>CM050165.1:22121000-22356000 GCA_027410445.1 Discoglossus pictus | reverse complement strand
TACATTATGATACAGTGCTCTGGATGATGCTCATTTATGGAAAATGAATTTAATAAAACACTCTAGTCTGGTCTTGTTATGAAGTAAATGGTAAATAACTTGGTGATTAAATGGACAATCCCATCATTCAGTGGCTTGGTCACTGGGTCAAATGTACTAATGTGTGAAATTTGGGGGATTTAGAGATGTTACAATTTCAAAAACGTACAATCTGTGATTTCGGTAAGATCTATAGGAACTCCCATGGTTATACTCTAGATGGGGTCATAGGGGCAAGCACGTGTAAGGGGGAATCCCAGAGGATCCCTGGGCCCATAACATGTCGGCAGGTGGAATCCCAAGGGATTTCCATGCTCATAGCTTGTAGGTAGGGGGACTTGGAGCCTTTTGAGTGTAGGATACAAGCACACGTTAGGGCTAGAGAGATATGGCAAACATTCCTTAGTATGAGTCGGTTAGTTTTACAGCCATGGAATAGCACTGTGACTTTGGGTTTTAAAGCTCCCATTGTTAGGAGGGAGGGTTATCTTTCAGCTTACTGAGCAAATAGAATGGAGGCCATGTAAAATAAATAGTGCCATGCAATATTTTCCATTTTTAAATGCTCTATACAAATATAATGTGTTTTCTAGAGATACGTCAATCTGATCCATAGTAATATTTCACTTGGCATCATCAAAATCAGGATTTGTGAAATTAAATCACAGATTGGAAGAAACGTTAAATAAATGCCATTGCTCTGCTCTTTTCCGACAGCAATACTGCATTCAGTCCTTGTTAACAGACACAGCCATGATCACATAATAAAGTATGACACGGATTCCATTATTCTGCTTAGTCCCGAGCCGGAGATACAGAAATTCAGTCAAGTGGAAGTAGATCTGTAGATCCATATTTCTGCAGCTAATTCAATTGATTTAAACAGACAGTGACATACCATATTTACAATATGTTTTTAAAGAATTAGATTTACAGAACTAGAACTACAGTTTGCTGGAGAATTTAAAAAAAATAATAAATGTCTCTTATTAACTATTATAAACAGTGCTGGGCATCTAAATTACTATTTTGCCCATTTCATTAGTAACACTGGCATACAATATGGGAACTCAATACATTTGTTGTGTAGCTAATAAATTCAATCACTTGTCTGCTGTTTTTATGAGTAATAAAACACAGATACCTAATTTAGTTTCACTTTTCCTGTACTATATACAATTATTCATTACTGGGGGCTACCATTGCCTTATTTGTGAAGCTGATTTCATCACTGAGAAAGGTCCAAATATACTCATAAGATTTCTATTCATCCTACCAAAACTCTACATATAAGGATTACCAAATTGCAATAATAGCAGCTAAATTGTTCTCTGCATTCAAGGTGACCAGTTGTAGAAGCAGGGAGACAGGAACAAAAATGGCAGCTCCCAATACAGCATAATATATAATAATACATTAAAAGATTTTGTGTTTTTATACTTACTTAAAGCATCACAGTACCCTAAAACTAAACACTGTTAAGATGAAAGTACATGTACAGTGCCTTGCAAAAGTATTCACCCCCTTGGCATTTTTCATGTTTGGTTGGATAACATGGATTGTTTGAGGATTTGCATCATTTCATTTACAGAACATGCCCACAACTTTGAAGATGTTTTTTTTTATTTATTCTGAAGCAAATTCACCCTCCTAAAGTCAATACTTTGTAGAGACACCTTTTGCGGCAATCACATCTCCAAGTCGCTTTGGATAAGTCTATGAGCTTGCCACGTCTTACCACTGGGATTTTTGCCCATTCCTCCTTGCAAAACTGCTCCAGCTCCTTCAGGTTGGATGGTTTGCGCTTGTGAACAGCAATCTTTAAGTCTGACCACAGATTTTCTATTGGATTGAGATCTGGGCTGTGACTAGGCCATTCCAACACATTTACATGTTTCCCCTTAAACCCCCCAAATGTTGCTTTAGCAGTGTGTTTGGGGTCATTGTCCTGCTGGAAGCTGAACCTCCGTCCTAGCCTCAAATCACGCACAGACTGGTAGAGGTTTTGCTCAAGAATATCCCTGTTTTTAGCACCATCCATCTTTCCCTCAACTCTGACCAGTTTCCCAGTCCCGGCTGCTGAAAAACACCCCACAGCATGATGCTGCCACCACCATGTTTCACTGTGCGGATGGTGTTCTTTGGGTGATGTGATGTGTTGGGTTTGCACCAGACATAGGGCCCTATTAAATTATCCCTCGTAGTTCTCTCGGTGCTCGCAAAAGGCAGTTTTCCTGCTGTTTGTGAGTACAGAATCTCTCGCAGCCTGCTTTGCGATATGACTGCGAGAAAATGGCCGAGAATAGGCTCCGAGAGAGCTACGTAGCCTTAAATCTACGCATGATTCTCGCATGTCGTAAGAATCCCTACATGGACAAAAAGTACATGCAAGGGATCCGAAAGCCTCTACGTGCTGCCTCGGAACAGCCCGAGACAGCAGTGTGAGGCTCCCCCCTGCACCCTATACACATCCCCATGCTGCAGGGGTCTCTATCAGGACCCCTGCAGCACCCCCACATAAACCCATTGCAGGGGGGGCCCCCGATCTGCATAGATCAGGCCTCCCGCTGCATTAAAAACTTTTAAATTCCCCGCCGCGGCTCCTTAAAGGCGCCGCGGTACACTATTACCCAATCCCGGCCGCGGCACCTAAAATTAACCCCCCTCTATGCTGGGGGTCCCCATCGGGACCCCCAAAGTGTCCCCATATAAACCCCCTGCAGCGGGGGTCCCCGATCGGCACCGATCGTGACCCTGCTGCAATTTAATTTTAAATTTCCCGCCTCGCAGGTCCTTAAAGGACCGTAAAGGTCCTGAAAGGACTCGCACTAAAAATATTAACCCCAACTATAATTAACCCTATAACTCATGGTGGTCAATCCAGACCACCATAAGGCCTTAATTAACCCATTAACTCATGGTGGTCAATACAGACCACCATAAGGCTCTATTTAACCCATTAACTCATGGTGGTCAATACAGACCACCATAAGGCCTGATTTAACCCATTAACTCATGGTGGTCAATACAGACCACCATAAGGCCTTAATTAACCCATTAACTCGTGGTGGTCAATCCAGAACACCATAAGGCCTTAATTAACCCATTAACTCATGGTGGTCAATCCAGACCACCATAAGGCCTGAATTAACCCATTAACTCATGGTGGTCAATACAGACCAGCATAAGGCTCTATTTAACCCCATAAGTCCCATAAGGGTATATTATTACCATTATGGGCCTGATACAACCCAACATTAACCACATAAGTGCCATGATGGTCCTCAAGGACCATCATGACACTAACTACAAACACTACACTATAACCCACAATAAACCATTTAATCTAAACTAACCCCCCTCTACACTAATCTATTAACACTTACACTACCTACCTACACTACCTAACCCCTAATAAACCTCCCCAACACTCTAATTACAGAAAATAAAAAAACCTACCTTACAGAAAACCAAAAAACCTACAGTACAGAAAACCAAAAAACCTACAGTACAGAAACCAAAAAACCTACAGTACAGAAAAAAAACTTACAGTACAGAAAACAAAAAAAACTACAGTACAGAAAACAAAAAAATAAATTACAACCCCACTCCACACTACAGAAAATAAAAAAAATTACACACCTGAAAAGGAAAGACAGATAAACACAATACAATACATACATATAATACATTACATACATTACATACAATACATGACATTACATACATTACATATAATATATTACATATAATATATTACATACAATACATGACATTACATACAATACATGACAATATATTACATATAATATATTACACATAATACATTACATACATTACATTACACACATTACATATACTATATTACATATAATACAAATCAAATACCCCCTATCTATCTAACATACAATCTATTTAATTTAAAATAAATCATAACTATATCAAATACATCCCCCTATCTATCTAATATACAATAAATCCTAACTACATACACAGACCCTTATTCTAAAATAAAATAAAATAATTACAGTCCTAACTACACAGACCCTAATTCTAAGCTTAAATAAAATAATTAAGACCACTTACCTTTAAGATGTTGCTTCAGATCACTAACCTATGGGTCAAACAAAACAAAATAATTAGTACAAAACATTAACATCAAATAAATAAACATTATATACATTCTAAATATTCAACTCACCTTTCCATCATGTCCCGTCATTGTTTAGCTCTTCCGGCGCGGCCCTGTTAAAAAAAAACACAATACATGAATACATTAATACAATATATAAACAATAAATAAAATAAACATATAAACATCTAAATATACATTTAACTTACCTCCCCACGATGTCCCCGGCCTTCTCTCCTTCAGCCCCGGCTGGGCCGCGGAACCATCCACGCTCTAAAAAAAAAAAAAAAAAAAAACACTAACGGAGGTCTGCACTGGCAGACCTCCCCGACGCTAATGAGCCTCCCGGAGTCCTTTCCAGGAGGAAATTGGCATTGGCGGCTTGTGATTGGCTGAAAAAGCTGTCTATCAATTTCAGCCAATCAGGATGGGATACACCCCAATATCCCACCCTGATTGGCTAAAACACTTGTCTATCTTTCTGGGAACCAATCACAAGGCTCAGATGCCTTCAGCCAATCACTATGGGATACACCCCCACGGAGTGATTGGTAGAAGACATCTGCGCATGCTGATTGGCTCCTACATTGACGACTTGTGATTGGCTGACAGCTTTTTCAGCCAATCACAAGCCGACAATGCCAATTTCCTCCTGGAAAGGACTCCGGGAGGCTCATTAGCGTCGGGGAGGTCTGCCAGTGCAGACCTCCGTTAGTGGTTTTTTTTTTTTTAGAGCGTGGATGGTTTTGCGGCCCAGCCGGGGCTGAAGGAGAGAAGGCCGGGGACATTGCGGGGAGGTAAGTTAAATGTATATTTAGATGTTTATATGTTTATTTTATTTATTGTTTATATATTGTATTAATGTATTCATGTATTGTGTTTTTTTTTAACAGGGCTGCGCCGGAAGAGCTAAACAATGACGGGACATGATGGAAAGGTGAGTATATTATTTAGAATGTATATAATGTTTATTTATTTGATGTTAATGTTTTGTACTAATTATTTTGTTTTGTTTGACCCATAGGTTAGTGATCTGAAGCAACATCTTAAAGGTAAGTGGTCTTAATTATTTTATTTAAGCTTAGAATTAGGGTCTGTGTAGTTAGGACTGTAATTATTTTATTTTATTTTTGAATAATGGTCTTTGTATGTAGTTAGGATTTATTGTATATTAGATAGATAGGGGGATGTATTTGATATAGTTATGATTTATTTTAAATTAAATAGATTGTATGTTAGATAGATAGGGGGTATTTGATTTGTATTATATGTAATATAGTATATGTAATGTGTGTAATGTAATGTAATGTATGTAATGTATTATGTGTAATATATTATATGTAATATATTGTCATGTATTGTATGTAATGTCATGTATTTTATGTAATATATTATATGTAATATATTATATGTAATGTATTGTATGTAATGTATTATATGTATGTATTGTATTGTGTTTATCTGTCTTTCCTTTTCAGGTGTGTAATTTTTTTATTTTCTGTAGTGGGGAGTGGGGTTGTAATGTATATTTTTGTTTTCTGTACTGTAGGTTTTTTGTTTTCTGTACTGTAGGTTTTTTTGTTTTCTGTACTGTAGGTTTTTTTATTTTCTGTAGTGTAGGTTTTTTTGTTTTCTGTACTGTAGGTTTTTTGGTTTTCTGTAAGGTAGGTTTTTTTATTTTCTGTAATTAGAGTGTTGGGGAGGTTTATTAGGGGGTAGGTAGTGTAGGTAGGTAGTGTAAGTGTTAATAGATTAGTGTAGAGGGGGGTTAGTTTAGATTAAATGGTTTATTGTGGGTTATAGTGTAGTGTTTGTAGTTAGTGTCATGATGAGGACCATCATGGCACTTATGTGGTTAATGTTGGGTTGTAATAGGCCCATAATGGTAATAATATACCCATATGGGACTGATGGGGTTAAATAGAGCCTTATGGTGGTCTGTATTGACCACCATGAGTTAATGGGTTAATTAAGGCCTTATGGTGGTCTGTATTGACCACCATGAGTTAATGGGTTGATTCAGGCCTTATGGTGGTCTGTATTGACCACCATGAGTTAATGGGGTAATTAAGGGCTTATGGTGGTCTTGATTGACCACCATGAGTTAATGGGTTAAATAGAGCCTTATGGTGGTCTGTATTGACCACCATGAGTTAATGGGTTAATTAAGGCCTTATGGTGGTCTGTATTGACCACCATGAGTTAATGGGTTAATTAAGGCCTTATGGTGGTCTGTATTGACCACCATGAGTTAATGGGTTAAATAGAGCCTTATGGTGGTCTGTATTGACCACCATGAGTTAATGGGTTAATTCAGGCCTTATGGTGGTCTGTATTGACCACCATGAGTTAATGGGTTAAATAGAGCCTTATGGTGGTCTGGATTGACCACCATGAGTTATAGGGTTAATTATAGTTGGGGTTAATACTTTTAGTGCGAGTCCTTTCAGGACCTTTACGGTCCTTTAAGGACCTGCGAGGCGGGAAATTTAAAATTAAATTGCAGCAGGGTCACAATCGGTGCCGATAGTGGACCCCCGCTACAGGGGGTTTATATGGGAACACTTCGGGGGTCCCAATGGGGACCCCCAGCATAGAGGGGGGTTAATTTTAGGTGCCGCGGCCGGGATTGGGTAATAGTGTGCCGCGGCCCCTTTAAGGAGCCGCGGCGGGGAATTTAAAAGTTTTAAATGCAGCGGGGGCCTGATCGTTGCCGATCGGGGACCCCCGCTGCAAGGGGTTAATGTGTGGGGGCTGCAGGGGTTCCTATGGACCCCTGCAGCAAGGTGTTCATGTGAGGACACTTTGGGGGTCCCGATGGGGACCCCCGCATTGAGGGGGGGTTAATTTTAGGTGCTGGGGGGTTATTTGGAGTACCCCCCACGGCAGGTCTTATGTGGGGGACTGCCGCGGAGGTCCCTTTTAGGACCCCCGCAGCAATTGATGAGGAGTGGGAGCCTGCGATATGATCTCGCAGGCTGTCACTCCTCATGTACATTTACGCAGTGTAGATACGTACGGCCCTGTTGCGTAGCTCATACGTTGCTCGCAGCAGGGCTAATTTAATAGCATTGTAAGTTGGAGAAACTTTGCAGTACGTAGGGCTTAAGTAGAAGCCTCTTATTTACGAGGCTGGAATTTAATGAGGCCCATAGTGTTTAAGTAAAATTTTTGTCTCATCAGACCAGAGCACCTTCCCCCATACATTTTGGGAGTCTCCCACATGCCTTTTCACAAATTCAAAACGTGCCATTTTGTTTTTTGCTGAAAGTAATGGCTTTCTTCTGGCCACTCTGCCATAAAGCCCAACTCTATGGAGCGTTCGGCTTATTGTCGTCCTATGTACAGATACTCCAGTCTCTGCTGTGGAACTCTGCAGCTCCTCCAGGGTTACCTTAGGTGTCTGTGCGGCCTCTCTGATTAATGCCCTCCTTGCCCGTTCCGTGATTTTTGGTGGGCGGCCGTGTCTTGGCAGGTTTGCTGTTGTGGCATGTTCTTTCCATTAGGTTATGATAGATTTGATGGTGCTCCTGGGGAACATCAAAGATTTGGATATTTTTTTATAACCTAACCCTGTCTTGTACTTCTCAACAACATTGTCCCTTATTTGTTTGAAGAGTTCCTTGGTCTTCATTGCGGTGTTTGGTTAGTGGTGCTTCTTGCTTAGGTGTTGCAGCCTCTGGGGCCTTCCAAAAAAGATGTGTATATGTAATGACTGATCATGTGACACTTAGATTGCACACAGGTGGACATCATTTCACTAATTATGTGACTTCTGAAGGTAATTGGTTGCACCAGAGCTTTTTATGGGCTTCATAACAAAGGGGGTGAATACATACGCACATGCCAATTTTCTGTTTTCTATTTCAAAAAAATAGTTGTATGTATATATTTTTCTCTTTTCCCTTCACCAATTTAGACTATTGTGTTCTGATCCATCACATAGAATTCAGATTAACAAAACATTGAACTTAAGGCTGTAATGTAACAAAATAGGTAAAAAGTCAAGGGGGGTGAATACTTTTGAAAGGCACTGTACCAAGATCATTAGACGGATGGGATTGAATGCACTATAGACAATGTCTTGTAAATGTTATTCCGTGGAGTGCAGGTCTGTCTTTTAACAAGTAAATGGCCTATTGATTACCTGTGAGTTATAGATTGATGTAGTGCAAAACTCCAGAATAAACACAGCAGCCTCCTACAGCCGAGTAATGAGAGCAATAAGTGACAGGGAATGATGCTGGTGGCTGCACTTTCAATACATACAAAACTGGCATCATTAATACACAGGATACTGAAAAGGCATTTACACAACCGCATCATATATTTAAAAATGCGCAGATTTGTACAACTTAATTGTCAAACTTTCTTGGTTGGCATTATGTTTAAAAAGACATTGTGTACAAAGTTTAGACAAATTCAGCTAGTTAGTGAACTTCTATCCAAAAGCAAGGTCTTCACTAACTAAAAACTTCTGTAAAAAAATATGCTCTGTGCTTAAATAGAGCCCTATTCAATTGGCCCGAATTGCAATTAAATAAGGCTGATAGCCTTTTATAGAAGAAAGGGCAGTGTAATTGGTGATAGGATACTTTGCCATAAATACTGAACATTCGGCCCATATTGTCTGTCCATTTTATCTAAATGAAAACATTAAAGGACCACGATAGTTTTGGAAATCATAAGTGTCATGCATTCCAAATATATTTTAGTGTTCACTCACTCCTAATATAAATAAAACACACATATAGACACACCACATGTGATATATATATATATATATATATATATATATATTTTACACTGCATTCTGGAAGAGGCATTTGTGGGCACGTTTGTATGTCCTAGCTCAGCTTCCCAGAATGCAGTGTGATAACTGTTTTTCTCGGAATTCTGAGCTGTAAGCAGGGTTTTTTTTTAACTTGTTTTAGACATTCAAATGTGAACACATATCTACTATGTATTATATATATATTTATATATATATATATATATATATATTTCAGACCTCCATGGAAAAGGGAGCTTTGCAAAGTCTGTGGCTCACATAAACCCCTTGTATCACTCTGTTTATATATATATATATATATATATATATATATATATATACTAGCGACTTGCCAGTCAAAAATGCCAGGGCAATAAAATGTTAAGCCATGGCAATGCTGTTTGTCACACAATGTAAGGATTTTGCTCCTCTGTGGACCTTCGGCGCTCATTGTGAGCCTATCCCCTTGTGTACTTCAATTGTCCGGCTTCGCAACGATCACCTTTGGCGCTCATCACGAAGACAGATATATAAGTACAGTGTAAAATGGCAAACAAATGTGAGTACAGTGAATTAATAAAGTAATATGAATTAATAAATGAATATACTTTACCTATTACTATATAATATGCAGCAATCAATATCCTGAAGAGCTAACAATCTCTTTGGATTTTCCTGCAACTGAAATGCACAGTTGGAGTGTTGATCATGTGAGGAAAAATTGTCAGCAATGTGGCAAGTGTGCAGTGTAAATAGGCTGCGTGCACAAGGTCAAATCATTTTTTTTAGGCGGGTAAAGCGGCATTTTAGAATCCCAATGTTATGAGTTGTAAGTAAGTGTTGTATAATGGCCTCTTTTTTCTATCTGTTTGCTAGCCTTTTTCGTCCGTTGCAATGGTATATTTTCTACGTGCTACGTTCCTGGCAAATTCGTATGAGCCTGGTGGTGATTTTCACGGCTCTGTGTCCCTTAGCCTGGTTTACATTTTTTTCGTCCTCCATTTTTGTTCTCGCTTAGCTGATTTCCAAGTGGCGAAACTTCTTAAATGCAACTTAAATTGGCATGCAACCTCACTCCCAGACGTCCTGGCTGTTCCCCCGTGCTGTGTGTGATGTTTGTTTTATGTGGTATTTTTTTGTTGTTGTGCTTTTGGTGTTTGTGAATGTGAGCGGTTCGGCCATTAACTTCACATTTTTGCAACCACATATTTTTTTCTCTAAGTTCCGCAGGTCGTAATTGTTGCTTGTAAAAGTCGTACGTCCTTGTCAGTGTTTTCTGCGCTTTGGGGTCGTGTAGCCTCGTTTTCATTTTTTTCGCCTGCCATTTGTTTTCTCGCTTAGTTGATTTTCAAATTCAACTTTAATTTGCATGCAACCTCAACCCCAGACGTCCTGGTTGTTTCCACGGGCTGTGTGTGATGTTTTTGTTATGTTTTGTTTTTATTTTTAAGTGTTTTTGTTGTTTTTTTTATGTACGCGTTTCGACCATTAACGCGTTTTGGACGTTTGTGACCTTGCATTTTTTATTTTTCTAAGTTGTAATTTTTTTGTCTAAGTCCGTATTTGCTTGAAGCTGAATAAAGACACACACAGAGGAGTATGTAGAGAGTTTGAGCTGAAGAAAGAGTAAAATACAGAGAAGAGTTTTGTCTGAAGCTAGGAAAAGACACAGAGATGAAGCAGCTTGGAGTTGTTGACCTTTCTGCATTAGTGTGAAGACCTGGAGTTGTAAAGGGGACAGGCCAGTGATTTTCAACAAGCTTTTTTTTTAAGAACACATACAAATAAAGTCACTTTATCAATGCTAATAATATTAATATCAAAACATCATACATTCATAACATTTTCAAGCACATATAATAAAAAGTAAAGCGAGAGGGCTAATATTCCTTATTGGGTGATTCAATGTATTGATCCCACATATTCCAATTTAATTTAGAATTCAACTTTTCTGTCAAAATCTAGAAAATCATTTTCAATCTATCTGTTTCTACTGACTATTTCTTTGACTTCTCCCGAAGATGGGATGCTATTCTTTTTCCAATTAAGAGAAATAAGCCATTTAGCAATAATTAATATCTGAATATTAATACATTTCACTTGATTGTTTATTTTATCTGGAAATATGTGACACAATACCAATTCTATGGCAAAAGGTAGATCACAATTAGTAATCTTAGAAGACTGAACAAACTATTTGACGATTTGTTTTTATTTTTGCTCCACTGAGTTTTATTGGTACCTTATTTTGAAAAACTAGCTAATATATCAAAGTAACATTTCGTAAAGTATTAAAGCCTCTTGTAATTGTGTTCGTCCATCAAAGTATCAAAGTGCCAAAAACAAAGGCACAAACCCAGCGGTGACTGGCAACTTGTCACTATATATATATATATATATATATATATATATATATATATATAGTAAACTCCTGATTATCCGGCACTCAACCAACCGGGACTCTCAAGCAACCAGCACCTGCCTCTATTCCCCGTTTGACAAAAACTCTCACTTAATCAGCATTATCCGGCACAACTGGCATCCATTTTTTTTTTAAATCAACTTTTTTCCCCTTGTTCTTTTTAGCTTAAAATGACTCAGATTAGTTAGTAGTAGCTATTTCATAGATAGTTTAAGTTTTTTTGGGGGGGTTAGGGTTAATTAGGGCTTTTAAAGTTGTGACTATCAAGCAACACTCTCTCTCACTGTGCGCCCTCTCTCTCTCTGCGCCCTATCTCTCTCTGTGCCCTCTCTATGTGCGCCATTGCTCATTTTGCTGCTTACGATGAGCATCCAAGGCGTTCATCGCGAAGGGCGTAAAGACGCTGGGAGGGGCTTGCAATGAGCGCTGAAGGTGCTCATCGCAAGGCTCGCAAGTTACAGGGGGAAGAGCCAAGCATTGTCTGGCACACAGCATTGCCGGCTTCAAATTTTATTCCGGTCATTTTTGACAGACAATTTCCTAGTATATTTATATTGCTTATAAATATATATTATTTATATAATATATTGTTCTTTTTAACACATCTTGAATATACATAGTGCAGTGCTTATCTCCCTGGCCTGCGATATGTGAAATGGCACATGTGTTTTTTTTTCCTTTAATGAAATATTTGCCCAACATTTACACTTATTATCCCTTAGACAGACACCGAATACAAGCTGTCTTTTTCTGGCAGGGGAGGAAGCAGCATGAATGTAGTCCTAGCAGTATGTATTCAATGTGTATATGTTATTCATGATGCCTCTATTTTATCTGAAGATTACAAAAAGAGGTTAAATCATTTCTTCCTCTTTTAAATGATAACTGTATATTGGGAAGATTATCATATGTATGTGAAGAAGCAAAATCACAACTTTAGAAGCTGAGGCATACAAGCATTTTAGGTAAAATAATTATTTTATTAGATATTGCTTGTACCAGGAGGATGCCATGTTATGTCTTTCACATTTCAGTCTAGCTTGTAGACTGAGGGGTGTGTTCCACTAATTTTAATTTTCTAGTCAAGAGTGCATGGACGGAAAGTAGAGGAGGGTTTATTGATTCATTGATGGATTCAGTAAAATTTGAACACACCTTCCCACTCATTCCCTTAGAATTAGATTGCTAGTATACTTGCCATCCTTACTTGCTCTTCTCTGTAAGCGCCCTCTTTTACCTTATAAAGGAAATATAACTATTACTAGTCATCTGCCGGTCATAAATTACGGTATAATATGTGATGCGTCTCTTCTTCGCCCCTCTCGCTCCCCTGTGTCTCTTCTCCCTCCTCTAACTCCCCTGTGTCTCTTCCCCATGTGTCTCTTTCCCCTCTCCCTACCGTGTTTCCTCCCTCCTTCTCCCTCCCCTGTGTCTCTTTCCCTATCTCTTCCCCCCCTCTCCCTCCCCTTTGTCTCCTCCCCCTCTCCCTCCCCTTTGTCTCCTCCCCCTCTCCCTTCCCTTTGTCTCCTCCCCCTCTCCCTCACCTGTGTCTCTCCCCCTCTCCCTCCCTGTGTCTCTTTCCCTCACTCCCTCCCGTGTGTCTCTTTCCCCCATCTCTTCTTGCCTCTCCCTCCCCTGTGTCTCTTCCCTGTGTCTCTTCCCCCTCTCCCTCCCCTGTGTCTCTTTCCCATGTATCCCCCCCTCTCGCTCCTGTGTTTCTTCCCCCCCCTTTGTCTCTTCCCCCCGTCCTTCCCCCTCCCACCCCCCACTATGTGCAGATTCTCTCTCTCTCCTTCCCTCCTTCTGTGTCTCACCCCCTCTCCCTCCCCGTGTCTCTTTCCCCCACTCCCTCCCCTGTGTCTCTTTCCCCCATCTCTTCTTGCCTCTCCCTCCCCTGTGTCTCTTCCCTGTGTCTCTTCCTCCTCTCCCTCTGCTGTGTCTCTTCCCCATGTCTCTTTCCCCCTCTCTATCCCCCGTCCCTCCCCCTCCCTCCCCTCGCTATGTGCAGCATCTCTCTCACTCCTTCCCTCCTTTGTGTCTTCTCCCTCGTCTACCCTCCTTCTCCCCTCTCCTTCTCTCTTCTATCTGCAAGCCTCACGCATGTCCTACTCACAACTTTTGGCACCCATTGCGAGCCTTGCCGTGAGCTTCACGCATGCACAACTCGCACCTTTTGCAAGTGTTACACACAAACTTGCAGTTCCGGAAACTATGAGCCCGATTCAATTGCAAGACCGCAACTCGACCGTAGTAGAAAGTATGTCTATGGATGTGTTGCTGGGTTCCTGTTCATCTCTGATTACGATGCTAATTGCTCAAGCCCGCAAGTTACTGTCCCAAAGCCGAAACCATAAACCATGCACTGTTTCCTAGCAGTTCAGGGCGGGAACATGATCAATTAAGCAAGCTTGTAACCTCCCATTTCGAATCAGCCAATAGAAAACGAGACGGCAGTAAAACATGAAGGTTACATGTCAGTCAATTAGGTTTAGGGGTCCGATATGTGATCAGAGTCGCAAACCTGCAAAATAAAGAATTATGAAAATGAATGTCAATACTGTTCTAGTCCATGTGGGTGGCCTGATATGATTGATACCCGAGATCACTTTAACCCCAAAATGAAACCTAAAAATATTTTTGTTTGCAAGCTTGATAATTGTAATGTCTATCTTCCCCGTTATTTACAGTGCAGTATTGATTTTTTTATTTGCATTTACAGTACTATGAATAGGTGTTTAACCCCCATGCGGGTCCTCTCTTGCACTAGTAGATTTTCTCCTTCTTTTGCCATTTACAGGTGTGAATATATTTCCGCCTGGGGAAATCGGAGCAATTGAATCGCGATTTGTGATTTTAGCCATCATAACTCTTGCGAAAGTGAAAGGTCAAAGGCTTCAGGAGGCTGTAAGTTACGGGTTTAACCTTCGCAATTTTTTCAAAGCCATAACTTGTCATCCCGTTGAGAGCCCGCAAAAAGACGCCAATTGAATAGCAACTGCGATCTCACTTACGTGCTCCCGGATCAAGCGAGAGCTCGATTGAAGAAGGCTCTATATTAGTGATGACAACTTATATACTAGCACAGTCTGCTAAATACATTTTTTTTTTAGAAAACACATTATACCCACGACTTATAAAGCTTTTAATGTTGTTAATGTGTTGTATACTTGCCAATGTATCGTGTTCCTGATCACTTTCATGTGTGAACAATGTTCGATCTTAATAGCTAAATAGGGATTAGCTTATATATATAATAAAACTTCTAATGTTAATGTGTTAAAAAAAAAAAATGTTGTTTTCGAAAGCAAATTTTAGTAAAGTATTTTATAAGTATTTTAAATTGCTTTTCACGCATCTAAAAAAAAAAGATCAAGACTGTGTAGGAAAATATGTGCGAATTTCCCAGTTGTCTGAGCAATGTGTATGTGATATTGTAAAAGGAAAACTGCGGATCATATGTTCAGAGATTACTCCGGCTAAGTCTAAGTAAAGAGAGATAGGTGTCAATGGAATTGAGATTGGATTTCCTTGCGCAGTCCAAGTTTCTTGTAATATTATCTAACCATGACGGTCAAAAGAAGAACAGCGGCAAGAAGGATTTTATGAGAACAGAAATGTAACTATTTCATACACCCATTTATAGCTCTGAAGACAAGTCTGATAATAAAAACAATGAGTTATATTTTAGAGGCTAAGGGGCATATTCTACAGTGCAAAAGAACCAATTTTAACAATCTTTAGGTATAAATTGATTTTCACTCCCTTACTTTCATATAACCCTGAGTGATGTTTATACATCAGTTTAAATGTAATTCAATTTGAAATGGCCTATAAATAAGTTATTACAGGAGGAGCAATGAACAGCTACATAGCCTCTCCATGCATTTATTAGGATGGCACCAGGTTTCAGATGGATTAAATAAGAACTGACTTGAGGTCAGGAATATATACTTTTATTCCCTATGTAAATGCAGCTAACATTAAACCGTTACATATGGCATAATTCAAATCTCCAGCATATTACAGGTAAAATAATTTGCTATTTTGTTAATATAAAATTTAAATAAAAGGTCATAATTTAAGTTTTATTTGAAAGAGGCAAGACAATTGGAGGCTTCACTGGGTGTTGAATGCTAATTGCCTTACCTGTGCTCATATATTTTTATGTTTTTTCTGTTAAAATTTGAGGAGAGTGTTGGGAATCACTGCACAGATTACATTTAAATTCTAAAGTTTCAGACTAGATGCTTCTCTCTATCCTTATAAGGTGCCTATGACATGGTAATGGATAAAACTGCAGTGGCCTCTGGAGGCAAGCTAGCAGACAGTTTAGGACTGCCTACCGGATATTTAATAGGAGGTGGAGAAAAGCAGCTCAAAGTTCGAATGTAAGTTATGTGACAGAGTGCTACAAGCGGTTTGTGTGAGCAACACACTTTTCATAGCTCTCTTCTCCAAGGAGGCCTGAAGGAGTTAACATTCCTGAAGCAGTTGATTTACTGCACCTGAGTTGTTTAAAGGCTGATGCTGGAATTTGGGTGTGGATGTGATGGATTCCAGTTGCAGCCTGTGTGAGGCAGTGAGTTTTCAGTAAGTCTGACTTACATTTTATTTGAGCAGGAAAGAGAGACACACAAAGAGCAGTGTGCAGTGTGCCTGAAGCTGGAAAAAGACACAGAGAGACAGTCCCTTGGAGCCTATGGGCTCTCCAAGAAGAGAGGAGACCAGGAGTTTTGATGGATACAGACCATTGTATGTATAAAAAGTATTGGACTGTTGTGTTTTGTTTTTGTTCCACCAAGGGTTAGCTGGTTGAGAGCTGGATAGAGAGGGAACTGCCTAAGAATAAAGATAATGCTTCAGAGGTAGCTAAGCCTGTTCTTTTTTTTTTTCATGTATTATATTTTTTGAAAATGACTAAGGTTTTGGGACTATGGAGTAATTGTGATATGTATGAAATTTAGAGGGTTAACCTCTATCAATCACCCAGCCAATAACTACTCTTTGGTCCGAAACACTGGGGGATCGATATCTATATATATATTGTCCTAGTTTCAGCAGCATTGTTTCTTTGATTGTATCAATAAAGTTTTCCAACTTTATTTTGCGCTGCGGAATATGTTGGCGCGTTATAAATAAAGGATAATAATAATAATAATAATTTCTGTTTTCCATGCCTGAAAAAAAATACAAATTATTATACATATGAAATATCAAGAATATAATTTTTTTACAAATATTTACATCACTGTGACCGTCCATGAAATACACTTTTGTACTCCTTTAGGAAACAGCAATTATTTTTTATTTAAAAATTGAGTCATCTATGTCTTTAGGATGTCCGGTACATTTTTCTTTATAATAGTAACCTAGTGGGATCATCCATTTTAATTCTGTGATTTTTTTTTGCCTACAATATCTCTCAATGAGACTATAACATGTTTCCGGGTATAAGATCCTTTTTGAATATTTACTTTCGTTCTTATTTATTATTAATTGGTCTATCCCATATAACCCTTCCCACATGGGCAACGAAGATAATAACTATTGAGATGGAAACACCACATCCGACTGGATAATAAATGAAATGTCAGTACTGGGGGCATTGGTATACTTATACATAGCAAAGTTAGGTCCAGGTCTAGGAAGGCACACTTGAACGGACAGCAAGCAAACAGATGTTAAAGGGACATGGAAGGTTTCTGGATTTCACTGGGATTATAATGTGCATCTGTATCTATTTTCTTTTAGGTACTTTATTTTTTTTAAGAAAAAAGTGCCTAAAACCATACAATATGTATGTACCTGTTTGGCTCTGCCCTCTAGCTCATGCAGCACATGCATACACAGATTGTGAAGTGCAATGCTTCAAATTAGCCAGAGACCGCTCTCAAATAACATGTTGCAGAATGCTGCTATTGCTTACTCTAAAACACTGCACACTCTGTATTTACAAGTACACTATCTTCATGAGCTGCAGAGGGGAAAAATAGGAACTATTTGGCAGAAAACAAACAGAGCTTATAAAAACGTCTTAATACAATAAATTACATAAAAGTAAAGACATACACAGGGATATTATATTCCTAGTGAAATCCAGAAACCTTCCATATACCTTTAATAATTAATGTTTATTTGTGGCTAGGTATATCACTTTTTAATGCAATGCTCCTTTTCTGTGATGTCCATCCTTACATAGTAAGTGTGTTCAACTCTATGCAGCAATATATTAGAAAAAGGAGAGGATTAACAGAAAGCATCGGAAATGATATATATAATGTTATTTGGAGGCAAACTCACATCCTCTTAAGAGAGAGTCTGAAATCCATGGCACAGCGTAGTGGAGGGGGAGAGGGTATTGACTGGAGGAGGAGTTAGAGGTTGGGCTTCTGCAGAAGGCATATAAGGGTCTGTTTCTAGGCAGAAGCACACAATTGCACTTAACCTTGGTAACAGGAGGAGTCAGTTCCCACCCTCCCTCCCCATCTTGGAAATTGAGTGAAATATCTATATGTCCCAAAAGGGGCCTACGCGTAGAGTTTTTTGTCACAGCTGTTGGGGCGGTAGTGCTTGCCGTCTTTCGTTGGTAAAGAAGGGGGGACCTCTAGGGACATGGGGTCCCCTGAGGGGTGGTGTACTTGTGGGTTTTGGTTGGTGATTGGAAAGTTGGGTTTTGGTTATCATGTTAATGATAATAAAGAAGCTGTGGACAGTGTTTATACCCATATTAGTGGCAAGTGTTTTATTTATGGGAGTTGGGTTTTTAAGGGTATCCAAATATGACGATAAATAGTCATGGCTGTGCCTAGATTATAAAAATACTAAATTATCCTGAAAGCAAATGGACAGTTGGTTATTGTTATTCCATTATTTAGTAAATTTTGAAAATTATATACTATTGAAATTGAAAAATATTACAGAATTGATCAAATAATTAAAAAGTTATTTTTCGAAACATATAGAAATATGTAAAATGTAAAAGAGCACATTTATTAACAATACATTTATACAGTTACATACTACACAAAGTGATGATTGCTGTGTTATGACGACCCTTTGCACAAAAATGACAATTAAGATGCATTGTATGAGACAAATAGTTACAGAATATAGAAACCATCTCTAATTTATGTCACCATGCCAATGGCATGAGAACAAAAAGGAACTTTAACAGCCAGTGTTTGTACGTCGCAGCAGGTACAATGGAATTAACCGCCCTAGGTAAGAAAAACAGCCGAAACCCGTATGACAAATAGAGATGGAGATTGCAGAGAGATTTTGCTGTTGCTAAGGAGCCAGAGCATTGGCTGAAGGTTATCTCTCCAAAAATATTAATTCTGAAATCCAAGGTAATCAGACATTTTATTTATTTCCAGAACAAATATTGCTTCCCAATAACATTTTGCTGCAAAAAAAAAAAAAAAAAAAAAAATTGTCTCTGTTTAAGTTTTTTCAGCAACCTTAAAAAATAAATTTTATAGAGATTTTTGAATGCCTAATTTACTTACTGAATGGTCAGTGTGATATATAGAACTGACTCTCAATCAGTGTTGCTCCCAGCCCTTGATTACCTCATAAGGGGTGGAGACAAGCAGCTTGACTGAATATTGAATATTGTTCTTCTAAATCATTGAATAGAAATTTTATTAAAGATCAGTACTTAATTAAAACATCTAGTTCCTGTTGTTATGAATGACAGCAGACTTTTCATTACCATACTCCTGTGACATATTTAAACATATCTACAAAAGTGTAAAGTGTTGAAGATGTATTTTAGTATACAGTGGTATCTCAGTTCTCTTCCATAATCAGGCACTGGGCAGCTACAGTTCATTGAGGGAACCATGAATGCCAACATGTACTGTGACATGCTGAAGCAGAGCATGATCCCCTCCCTTCGGAGACTGGACCACAGGGCAATATACCAGCATGATAACAACCTCAAACACACCTCCAAGATGACCACTGCCTTGCTAAAGAAGCTGAATGTAAAAGTGATGGACTGGCCAAGCATGTCTCCAGACCTAAACCCTATTGAGCATCTGTGGGGCATCCTCAAACTCAAGGTGGGGGAGTGCAAGGTCTCTAATGTCCACCAGCTCCGTGATATCATCATGGAGGAGTGGAAGAGGACTCCAGTGGTAACCTGTGAAGCTCTGGTGAACTCCATGCCAATGAGGGTTAAGGCAGTGCTGGAAAATAATGGTGGTCACACAAAATATTAACACTTTGTGCCCAATTTGGACATTTCCACTCAGGGGTGTACTCACTTTTGTTGCCAACGGTTTAGACATTAATGACTATGTGTTGAGTTATTTTGTAGGGGACAGCACATTTACACTGTTATACAGGCTGTGCACTTACTACTTTACATTGTAGCAGAGTGTCATTTCTTTAAGCATATATCCACTGTATTACGCAACTTTGAGCAAAGCTCAGGATGGATTATACACAAGCCAGGAATCCCACCCACATATAACTGTTTCAAGGTTACTACCTCTCATCAGTGTCAGGCCGGTTCCTAGCTTGTGTAGTAGATTTTGTGAGGAGGTAGTTTACCACAACAATCATTTAATATATGGTGGGCAAAAGTGTGACAGAAGCCCCCACCATACAGTAAATAAATAATACATTTGTGTTCACATTTGAATGTCTAACACAAGATAAAAAATGTGTTTCCTGCTCAGAATTCCAAGAAATACAGTTATTGCACTGCATTCTGGTAACCTGGGCAGGGACATGCAAATGTGCTCACAAAGGCTTCGCTATTTAATCCAATAGCATTTCAAACATTATTACGCAGCTTTAAGCATATCATATAATAGCTGCTATTTTTAAAACAAGTCCCTATTTTGTTAACTGCACAAATGTAATTGTTCAGTGACAGCCTCCTGGGCAGATCTGCTCTGACCTAACACGTCAGAGAGAAGTAGCTTTGCTGGAGTCTTCAACACTAATGTTCAAATGTACATTTTAAACATCAAATTGTCTATTTTTCAAATACTTATTTTATTGCTGTTATTAAATAAACAGATTTAACCCTAGTGTAAGGGCAGTAGAGTGATCATTTAATTTACATTTACTAACGATTATGTGCAATCGAACTATAACAGAAGTTACCATTCAGTGTGCGATTATCTGCTTTGCCAGTGGCGAAGGGACCTAGGAGACTGATAAGATTTCCACTGTACACTTCTAGTTCAGAATGCAAACCATTTAAACTGAAATGAATAGGGATCTTATGCAACGGAGGATCTTATCAGCAATCTTAATGTCCCCTCCCAACAGCTGAAATATATTATCAGACACTGAAATGGCAACTCTTTGCACAGCATAACTGCACAGTGTTATATGGCATATACAAATGGTTGCGCTCTCATTAGTACTAGTGCAAAACTAATTCGTCTAAAAGGATATGGCTTGTAGAGATAGGAGCTGAAAGAAGCAGCTTAATGAGGACAGAAGTCTGCAGTAAAGAACAATTGCTGGAAAACCATTCTATGTATCAACTACTCCTTCAGTTTTTTTTTTCTCTCTCTCTCTCTGTTTGGCAGAGCTAACAAACCCGCAGCTGACAGAGTCTCTCTCTCAGTCTGTCTCTGAGTCTGTCTCTCTCTCAGTCTGTGCGTGTGTGCCTCTCTGTGTCTCTCCCTCTATCCATCCCTCCCCCTTTCTTCAGCCATTTGTGCTGTGACATCTCCCAAACCTGTAATTTGATACAACAGGCACATTGAGCTCCACAGCCCTTTGGTGAGTAACTAACAGGTTAAAATATGTACTTGAGTGCTGTGTTTATATTGGCTAGTGCATTTTGATGATGTAAGCAGCTCTGGTGGGTGTGGAAATCAAGATTTCACTTTGAAACAAATACAATTGGAAGTGGACTGAACTTTGCAATGCAATGTATATTTTTCTGTTAATCTGTGGCTGTTTGTTAAGAAACTTTTAAAACCCAGGAAACTACTATATACATTTAAAGGACCACTGTCAATTATTTGCAAGTGAAACTCAAATGTTTGTTGGTTAGGCAGAGACTATTAAAAACAGTATGCCGTTTAAAAAAAAGAAACATTAATATTGTGTCTTACTTTTTAAACTGTCTATTTTCTCCTCAAGCAGATCTGCCTTTCTCCACCTCCCTGGATGTGTGCCTGTCTCTGCTTGGGCACTGGATCATCATGAATCTCATAAGTAGACTAGAGTGCCACTGGTTCCACCCATATTACATAATTAGATCCACCCCCATGGCTTATAGAGTTAATAGATCTATTGTATCCTGCTTGCATCTCTCTCATAGGCCCCACTCAGCTTTTTTTTTTTTTTAGTCCAGCTTCCATGCAGGGAAACTGACACATTCAAAAGTAAAAAAACATATTAACTTATTAATTCTAAACTACATACTGTTTTTAATAGTCTATGTTGAACAAATAAAAATATGGCCTATAAATGTAAATGCACCACAATGGTCTTTTAATCTTTTTAAATCATTTAAATAAAACAAAAAACGATTTCCCTACAGAGTCCCTTTAAGTCAATATTTTCAAATAGAGCATATTGTAAATTTGGGACCTGAATGGTCCTTAATAGGGATTTTAACAGAAACCACTTATCCATGAATACATGCTTTTATTTAGTGATGTTTGTTTCGGTTATTCAGTCGTGTCTGACTCGCTGTAACCTCATGGGCCGTAACACAGCAAGCTGATCCACTTAGTATTCATGGCAGATATACTGGAGTGGTTTGTCAGTTACTTCTGCAGTGGGCCACAACATACAGCTACTGGTATCCCTAGTTGTTCTCCCATCCAAGTACTGATCAGGCCCAATCCTGCATAGCGTCAGGGTGGTGTGATCTAATGGCTCCCTGACTGGAATCAAACCCAGGTCAAAGTGGTGAAAGCACTGAATCTTAACCACTGGACAACCAGGGGACCCCTAGTATAATTCCATATCACTCCCAGGATGCAATGCTCCCTCTTATAATCACATTTAGAGATCATTGGTTATGGCGGTGTCTTTGTGACATTGGTACAACCTTCATCCTATAGTAAGACATTTGGGATCTTGTATACTCTGCCGTCTCACAAGATGCGCTGGAGCAAGTTCCTACCCTGAGGCCACATAACAACGAGCAGATGTTTCTTGTTCAGTACAATCACTAATGGGACATGTCTGGCAAAGTCAATACAAACTGTATAAGAAAAATAAATACATATTTCTATATAAAGTCTTAAGTTCAGTTCTCCAATAGCAGTAAGACACAAGAAATACAATTACAAATATTCACATACACATTTTCTAAAACTGATATAAGTTCTGCCATGGTGACCACTTGAAGCTGCTCATCTGTATATCACTAGTTAAATGATAAAAGGTTATGAAATATTGTCACCCATATTGAACTAAACATAGACCTTCTCTTTAAAGGATCACTGCAGATCAGGAAAAACTGCTTATAATAAAAATAATAATAATTAATTTATATGGAGCTTTACTCTCAGGAGGTACTCAAAGGTCTTGTGACGTGTATAACAAAGTGCATTAACAGCTATATAAGTAATACAAATAGTGTCTGTGACAAAGAACTTTTACAGGCTGTGAATTATTGTTTTCCCCTTGTCTAATCAGATTGTTCTTAAATGCCTGTCCCTCTGATTAACTTTATCAAGGTGGAGACAAACAGCTTAACTGGAATGAATATTGTAATGAATTTAATATTTAATATTGCTTGTATAAATCATTACATGGGAATCTTAATAATGATCAATGCATAATTCAACTAACTACAGTGAGGGGAAAAGTATTTAATCCCCTGCTGATTTTGAATGTGTGTCCAGAGACAGAATAACAAAAAAAAAACAAGAAAAACGCATGTAAAAAAAGTTATAAATGAATTTGGTGGCAAAACCCTTGTTGGCAATCAAAGAGGTCAGACGTTTCTTGTAGTTGGCCACCAGGTTTGCACACATCTGAGGAGGGATTTTGTCCCACTCCTCTTTGCAGATCCTCTCCAAGTCATTAAGGTTTTGAGGCTGATGTTTGGCAACTCGAACCTTCAGCTCCCTCCACAGATTTTCTATGGGATTAATGTCTGGAGACTGGCTAGGCCACTCCAGGACCTTGATGTTCTTCTTCTTGAGCCACTCCCTTGTTGCCTTGGCTGTGTGTTTTGGGTCATTGTCATGCTGGAATACCCATCCATGACCCATTTTCAATGCCCTGGCTGAGGGAAGGAAGTTCGTCCATCGTCCCTTTGATGTGGTGCAGTTGTCCTGTCCCCTTAGCAGAAAAACACCCCCAAAGCATAATGTTTCCACTTCCATGTTTGACGGTGAGGATGGTGTTCTTCGGGTTATAGGCAGCATTCCTCCTCCTGCAAACACGGCGAGTTGAATTGATGCCAAAGAGCTTGATTTTGGTCTCATCTGACCACAACACTTTCACCCAGTTCTCCTCTGAATCATTCAGATGTTCATTGGCAGACTTCAGACGGGCCTGTACATGTGCTTTCTTGAGCAGGGGGACCTTGTGGGCGCTGCAGGATTTCAGTCCTAAACGCGTAGTGTGTTACCAATTGTTTTCTTGGTGACTATGGTCCCAGCTGCCTTGAGATCACTAACAAGATCCTCCCGTGTATTTCTGGGCTGATTGCTCACCGTTCTCATGATCATTGAAACTCTACGAGGTGAGATCTTGCATGGAGCATCAGACCGAGGGAGACTGGCAGTTATTTTGTGTTTCTTCCATTTGAGAATAATCACACCGACTGTTGTCACCTTCTCACCAAGCTGCTTGGCGATGGTCTTGTAGTACAATCCAGCCTTGTGTAGGTCTACAATCTTGTCCCTGACATCCTTGGACAGCTCTTTGGTCTTGGCCATGGTGGAGAGTTTGTAATGTGATTGATTGCTTTATTGGACAGGTGTTTTATACAGGTAATGAGCTGAGATTAGGAGCACTCCCTTTAAGAGAGAGCTCCTAATCTCAGCTTGTTACCTGTATAAAAGACACCTGGGAGCCAGAAATCTTGCTGATTGATAGGGGATCAAATACTTATTTCCCTCACTGATCTGCAAATCCCTTTATAACTTTTTTCTTGTTTTATTTTTATTTATTTTTTGTTATTCTGTCTCTCACTGGTAAAATACACCTACCATTAAAATTATAGACTGATCATTTCTTTGTCAGTGGACAAACGTTCAAAATCAGCAGGGGCCCAAATACTTTTCCCCTCACTGTAGCTCGACTTGTTAGAGCTAGTAGTTTTAACATGAGCTAATATCTTTTTAAACTTCCTTTTTATGTAAAATTATTCAATAGAATGTAAATATTTTCTATTACCCAGTTAAAAGATTGCATGTTACATACTTCAAAATTGGAAACATTTTTCCTAAACTAATTGGGGCACGAAAGATATTTATTTTAAAACAGAATTAAAACATGCTGGGGAAAACATAAACTAACTGAATAGTACAATAATGATATTTTAATATAGACATAACAATGGACAGGTTAGGTCAAACATTCTGATTTTGTCCTCCAATTCTATTATTATTATTTTGTGCTATTATTTGCAAATTAACAGTATTTTCTATTGGGCTCTAAGATCTCTGCAGATGTTTGCTTCTGGGGAGGAAAGCTATTCCAAGTCTGGACAAGCTATTAAAAAAAAATTGATGCCTTTAAATTGTGGTATGGGAGAAAACTGCTTAGAGTATCTTGGACTGCAAGAACGTCCAATCAGTTCTTACTAGAGGGAATGAAGCCAAACTGTTTACTGAAAGGTTTGATCATGAGGCCAAAGCTAAGATATTTTGGCCATATCACGAGAAGGCAGGATTCCCTAGAGAAGACTCTGATGCTGGGAAAGATTGAAGGTACACGGAGAAGGGGACGGCAGAGGTGGAGATGACAGGCTGTAGTCCACAGGGGAACAGAGAGCCGGACACAACTCAATGACTAAACAACAAAAATATTCTCAGATACACTGTAACATGGGATTACAGAAATAGACAATATAAGTGCATGCAACACAATGTAGCAGCTGAAGAATGAACTGTATGTGGGCAGCGTTGTGTGTGTACACTAATAGCGCAGCTAGAGAAGTCATGGATACACACTAACACTGGAACATAAAAAGACAGTGAATATAGACAGTGAATATAGAAGACTTGACAAAGAGATAATTACTATAAAAAAGCAAAATGAGGGAGAGATTGATGGGGGAGAGAGAGGAGTTGGAAAAAAGGTGAAAGCTAAAGAAGAAGAAATAGGGAGAGAGAAAATGGAGAGAGAGAGAGAGAGAGAGAGAGAGGGAAAGACAAGAGGGAGTGAGAGGTGGGGGGGAGAGGACAGAGAGAAGAAAGTGGGAAAAGATGGAAAGAGAGATAAGGTTAATGGTGATGGAATAAAATGGGATAGGAGAGAGGAAAGGAGGAAGAATAAAGGGGAATGGGAAATATTCCCATCCTGTCTCTCTCACTCTCTTTTTTTTATGTCTCTCTCCTCTCTCGCTCTCTCCCCTCTCTCTCCTTCTCTCCCCCCCATGTCCTGTGTCTGTGTCTCTCCTGTCTTTGTCTATCTCTCTCTCTCACCTGTCTCTCTCTCTTGCCCTCGCTCTATGTCCTGTGTATCTCTCTCCTGTCTCTCTCTCTTTCTCGTGTCTCTCTCTCTTTCTCCTCTCTCGTATGTCTCTCTCTCTCCCTCTCTCCGGTGTCTGCCTCTCTTTCCTCTCTCTCTCCTGTCTCTCTCTCTCTCTTTCTTGTGTCTCTCTCTCTCATTATCATCCCTCTCTCTTGTTTCTCTCTCTCCCCCTCTCTCTATGTCCTGTGTCTGTCTCTCTCTCTCCTGTCTCTCTCTCTCTTTCTCTCCTGTCTCTCTCTATTCTTTCTCTCTCCTGCTTCTCGCTGTCTCCTGTCTCTCTCCCCCTCTATGCCCTGTGTCTGTCTCTCTCTCCTCTCACTCTCTCTCTCGTGTCTCTCTCGCCTGTCTCTCTCTCTCCTGTCTCTCTCTCTCCTGTCTCTCTCTCTTTCTCGTGTCTCTCTCTTTCTCGTGTCTCTCTCTCTATCTCCTCTCTCTCTCCTCTCTCTCTCTCCCCCTCTCTCTATGTCCTATGTTTGTCTCTCTCTCTTCTGTCTTTCCTGCCCCTTGCTGTCTCCTGTCTCTCTCCTCTCCCCCTATCTATGTCCTGTGTCTGTCTCTCTCTCTTTCTCCTCTCTATCTTGTCTCTCTCTCTTTCCCACCTCTCTCTATGTCCTGTGTCTGTCTCTCTCTCCTGTCTCTCTCTCTCATCTCTCTCTATCTCTCTCTCGTGTCTCTCTCTCCTGCCTCTCTCTCTCTCCTGTCTCTCTCTCTTTCTCATGTCTCTCTCTTTCTCCTCTCTCTATGTTCTATGTCTGTCTCTCTCTCTCTCTCTTCTGTCTCTCCTGCCCCTTGCTTCCTCCTGTCTCTCTCCTCTCCCTCTCTCTATGTCCTATGTCTGTCTCTCTCTCTCTCCTGTCTCCCCCCCTCTCTCTATGTCCTGTTTCTGTCTCTATCTCATGTCTCTCTTCCTCTCTCTTTTCTCTCTCTCTCTCTCTCTCTCTCTCTCTTCCCCCCCTCTCTCTCTCTCCTGTCTCTCTCTCCCCCTCTCTCTATGTCCTATGTCTGTCTCTATCTCATGTCTCTCTTCCTCTCTCTTTTCTCTCTCTCTCTCTCTCTCTCTCTTCCCCCTCTCTCTCTCTCCTGTCTCTCTCTCCCCCCTCTCTCTATGTCTCTCTCTCCCCCCTCTCTCTATGTCTCTCTATGTCTGTCTCTATCTCCTGTCTCTCTTCCTCTCTCTCTTCTCTCTCTCTCTCTCCCCTCTCTCTATGTCCTATGTCTGTCTCCCCCCCTCTCTCTATGTCCTATGTCTGTCTCTATCTCCTGTCTCTCTTCCTCTCTCTCTTCTCTCTCTCTCCCCTCTCTCTATGTCCCATGTCTGTCTCTCCCCCCCCCCCTCTATGTCCTGTGTCTGTCTCTCTCTCCTGTCTCTCTCTCCTGTCTCTCTCTCTTTCTTGTGTCTCTCTCTCTCATTATCATCCCTCTCTCTTGTCTCTCTCTCTTCCCCTCTCTCTATGTCCTATGTCTGTCTCTATCTCCTGTCTCTCTTCCTCTCTCTCTTCTCTCTCTCTCCCCTCTCTCTATGTCCCATGTCTGTCTCTCCCCCCCCCTCTATGTCCTGTGTCTGTCTCTCTCTCCTGTCTCTCTCTCCTGTCTCTCTCTCTTTCTTGTGTCTCTCTCTCTCATTATCATCCCTCTCTCTTGTCTCTCTCTCTCCCCCTCTCTCTATGTCCTATGTCTGTCTCTTATCTCCTGTCTCTCTTCCTCTCTCTCTCTCTCCCCTCTCTCTATGTCCTATGTCTGTCTCTCTCACTCTCTCCTGTCTCTCTCTCTCCCCCACCCCACCCCTCTCTATATCCTGTGTCTGTCTCTCTCTTTCCCCCACCCCACCCCTCTCTATATCCTGTGTCTGTCTCTCTCTTTCCCCCACCCCACCCCTCTCTATATCCTGTGTCTGTCTCTCTCTTTCCCCCACCCCACCCCTCTCTATATCCTGTGTCTGTCTCTCTCTCCGGTGCACGGTGTAATTCCAATGTGTATTGCTGTCATAATTACGCAAGGCATCGGAGAGCTCATCACGCTATATATATATATATATATATATATATATATATATTTATATATATATATGACCCCTGCGCAGTGAGCTCCGCACAGACATAACAGACCTTTTGCTAAATATTAAAGTGGATATTTCTGGTCAACCAACCTGCTACGAAGTCATAATTATTATTGGCAAAAAGATGTAAGAATAGAGCAATAAATGTACTAAATGAGAGTCTGTCAGGGCAGGGCCCAAGAAATCCTAAAACTGGACCCAGTCCAAAGAGCCGCCCGCCATGGGATGTGAGCCCAGAGGAAGTTATTAGAGCTTACTCATAAAAACATTCAAGTTGATAAGTTCTAGGAGAAATCTGCAAGTTATAGTCAGGTATTTTATCATTTATATGAGGTATGTTTAAACCTTTGCAATAAATGTAATAAAATGTATTTTTGCGTTCAACTTCAAAGCCACATTTTGTGGTTAATTATTTTTGGCAGTGGATTATTGCTATGAATTAGTCTTCTAGACATGCCAAGTAACCTGCAAAGTCAGGCTTGTGGATATAGAGCACAATATGCGTATTGGGTGGTCCATAGGCCCACCGAGTCTGTCGGTGAAGTACTGACCACATTGACCACAAGATTGAGGTTATTTCATTTTTGGTGTTCTCAAGAAAGTCTTTATGCATTCTGAGGCTCATTGCAAGAAATTCAGATTGTAATAATAATAATTACTTTTGCACGATTTTTCTTCATTGCATTGATATAATTTAAATAAAGATCTATAATGGAAATCAATACAATGACACTGAGGATCTTTATTTAATGTTCTTATAGTATTTCCTTTACGTCTAATTTTTATAGAGCTCTGTCAAAATAAAATCTGTGTTCAGAGTTGCCTTAAAGGGATATTGCATTTATTTATACTGCTCTATATCTTAAAAACACTGAAAACCAAGTGAAAAAAACTGTTGAGTTTTTAAAATTGTTTCATATTTCACTATTTTATACAAATGTTAAATAACCCAGCATTTGTCGTTTCTGTGCTTGATTTTGGCTGGTCTACTTATTGATGCAGAGGAGTACCCATGAGTTCAGAGTGTCTTGAAGATGGTGCATCAAGTAGACATAACACACTTGCAGCTCTATTAAATTCCCCTAACATGTAAAACCGTAGCCCGTAACGAAGCCCATAAGACTTATGGCTAATAAATTGGCCCGTAAAGCAATCCACCATCAACTTGAGGGGTAAGGCCAAAAAAATCCTATGAGATGTCGAAATTGAACTCCGCAGCCTTTGTTCTGTCAAGCCCGTAACTGTTACATTTCCAATCACGCCATTGAATTGCAACAAATTCACTGGTGTTCAAACCCATAGCCCGCAAATGGAGCAAAAAATCCAACGGGTACTAGAGAGGACCCACAAGGGGGTAAAGTCCAATCCGTACACTGTAAATGCAGATAACAACACACTACTGTACTGATAAGTAAAGGGAAAGTGATGTTTGGTATTAAAATGAATAGCACAACATTCTCAAGTTTGCAAATTTGCAATAAAAAATAAATAGTTTTCTGTTTAATTTCCGTGTTATATCGATCCCAGCAATCAATGTGTTAATACATATAATGTAACTCACATGGACTAGAATATCATATTTACCGACTTATTAATATTGCCTTATTTCTAGAATGATCCTAACTCGTAATTGAGACCCGTAACGCTTTAAAATCTAACCTCCATTTTTCAGTGACATAATGATGATGATCTCATTTGCAATTGGCTCTGTCTAAACTTGTAACTACGGGTTTGACTAATTGATCACGTTCACGGCCGCACAACCAACGTGCACAGAATGGTTTACAGGTTTGCGTCTCCGGCTGTAACTCGCGCCATGGTTCAATTTAATTGCTCTGTAACACAGACGAATTTCAAGCCCGCAGCCTTTGCCGATGTGCCGGAGGCTTCGAATTTAATAGGGCTGAAAGAGTTATATAGCACTGTCTCTACACATCTCCTAAGCCAATACTATCTACACAAAACTAATAAGCTTCTCATGTCGTCACTTCAACTTATCAATTATCTACATTCACTAAGCGTAAAAGTGATACAGGAAGGATCCCAGAAATAGATATAATGTAATTTAATAATGTATAACTCTGTATATAATTACTTTAATATGGCTTTCATTATGCAGATGTAATGTATACTTGTAAATGGCCATAACTAAAGTGAAGATATTTGTAACTTTTATTATAATAGAAATCCAATGGCAAATAATTAATCCATCAGAGTAAGGAGCATATGCCAAATATTTTTTTATTAGTCAACAATAAAATGTATTAAAAATGTTGCCTGCGTAATAAAAGTTACTCATCATTGCTGCTTGTAATATAAGTATTAGTTGGTAACCTGCAACTATAATAAACATATAAACATTCACTGCATGTGGTTTGTATGTACAGTGTGTATGTATATTGATACATATATCTACACCTATCTATATACCATATATAGATGATTGCTAAGCATGGTCAGTATCTCAGCATTAAACTGGATTTTCCCAATTCTCCTTGAGTATTTGTCAAGTGAAGGGTCCAGTCTTTTCCACTAGACTCTCTGCTGTCTTTCCAGGCTTCATGTCTCCTTAGCAGCTTCATCCATCATTATTTGTCAAGTTAAAAAAAATGTTTGCACTAGTAAAAAGCCACCGGGAAACACGAAATCAATACATTACACATGTCACATTCATGCAGTTTCGGGAGGTCATCTAATCTAGGAGACATGTTGGGAAGAATAAAGCGTAGGATCACTCAGCGAATTATAAGTTACAAGTAAATATAAAACTGTACCGGCCAGACAGGGGGTGGCAATACGCAAATATTCCTCAAGTGCCCCTCTCTGCCCCCTAACTAAACGAGTAAGGTGACTAGACTCCCCCTTTATGAAAAATGCACACTGCAGGGTCGCTTTTGGCTACGCACATACTCTCACACCGTATGTTACTACTCTTACATACATTTATTAAATCATGTTTTATAAAAACATAAGGATTGCATATGGTAATGACATTTTGGATCACAGTGTATTTTGAGAGAATAAAGCACGTGAAATAAGCAAGTGATAGATCTTTTATAGAGTGGTATTTGCTATCTAATATTAGGTGGGTATCAGTTCACACCATCTGACAAATTGTTTAGCAGATATTTCAAACAGTAAGAGAAAATGTATAAATCATTTATAGAAACATTATAAATATCTATTATTTGCAGAAAAGCAGAATATTTCACCATTTACCATTTTGCACTTTAGAAATAGTGTTAAAGGCAATTAATATATTATTATTATTATTATTATTATTATTATTATTATACTTTATTTGTAACGCACCAACATGTAATGCTACTATTAAATTGTCCGACAAAAATGATGGTATCATTTAAAAATGTTTCCCCCCTTCCCTTGTGTCTCTCCCCATTCCCCTGTGTCTCTTCCCTTACTTCCCTCCCCTCTGTTTCTTTCTCCCTCTCCCCTCCCCTGTGACTCTACCCCTTCTCCCCTCCCTTGTGTCTCTTCATCCCCTTCCCTATGTCTCATACCCCCTCCCCTGTGTCTCTCCCCCCTCCCCTGTGTCTCTTCCCCCTTCCTTCCCCTGTGTCTTTCTCCAGCTCCCCTCCCCTGTCTCTTTCTCCCTCTCCCCCCCTGTGTCTCTTCCCCCCTCTCCCCTCCATTGTGTCTCTTCATCCCCTCCCATGTGTCACTTCCCCCCTCCCCTTTGTCTCTTCCCCCTCTCCCCTCCCCTGTCTCCCCCCCTCTGTGTCTCCCACCTCTCCCCTGTGTCTTCATCCCCCTTTAACCAACGCTGTGTGTTCCTCCCCCTCCTCCTCTCCCCTGTGTCTTCCTCCCCCTCTCCCCTGTGTCTTCCTCCACCCTCTCCCCTGTGTCTTCCTCCCTCTTTCGCCTGTGTCTTCCTCCCCCTCTACCCTGTGTCTTCCTCCCTCTTTCGCCTGTGTCTTCCTCCCCCTCTCCCCTGTGTTTTCCTTCCCCTCCTTCCTGTGTATTTCTCCCCCCTCCTCCTCCATAAGCTGCGCATGCTCGCAGCTCTGTACAGACTTAGGAAGTAATGGTAAGTGTGTACGCTTCCATGTGTACGCTCCCATGGAGTGTTATACGCTTATCACAATTATTATAGTTGATACAGGGTTTAAGCACAAGACAAAAATAATTTTAACACATTGAAAAAGAATGAAGGGCAATATATTGTAAGCAATCTCCTAAAGTCCCAATTGTCATTGCTGCCTTCAGCTGCTCCTCGCATACAGTCTTGGGATCCTATTAAATTCCAAGACTGCATTGACTTGAAATTTGCAGGAGTTACAGAGCGATTAAATTAGAAAAGGCTGCAACAACATGGCCAGAATCCAAATCCGTAAGCCATGTTTCAGCACGTAGCATTTCCGGGGGTGAACATGATAAATTATTCAAACCCGTAGTTATGGGTTTTGACGGAGCCAATGGTAAAAGAGACTGTCATTATTATTATTATGGAGGTTACATTTCAATCACTTACGGTTTTGAAGTCTGAGCTGCGATCGGGCCCGCATTCCAAAAATAATGCAATATGAACAAATCAATAAATGTAATATTCTAGTCAATGCGAGTTCTATTATATGTATTAACACATTGATTGCCGGATCGATATAACATCAAATTTGTGCTATTAATTTTAATACCTTTTATCGCTTTCCCTGTCATTTAAAATACAGTATTGTGTTTATATTTGCTTTTACAGTGCTATGGACAGGAGTTTAACCCCCTTGCTGGTCTTCTCTAGTACCTGTAGGATTTTTGGCTACATTTGCCATTCACGGGTGTGAAAACAATTGCGGGCTTGAGGACTTGTAGCTATATAATAGCGATTTGCAACATTTACAGGATTGAAAGATCAAAGGCTTAGCTGAGTCAGAGTTCAGATTTTGACAGCCTGTCGTTTGCGGGTAGCTAAAAGAGGCCAATTTAATAGCCATAACTTTTGCGTGCTCCGTTACGGGCTTCTTGAACTACTAATTGGCAAATTTAATAGGGCCCTTAGAAGATTACTGTATCACATGGAAAATCTCACATCTGTATCCTTCCCAGAGATCTGGTAGTTACCGTTCTTTTGCCTGATGATTCATGTCTTTGAAATGAAGGCAAGACACACCTCCCAGAATGCTTTGCAAAATGGAGTGGAACTACATAGATTGGCAGCAAAGTTCAACTAATCACGGAGATGCTTTGCTATGCCTCCCCCAAAGGACTCTGACTAGTGAACAAAACCTGGCAGGTGCTCCTAGGATGGCACCCCTAGGCCTACTCTGCCTAATGGCGCCTGATGAAATAATCTATTTGTTAAGCATCACCACAAATCAGAGTGATCATCACATCAAGATATGACATAAAATACATTCTTAATTGATAAATGTCAACAGTACAAATTCTAAAAGAACATTTTCACCTAAACTTAAATGCATGTGAATGAAAGAAAGCACATAGTGACATTAACTTTGTATATAAAAATAACGGAACTTTTCAATCATGTTTAATGAGACAGGGCAATGCAATTAGATATAAAACTTATTAATTGGAGCCAGAGCTGATCAAACCGTTTTCTGTGCAGTTCACATCACGTTGCTCCTCTAACATGCATCTTATTAGTATGCCATATATAAATGTATATATTGAACTCCCAATAAATAGACATATATCCAATGCCTAAAAGAAACCTACTCAGCTCCAGTCCTCAGGGACCCCTACCAGGCCATGTGCTAGGCTGGACACAGGTGAGCTGATTTGGGACCCAGTCATTCTAAAAAAACACCTGGGCTTACACAGAGTTATCACTGAAATGTGGCCGTACAGTGGACCCAGAGAACTGGAGTTGACCAGTTAGTCATAGCTAATCAGCAAATAATTCTTCAGGTGTTGGTGGAGCCAACAAGGGGAACCGAGATGTTCTTGTGCATCCAGGGGGCAGCTAAAAAGTGTGTGCCTAGGGGTGCCATATATGTAACTCTGGTCCCATACAAAGCTTCATGTATACTCAGGTTGCTACATTCTGAATTCTCTTTTTTCCATGCAAAATGATCTAATTATGTTAAAGGGCCATTGTAGTTTGGAAAAAAAAACATTATTGTCTGTAAAAAAAAAAAATAACAACACTGTGTCAGCTGTGTGAGCCCTGAGCATAAAATCCCATTCTTCTTGTGTTTACAAATTTCCAGTTGGGACCCTTAGAGCACTGCTTGCTGGCTTAGAACCTGAGGTGGTGTGCTCAGCAGTGGAGGAAGGTTAGGGGAATTCGTAACCCCATTTGTAAACATGTTCAGCTTACTCAGAAATAGGAAATCCCTCTACACAAGTGAACGTCCTGATTTCACCTTATGATGATGCACTGAACAGGAAGTATTACACGTCAGCATCTAAAATAATATTTTCTCTAAAAATACCGTTACACACATTTCTCTAATGTCTTACATTGTTAGACATATGTCATTTTTCTTAAACTACAGTGGTCTCTTGAACCTTACAATTTAAATTCCTCCTTGATAAATCTCATGTCCCTTTACAATTCCTTCCATTTTTATTATAAACACCTTGCATGTCCATTTAATTCAGAGGCTTTATTCTTATTGCCTTTTCCTGTATTTGATTAGGAGCTTTCATGGTTTGTCATTTGCTGGCCCAGAAGCCGGGGGCTGGGTATTAATAAGAAGGGCACCTTGAGCCAACATCATTCTATAATATCTGTCAGTAATAACCAGTTTGATAAATTAGTCTTGGGAGCTGGAGCCTCGTAATCTTGAAGTTATTTCCCCCTTTCAAGTCAGCTCTGAAGTCTGATTCACATCTTCTTCCCTTCAAGTCACTTTGCCTTGTCTTTTTAATGTCTTACATACAGTCAGTTCTGTCGTCTTCAATGCATACAGTCATCTCCTTAGTTTTTGATACATACAGTCAGCTCGTAGTCTTTGATGTATACCTTCTCCTTAGTCTTCAATGTATACAGTCGTCTCCTTAGTATTTGATGGATACAATCAGCTCCTTAGACTGTTTTGCTTCTTCTTCCCTTCGTGTCACTTTGTCTTGTCTTTTTAATGTCTTACATACAGTCAGTTCTTGGTATTCGATGTATACAGCCAGCACTTAAGTTTGTGACGCATACAATTAGTTCCTTAATCTTTGATGCACACAGTCAGTTCCTTAGTCTTTAATGCATAAAGTCAGCTCCTTAGTCTTTAATGCATAAAGTGAGCTCATTAGTCTTTGATACATACAGTCAGCTCCTTAGTCTTTAATGTATAAATTCAGCTCCTTAGTCTTTGATACATACAGTCAGCTCCTCAGTCTTTTTTACATACAGTCAGCTCCTTAGTCTTTGGTACACACAGTCAGCTCCTCAGTCTTTGATACATACAGTCAGCTCCTCAGTCTTTGATACATACAGTCAGCTCCTTAGTCTTTTTTACATACAGTCAGCTCCTTAGTCTTTGATACATACAGTCAGCTCCTCAGTCTTTGATACATACAGTCAGCTCCTTAGTCTTTAAAACATACAGTCAGCTCCTTAATCTTTGATACATACAGTCAGCTCCTTAGTCTTTTTTACATACAGTCAGCTCCTTAGTCTTTGATACATACAGTCAGCTCCTCAGTCTTTGGTACATACAGTGAGCTCCTTAGTCTTTGATGCATACAGTCAGCTCCTCAGTCTTTGATACACACAGTCAGCTCCTCAGTCTTTGATACATACAGTCAGCTCCTTAGTCTTTGATACATACAGTCAGCTCCTCAGTCTTTGGTACATACAGTCAGCTCCTTAGTCTTTGGTACATAAAGTCAGCTCCTCAGTCTTTGGTACATACAGTCAGCTCCTTAGTCTTTGATGCACACAGTCAGCTCCTTAGCCTTCGATGCATACAGTCAGCTCCTTAGTCTTTGATACATACAGTCAGCTCCTCAGTCTTTGGTACATACAGTCAGCTCCTTAGTCTTTGATGCACACAGTCAGCTCCTTAGCCTTCGATGCATACAGTCAGCTCCTTAGTCTTTGATACATACAGTCAGCTCCTCAGTCTTTGGTACACACAGTCAGCTCCTCAGTCTTTTATACACACAGTCAGCTCCTCAGTCTTTGATGCATACAGTCAGCTCCTTAGTCTTTGGTACACACAGTCAGCTCCTTAGTCTTTGATACATACAGTCAGCTCCTTAGTCTTTGATACATACAGCCTGCTGCTTAGTATTTGATACATACAGTCAGCTCCTCAGTCTTTGATACATACAGTCAGCTCCTTAGTCTTTGATGCATACAGTCAGCTCCTTAGTCTTTGATGCATACAGTCAGCTCCTTAGTCTTTGATACATACAGTCAGCTCCTTAGTCTTTGATACATACAGCCTGCTGCTTAGTCTTTGATACATACAGTCAGCTCCTCAGTCTTTGATACATACAGTCAGCTCCTTAGTCTTTGATACATACAGTCAGCTCCTTAGTCTTTGATACATACAGTCAGCTCCTTAGTCTTTGATGCATACAGTCAGCTCCTTAGTCTTTGATGCATACAGCCTGCTGCTTAGTCTTTGATGCATACAGTCAGCTCCTTAGTCTTTGATGCATACAGTCAGCTCCTTAGTCTTTGATACATACAGTCAGCTCCTTAGTCTTTGATACATACAGTCAGCTCCTTAGTCTTTGATACATACAGTCAGCTCCTTAGTCTTTGATACACACAGTCAGCTCCTTAGTCTTTGATACATACAGTCAGCTCCTTAGTCTTTGATACATACAGCCTGCTGCTTAGTATTTGATACATACAGTCAGCTCCTCAGTCTTTGATACATACAGTCAGCTCCTTAGTCTTTGATACATACAGTCAGCTCCTTAGTCTTTGATGCATACAGTCAGCTCCTTAGTCTTTGATGCATACAGCCTGCTGCTTAGTCTTTGATGCATACAGTCTGCTCCTTAGTCTTTGATCCATACAGTCAGCTCCTTAGTCTTTGATGCATACAGTCTGCTCCTCAGTCTTTGATGCATACAGCCAGCTCCTTAGTCTTTGATACATACAGTCAGCTCCTTAGTCTTTGATACATACAGTCAGCTCCTCAGTCTTTGATACATACAGTCAGCTCCTCAGTCTTTGATACATACTGTCAGCTCCTTAGTCTTTGATACATACAGTCTGCTCCTTAGTCTTTGATAGATACAGTCAGCTCCTTAGTCTTTGATACATACAGTCAGCTCCTTAGTCTTTGATACATACAGTCAGCTCCTCAGTCTTTGATACATACTGTCAGCTCCTTAGTCTTTGATACATACAGTCTGCTGCTTAGTCTTTGATAGATACAGTCAGCTCCTTAGTCTTTGATACATACAGTCAGCTCCTTAGTCTTTGATACATACTGTCAGCTCCTTAGTCTTTGATACATACAGTCTGCTCCTTAGTCTTTGATACATACAGTCAGCTCCTTAGTCTTTGATGCATACAGTCAGCTCCTCAGTCTTTGTTACATACAGTCAGCTCCTTAGTCTTTGATACATACAGTCAGCTTCTTAGTCTTTGATACATACAGTCAGCTCCTCAGTCTTTGATGCATACAGTCAGCTCCTTAGTCTTTGATGCATACAGCCAGCTCCTTAGTCTTTGATACATACTGTCAGCTCCTTAGTCTTTGATACATACAGCCTGCTGCTTAGTATTTGATACATACAGTCAGCTCCTTAGTCTTTGATACATACAGTCAGCTCCTCAGTCTTTGATACCTACAGTCAGCTCCTCAGTCTTTGATACATACTGTCAGCTCCTTAGTCTTTGATACATACAGCCTGCTGCTTAGTCTTTGATGCACACAGTTTGCTCCTTAGTCTTTGATACACAAAGTCAGCCCCTCAGTCTTTGATACATACAGTCAGCTCCTTAGTCTTTGATAGATACAGTCAGCTCCTTAGTCTTTGATACACACAGTCAGCTCCTCAGTCTTTGATACATACAGTCAGCTCCTTAGTCTTTGATAGATACAGTCAGCTCCTCAGTTTTTGATAAATACAGTCAGCTCCTCAGTCTTTGATGCATACAGTCAGCTCCTTAGTCTTTGATGCATACAGTCAGCTCCTTAGTATTTGATACATACAGTCAGCTCCTTAGTCTTTGATACATACAGTCAGCTCCTTAGTCTTTGATAGATACAGTCAGCTCCTCAGTCTTTGATGCATACAGTCAGCTCCTTAGTCTTTGATACATACAGTCAGCTCCTTAGTCTTTGATAGATACAGTCAGCTCCTTAGTCTTTGATACACACAGTCAGCTCCTCAGTCTTTGATACATACAGTCAGCTCCTTAGTCTTTGGTACACACAGTCAGCTCCTTAGTCTTTGATACATACAGTCAGCTCCTCAGTCTTTGGTACACACAGTCAGCTCCTCAGTCTTTGATGCATACAGTCAGCTCCTCAGTCTTTGATACATACAGTCAGCTCCTTAGTATTTGATGCATACAGTCAGCTCCTTAGTCTTTGATACATACAGTCAGCTCCTCAGTCTTTGATACATACAGTCAGCTCCTCAGTCTTTTTTACATACAGTCAGCTCCTTAGTCTTTGGTACACACAGTCAGCTCCTCAGTCTTTGATACATACAGTCAGCTCCTTAGTCTTTTTTACATACAGTCAGCTCTTTAGTCTTTGGTACACACAGTCAGCTCCTCAGTCTTTGATACATACAGTCAGCTCCTTAGTCTTTGATACATACAGTCTGCTCCTCAGTCTTTGATACATACAGTCAGCTCCTTAGTCTTTGATACATACAGTCAGCTCCTCAGTCTTTGATACATACAGTCAGCTCCTTAGTCTTTTTTACATACAGTCAGCTCCTTAGTCTTTGGTACACACAGTCAGCTCCTCAGTCTTTGATACATACAGTCAGCTCCTTAGTCTTTGATGCATACAGTAAGCTCCTTAGTCTTTGATACATATAGTCAGCTCCTCAGTCTTTGATACATACAGCCAGCTCCTCAGTCTTTGATACATACAGTCAGCTCCTTAGTCTTTGATGCATACAGTCAGCTCCTCAGTCTTTGATACATACAGTCAGCTCCTCAGTCTTTGATACATACAGTCAGCTCCTTAGTCTTTGATACATACAGTCAGCTCCTTAGTCTTTGATAGATACAGTCAGCTCCTTAGTCTTTGACACACAGTCAGCTACTCTGTCTTTGATACATACAGTCAGCTCCTTAGTCTTTGGTACACACAGTCAGCTCCTTAGTCTTTGATACATACAGTCAGCTCCTTAGTCTTTGATACATACAGTCAGCTCCTCAGTCTTTGATACATACAGTCAGCTCCTTAGTCTTTTATACACACAGTCAGCTCCTCAGTCTTTGATACATACAGTCAGCTCCTTAGTCTTTGATACATACAGTCAGCTCCTCAGTCTTTTATACACACAGTCAGCTCCTCAGTCTTTGATACATACAGTCAGCTCCTTAGTCTTTGATGCATACAGTCAGCTCCTTAGTCTTTGATGCATACAGTCAGCTCCTTAGTCTTTGGTACACACAGTCAGCTCCTTAGTCTTTGATGCATACAGTCAGCTCCTTAGTCTTTGGTACACACAGTCAGCTCCTTAGTCTTTGATACATACAGTCAGCTCCTCAGTCTTTGATACATACAGTCAGCTCCTCAGTCTTTTATACATACAGTCTGCTCCTTAGTCTTTGATACATACAGTCAGCTCCTCAGTTTTTGATACATACAGTCAGCTCCTTAGTCTTTGATACATACAGTCAGCTCCTCAGTCTTTGATACATACAGTCAGCTCCTTAGTCTTTGATACATACAGTCAGCTCCTCAGTCTTTGATACATACAGTCAGCTCTTTAGTCTTTGATACATACAGTCAGCTCCTCAGTCTTTGATACATACAGTCAGCTCCTTAGTCTTTGATGCATACAGTCAGCTCCTCAGTCTTTGATGCATACAGTCAGCTCCTTAGTCTTTGATGCATACAGTCAGCTCCTTAGTCTTTGGTACACACAGTCAGCTCCTTAGTCTTTGATACATACAGTCAGCTCCTTAGTCTTTGATACATACAGTCAGCTCCTCAGTCTTTGATACATACAGTCAGCTCCTCAGTCTTTGATACATACAGTCAGCTCCTTAGTCTTTGATACATACAGTCAGCTCCTTAGTCTTTGATACATACAGTCAGCTCCTCAGTCTTTGATACATACAGTCAGCTCCTTAGTCTTTGATACATACAGTCAGCTCCTCAGTCTTTCATACACACAGTCAGCTCCTCAGTCTTTGATACATACAGTCAGCTCCTTAGTCTTTGATGCATACAGTCAGCTCCTTAGTCTTTGGTACACACAGTCAGCTCCTTAGTCTTTGATGCATACAGTCAGCTCCTCAGTCTTTGATACATACAGTCAGCTCCTCAGTCTTTGGTACATACAGTCAGCTCCTTAGTCTTTGATGCATACAGTCAGCTCCTTAGTCTTTGGTACACACAGTCAGCTCCTTAGTCTTTGATACATACAGTCAGCTCCTCAGTCTTTGATACATACAGTCAGCTCCTCAGTCTTTTATACATACAGTCTGCTCCTTAGTCTTTGATACATACAGTCAGCTCCTCAGTTTTTGATACATACAGTCAGCTCCTTAGTCTTTGATACATACAGTCAGCTCCTCAGTCTTTGATACATACAGTCAGCTCCTTAGTCTTTGATACATACAGTCTGCTCCTTAGTCTTTGATACATACTGTCAGCTCCTCAGTCTTTCATACATACAGTCAGCTCCTTAGTCTTTGATACATACAGTCAGCTCCTCAGTCTTTGATACATACAGTCAGCTCCTTAGTCTTTGATGCATACAGTCAGCTCCTTAGTCTTTGGTACACACAGTCAGCTCCTTAGTCTTTGATACATACAGTCAGCTCCTTAGTCTTTGATGCATACAGTCAGCTCCTCAGTCTTTGATGCATACAGTCAGCTCCTTAGTCTTTGATGCATACAGTCAGCTCCTCAGTCTTTGATACATACAGTCAGCTCCTCGGTCTTTGGTACATACAGTCAGCTCCTTAGTCTTTGATGCATACAGTCAGCTCCTTAGTCTTTGGTACACACAGTCAGCTCCTTAGTCTTTGATACATACAGTCAGCTCCTCAGTCTTTGGTACATACAGTCTGCTCCTTAGTCTTTGATACATACAGTCAGCTCCTCAGTTTTTGATACATACAGTCAGCTCCTTAGTCTTTGATACATACAGTCAGCTCCTCAGTCTTTGATACATACAGTCAGCTTCTTAGTCTTTGATGCATACAGTCAGCTCCTTAGTCTTTGGTACACACAGTCAGCTCCTTAGTCTTTGATGCATACAGTCAGCTCCTCAGTCTTTGATACATACAGTCAGCTCCTCAGTCTTTGGTACATACAGTCAGCTCCTTAGTCTTTGATGCATACAGTCAGCTCCTTAGTCTTTGGTACACACAGTCAGCTCCTTAGTCTTTGATACATACAGTCAGCTCCTCAGTCTTTGATACATACAGTCAGCTCCTCAGTCTTTGATACATACAGTCAGCTCCTTAGTCTTTGATACATACAGTCAGCTCCTCAGTCTTTTATACACACAGTCAGCTCCTCAGTCTTTGATACATACAGTCAGCTCCTTAGTCTTTGATGCATACAGTCAGCTCCTTAGTCTTTGGTACACACAGTCAGCTCCTTAGTCTTTGATGCATACAGTCAGCTCCTCAGTCTTTGATACATACAGTCAGCTCCTCAGTCTTTGGTACATACAGTCAGCTCCTTAGTCTTTGATGCATACAGTCAGCTCCTTAGTCTTTGGTACACACAGTCAGCTCCTTAGTCTTTGATACATACAGTCAGCTCCTCAGTCTTTGATACATACAGTCAGCTCCTCAGTCTTTTATACATACAGTCTGCTCCTTAGTCTTTGATACATACAGTCAGCTCCTCAGTTTTTGATACATACAGTCAGCTCCTTAGTCTTTGATACATACAGTCAGCTCCTCAGTCTTTGATACATACAGTCAGCTCCTTAGTCTTATATACATACAGTCAGCTCCTCAGTCTTTGATACATACAGTCAGCTCCTTAGTCTTTGATACATACAGTCAGCTCCTCAGTCTTTGATACATACAGTCAGCTCCTTAGTCTTTGATGCATACAGTCAGCTCCTTAGTCTTTGGTACACACAGTCAGCTCCTTAGTCTTTGATACATACAGTCAGCTCCTTAGTCTTTGATGCATACAGTCAGCTCCTCAGTCTTTGATGCATACAGTCAGCTCCTTAGTCTTTGATGCATACAGTCAGCTCCTCAGTCTTTGATACATACAGTCAGCTCCTCAGTCTTTGGTACATACAGTCAGCTCCTTAGTCTTTGATGCATACAGTCAGCTCCTTAGTCTTTGGTACACACAGTCAGCTCCTTAGTCTTTGATACATACAGTCAGCTCCTCAGTCTTTGATACATACAGTCAGCTCCTCAGTCTTTGGTACATACAGTCTGCTCCTTAGTCTTTGATACATACAGTCAGCTCCTCAGTTTTTGATACATACAGTCAGCTCCTTAGTCTTTGATACATACAGTCAGCTCCTCAGTCTTTGATACATACAGTCAGCTCCTTAGTCTTTGATACATACAGTCAGCTCCTCAGTCTTTGATACATACAGTCAGCTCCTTAGTCTTTGATACATACAGTCAGCTCCTCAGTCTTTGATACATACAGTCAGCTCCTTAGTCTTTGATACATACAGTCAGCTCCTCAGTTTTTTATACACACAGTCAGCTCCTCAGTCTTTGATACATACAGTCAGCTCCTTAGTCTTTGATACATACAGTCAGCTCCTCAGTCTTTGATACATACAGTCAGCTCCTCAGTCTTTTATACATACAGTCTGCTCCTTAGTCTTTGATACATACAGTCAGCTCCTCAGTTTTTGATACATACAGTCAGCTCCTTAGTCTTTGATACATACAGTCAGCTCCTCAGTCTTTGATACATACAGTCAGCTCCTTAGTCTTTGATACATACAGTCAGCTCCTCAGTCTTTGATACATACAGTCAGCTCCTTAGTCTTTGATACATACAGTCAGCTCCTCAGTCTTTGATACATACAGTCAGCTCCTTAGTCTTTGATGCATACAGTCAGCTCCTTAGTCTTTGGTACACACAGTCAGCTCCTTAGTCTTTGATACATACAGTCAGCTCCTTAGTCTTTGATGCATACAGTCAGCTCCTCAGTCTTTGATGCATACAGTCAGCTCCTTAGTCTTTGATGCATACAGTCAGCTCCTCAGTCTTTGATACATACAGTCAGCTCCTCAGTCTTTGATACATACAGTCAGCTCCTCAGTCTTTGGTACATACAGTCAGCTCCTTAGTCTTTGATGCATACAGTCAGCTCCTTAGTCTTTGGTACACACAGTCAGCTCCTTAGTCTTTGATACATACAGTCAGCTCCTCAGTCTTTGATACATACAGTCAGCTCCTCAGTCTTTGGTACATACAGTCAGCTCCTTAGTCTTTGATGCATACAGTCAGCTCCTTAGTCTTTGGTACACACAGTCAGCTCCTTAGTCTTTGATACATACAGTCAGCTCCTCAGTCTTTGATACATACAGTCAGCTCCTCAGTCTTTAAAAAATACAGTCAGCTCCTTAGTCTTTGATACATACAGTCAGCTCCTCAGTCTTTGATACATACAGTCAGCTCCTTAGTCTTTGATACATACAGTCAGCTCCTCAGTCTTTGATACATACAGTCAGCTCCTTAGTCTTTGATACATACAGTCAGCTCCTCAGTTTTTTATACACACAGTCAGCTCCTCAGTCTTTGATACATACAGTCAGCTCCTTAGTCTTTGATACATACAGTCAGCTCCTCAGTCTTTGATACATACAGTCAGCTCCTTAGTCTTTGGTACACACAGTCAGCTCCTCAGTCTTTGATACATACAGACAGCGCCTTAGTCTTTGATACATACAGTCAGCTCCTCAGTCTTTGGTACATACAGTCAGCTCCTTAGTCTTTGATGCATACAGTCAGCTCCTTAGTCTTTGGTACACACAGTCAGCGCCTTAGTCTTTGATACATACAGTCAGCTCCTCAGTCTTTGATACATACAGTCAGCTCCTCAGTCTTTGGTACATACAGTCAGCTCCTTAGTCTTTGATGCATACAGTCAGCTCCTTAGTCTTTGGTACACACAGTCAGCTCCTTAGTCTTTGATACATACAGTCAGCTCCTCAGTCTTTGGTACATACAGTCTGCTCCTTAGTCTTTGATACATACAGTCAGCTCCTCAGTTTTTGATACATACAGTCAGCTCCTTAGTCTTTGATACATACAGTCAGCTCCTCAGTCTTTGATACATACAGTCAGCTCCTTAGTCTTTGATGCATACAGTCAGCTCCTTAGTCTTTGGTACACACAGTCAGCTCCTTAGTCTTTGATGCATACAGTCAGCTCCTCAGTCTTTGATGCATACAGTCAGCTCCTCAGTCTTTGGTACATACAGTCAGCTCCTTAGTCTTTGATGCATACAGTCAGCTCCTTAGTCTTTGGTACACACAGTCAGCTCCTTAGTCTTTGATACATACAGTCAGCTCCTCAGTCTTTGATACATACAGTCAGCTCCTCAGTCTTTGATACATACAGTCAGCTCCTTAGTCTTTTATACACACAGTCAGCTCCTCAGTCTTTGATACATACAGTCAGCTCCTTAGTCTTTGATACATACAGTCAGCTCCTCAGTCTTTGATACATACAGTCAGCTCCTTAGTCTTTGATACATACAGTCAGCTCCTCAGTCTTTGATACATACAGTCAGCTCCTTAGTCTTTGATACATACAGTCAGCTCCTCAGTCTTTGATACATACAGTCAGCTCCTTAGTCTTTGATACATACAGTCAGCTCCTCAGTTTTTTATACACACAGTCAGCTCCTCAGTCTTTGATACATACAGTCAGCTCCTTAGTCTTTGATACATACAGTCAGCTCCTCAGTCTTTGATACATACAGTCAGCTCCTTAGTCTTTGATGCATACAGTCAGCTCCTTAGTCTTTGGTACACACAGTCAGCTCCTCAGTCTTTGATACATACAGTCAGCTCCTCAGTCTTTGATACATACAGTCAGCTCCTCAGTCTTTGGTACATACAGTCAGCTCCTTAGTCTTTGATGCATACAGTCAGCTCCTTAGTCTTTGGTACACACAGTCAGCTCCTTAGTCTTTGATACATACAGTCAGCTCCTCAGTCTTTGGTACATACAGTCTGCTCCTTAGTCTTTGATACATACAGTCAGCTCCTCAGTTTTTGATACATACAGTCAGCTCCTTAGTCTTTGATACATACAGTCAGCTTCTCAGTCTTTGATACATACAGTCAGCTCCTTAGTCTTTGATGCATACAGTCAGCTCCTTAGTCTTTGGTACACACAGTCAGCTCCTCGGTCTTTGATGCATACAGTCAGCTCCTCAGTCTTTGATGCATACAGTCAGCTCCTCAGTCTTTGGTACATACAGTCAGCTCCTTAGTCTTTGATGCATACAGTCAGCTCCTTAGTCTTTGGTACACACAGTCAGCTCCTTAGTCTTTGATACATACAGTCAGCTCCTCAGTCTTTGATACATACAGTCAGCTCCTCAGTCTTTGATACATACAGTCAGCTCCTTAGTCTTTTATACACACAGTCAGCTCCTCAGTCTTTGATACATACAGTCAGCTCCTTAGTCTTTGATACATACAGTCAGCTCCTCAGTCTTTTATACACACACTCAGCTCCTCAGTCTTTGATACATACAGTCAGCTCCTTAGTCTTTGATGCATACAGTCAGCTCCTTAGTCTTTGGTACACACAGTCAGCTCCTTAGTCTTTGATGCATACAGTCAGCTCCTCAGTCTTTGATACATACAGTCAGCTCCTCAGTCTTTGGTACATACAGTCAGCTCCTTAGTCTTTGATGCATACAGTCAGCTCCTTAGTCTTTGGTACACACAGTCAGCTCCTTAGTCTTTGATACATACAGTCAGCTCCTCAGTCTTTGATACATACAGTCAGCTCCTCAGTCTTTTATACATACAGTCTGCTCCTTAGTCTTTGATACATACAGTCAGCTCCTCAGTTTTTGATACATAGTCAGCTCCTTAGTCTTTGATACATACAGTCAGCTCCTCAGTCTTTGATACATAAAGTCAGCTCCTTAGTCTTTGATACATACAGTCAGCTCCTCAGTTTTTGATACATACAGTCAGCTCCTTAGTCTTTGATACATACAGTCAGCTCCTTAGTCTTTGATGCATACAGTCAGCTCCTTAGTCTTTGGTACACACAGTCAGCTCCTTAGTCTTTGATACATACAGTCAGCTCCTTAGTCTTTGATGCATACAGTCAGCTCCTTAGTCTTTGGTACACACAGTCAGCTCCTTAGTCTTTGATACATACAGTCAGCTCCTTAGTCTTTGATGCATACAGTCAGCTCCTCAGTCTTTGATGCATACAGTCAGCTCCTCAGTCTTTGATACATACAGTCAGCTCCTCGGTCTTTGGTACATACAGTCAGCTCCTTAGTCTTTGATGCATACAGTCAGCTCCTTAGTCTTTGATACATACAGTCAGCTCCTCAGTCTTTGATACATACAGTCAGCTCCTTAGTCTTTTATACACACAGTCAGCTCCTCAGTCTTTGATACATACAGTCAGCTCCTTAGTCTTTGATACATACAGTCAGCTCCTCAGTCTTTGATGCATACAGTCAGCTCCTCAGTCTTTGATACATACAGTCAGCTCCTTAGTCTTTTATACACACAGTCAGCTCCTCAGTCTTTGATACATACAGTCAGCTCCTTAGTCTTTGATACATACAGTCAGCTCCTCAGTCTTTGATGCATACAGTCAGCTCCTCGGTCTTTGGTACATACAGTCAGCTCCTTAGTCTTTGATGCATACAGTCAGCTCCTTAGTCTTTGATACATACAGTCAGCTCCTCAGTCTTTGATACATACAGTCAGCTCCTTAGTCTTTTATACACACAGTCAGCTCCTCAGTCTTTGATACATACAGTCAGCTCCTTAGTCTTTGATACATACAGTCAGCTCCTTAGTCTTTGATACATACAGTCAGCTCCTCAGTCTTTGATACATACAGTCAGCTCCTTAGTCTTTTATACACACAGTCAGCTCCTCAGTCTTTGATACATACAGTCAGCTCCTTAGTCTTTGATACATACAGTCAGCTCCTCAGTCTTTTATACACACAGTCAGCTCCTCAGTCTTTGATACATACAGTCAGCTCCTTAGTCTTTGATGCATACAGTCAGCTCCTTAGTCTTTGGTACACACAGTCAGCTCCTTAGTCTTTGATGCATACAGTCAGCTCCTCAGTCTTTGATACATACAGTCAGCTCCTCAGTCTTTGGTACATACAGTCAGCTCCTTAGTCTTTGATGCATACAGTCAGCTCCTTAGTCTTTGGTACACACAGTCAGCTCCTTAGTCTTTGATACATACAGTCAGCTCCTCAGTCTTTGATACATACAGTCAGCTCCTCAGTCTTTTATACATACAGTCTGCTCCTTAGTCTTTGATAAATACAGTCAGCTCCTCAGTTTTTGATACATACAGTCAGCTCCTTAGTCTTTGATACATACAGTCAGCTCCTCAGTCTTTGATACATACAGTCAGCTCCTTAGTCTTTGATACATACAGTCAGCTCCTCAGTCTTTGATACATACAGTCAGCTCCTTAGTCTTTGATACATACAGTCAGCTCCTCAGTCTTTGATACATACAGTCAGCTCCTTAGTCTTTGATGCATACAGTCAGCTCCTTAGTCTTTGGTACACACAGTCAGCTCCTTAGTCTTTGATACATACAGTCAGCTCCTTAGTCTTTGATGCATACAGTCAGCTCCTCAGTCTTTGATACATACAGTCAGCTCCTTAGTCTTTGATGCATACAGTCAGCTCCTTAGTCTTTGATACATACAGTCAGCTCCTCAGTCTTTGATACATACAGTCAGCTCCTCGGTCTTTGGTACATACAGTCAGCTCCTTAGTCTTTGATGCATACAGTCAGCTCCTTAGTCTTTGGTACACACATTCAGCTCCTTAGTCTTTGATACATACAGTCAGCTCCTCAGTCTTTGATACATACAGTCAGCTCCTCAGTCTTTGATACATACAGTCAGCTCCTTAGTCTTTGATACATACAGTCAGCTCCTCAGTCTTTGATGCATACAGTCAGCACCTTAGTCTTTGATAGATACAGTCAGCTCCTTAGTCTTTGATACATACAGTCAGCTCCTCAGTTTTTGATACATACAGTCAGCTCCTTAGTCTTTGATACATACAGTCAGCTCCTCAGTCTTTGATACATACAGTCAGCTCCTTAGTCTTTGATACATACAGTCAGCTCCTCAGTCTTTGATACATACAGTCAGCTCCTTAGTCTTTGATACATACAGTCAGCTCCTCAGTCTTTGATACATACAGTCAGCTCCTTAGTCTTTGATACATACAGTCAGCTCCTCAGTCTTTTATACACACAGTCAGCTCCTCAGTCTTTGATACATACAGTCAGCTCCTTAGTCTTTGATACATACAGTCAGCTCCTCAGTCTTTGATACATACAGTCAGCTCCTTAGTCTTTGGTACATACAGTCAGCTCCTCAGTCTTTGATACATACAGTCAGCTCCTTAGTCTTTGATACATACAGTCAGCTCCTCAGTCTTTTATACACACAGTCAGCTCCTCAGTCTTTGATACATACAGTCAGCTCCTTAGTCTTTGATGCATACAGTCAGCTCCTTAGTCTTTGGTACACACAGTCAGCTCCTTAGTCTTTGATGCATACAGTCAGCTCCTCAGTCTTTGATACATACAGTCAGCTCCTCAGTCTTTGGTACATACAGTCAGCTCCTTAGTCTTTGATGCATACAGTCAGCTCCTTAGTCTTTGGTACACACAGTCAGCTCCTTAGTCTTTGATACATACAGTCAGCTCCTCAGTCTTTGATACATACAGTCAGCTCCTCAGTTTTTGATACATACAGTCAGCTCCTTAGTCTTTGATACATACAGTCAGCTCCTCAGTCTTTGATACATACAGTCAGCTCCTTAGTCTTTGATACATACAGTCAGCTCCTCAGTCTTTGATACATACAGTCAGCTCCTTAGTCTTTGATACATACAGTCAGCTCCTCAGTCTTTGATACATACAGTCAGCTCCTTAGTCTTTGATGCATACAGTCAGCTCCTTAGTCTTTGGTACACACAGTCAGCTCCTTAGTCTTTGATACATACAGTCAGCTCCTTAGTCTTTGATGCATACAGTCAGCTCCTCAGTCTTTGATACATACAGTCAGCTCCTTAGTCTTTGATGCATACAGTCAGCTCCTTAGTCTTTGATACATACAGTCAGCTCCTCAGTCTTTGATACATACAGTCAGCTCCTCGGTCTTTGGTACATACAGTCAGCTCCTTAGTCTTTGATGCATACAGTCAGCTCCTTAGTCTTTGGTACACACATTCAGCTCCTTAGTCTTTGATACATACAGTCAGCTCCTCAGTCTTTGATACATACAGTCAGCTCCTCAGTCTTTGATACATACAGTCAGCTCCTTAGTCTTTGATACATACAGTCAGCTCCTCAGTCTTTGATGCATACAGTCAGCACCTTAGTCTTTGATAGATACAGTCAGCTCCTTAGTCTTTGATACATACAGTCAGCTCCTCAGTTTTTGATACATACAGTCAGCTCCTTAGTCTTTGATACATACAGTCAGCTCCTCAGTCTTTGATACATACAGTCAGCTCCTTAGTCTTTGATACATACAGTCAGCTCCTCAGTCTTTTATACACACAGTCAGCTCCTCAGTCTTTGATACATACAGTCAGCTCCTTAGTCTTTGATACATACAGTCAGCTCCTCAGTCTTTGATACATACAGTCAGCTCCTTAGTCTTTGGTACATACAGTCAGCTCCTCAGTCTTTGATACATACAGTCAGCTCCTCAGTCTTTGGTACATACAGTGAGCTCCTTAGTCTTTGATGCATACAGTCAGCTCCTTAGTCTTTGGTACACACAGTCAGCTCCTTAGTCTTTGATACATACAGTCAGCTCCTCAGTCTTTGATACATACAGTCAGCTCCTCAGTCTTTGGTACATACAGTCAGCTCCTTAGTCTTTGATACATACAGTCAGCTCCTTAGTCTTTGATACACACAGTCATCTCCTTAGTCTTTGATGCATACAGTCTGCTCCTTAGTCTTTGATGCATACAGTCAGCTCCTTAGTCTTTGATACACACAGTCATCTCCTTAGTCTTTGATGCATACAGTCTGCTCCTTAGTCTTTGATGCATACAGTCAGCTCCTTAGTCTTTGATACACACAGTCATCTCCTTAGTCTTTGATACATACAGTCAGCTCCTCAGTCTTTGGTACATACAGTGAGCTCCTTAGTCTTTGATGCATACAGTCAGCTCCTTAGTCTTTGGTACACACAGTCAGCTCCTTAGTCTTTGATACATACAGTCAGCTCCTCAGTCTTTGATACATACAGTCAGCTCCTCAGTCTTTGGTACATACAGTCAGCTCCTTAGTCTTTGATACATACAGTCAGCTCCTCAGTCTTTGATACATACAGTCAGCTCCTCAGTCTTTGGTACATACAGTCAGCTCCTTAGTCTTTGATACATACAGTCAGCTCCTTAGTCTTTGATACACACAGTCATCTCCTTAGTCTTTGATGCATACATCCTGCTGCTTAGTCTTTGATACACACAGTCAGCTCCTTAGTCTTTGATGCATACAGTCAGCTCCTTAGTCTTTGATGCATACAGTCAGCTCCTTAGTCTTTGATACACACAGTCATCTCCTTAGTCTTTGATGCATACAGTCTGCTCCTTAGTCTTTGATACATACAGTCAGCTCCTTAGTCTTCAGTGTACACAGTGAGTGCTGCACATAACATGACCTTCTTTATAAAGGACACTAAAAAATCATTAAACCTTCACTCTGAAGCAAATTGGAAATATTTCAGTTCTTGGTTCCAATGTATAGATTTTTATGACACATAAACACTGAGCTGATCTGATCTAAATGACCTACTGAGCTTGGAATATTCCTATATTTCTAAAATAACATTAAAGGTTCAAGATCTAAATCACAGAGCACAAATAATAGTGAGAATTTAATATATTTTAAATGCAGGTTTTATTGTTTTATAATATATATATATTTCCCTTTTGAATTGTGGTAATTTTTTTTCTTCTTTTTTCCCTCTCAAGTAAATGGGGACTGTAAGGATGTATGTATCTTGTATGTATTGTAAAAAAAAAAAAGAATAAATTGCATTTTACAAAAGGTCAGAAAAAAATAAAATAATATACCTGTGTATCTATTTACCTTTACGTACCTGATTGTATTAAGAATTTCTTATATGATCTGATTTTTTTCTGCATAAAACCATAAAATGTGTACCTGCTTGGGTCTGCCCTCTGTAGCTCATGCAGACCATGAATACACAGGCTGTAGGTTGTACTAAGCATTTCTAAAACTCTGTTGCCACATCTGAACTTTGGGGCTTTAAGGAAAATGAAATATAGGAGCCTGCATCACAGCATGAAGAGAAGTAAATTATCTAATTTAGGCAAGCTGATTGTGTCTGAGAAAATATAAGATATGCAAATATTTTTTACATTTGTATTCACTCAGTTACACAGTGCAGTATATTCATGAAATGAGGGACAAAGTAAGGTTATGATATTAGAGTCAGAGAAAAATCAAATATCCTCATTCCTTATTATTACTATTTATCAAACTGGTTAAGCTTTAACCATATATGTTCAAAATAATGCAAAGAAAATGGAGGAAGTGGAATATTTAATTCCACTTGCATAACTCAGTTTGTCCCCATTTTTTATTTCTCATAAATATAACCCATAAAACAGCTTGCAAAAACATTATTATGGATTAATTTCAATATTTTAGCTGGCAAAATATTTGGAAATCTTTTTCATCTGATAGAGCAGGTGCTGTGTTTATGATCTCATAGGACACGCAGCATACTGTACTCAAATAAGTCCTGTAGGAGATTATGAACATTACATTCTTCTAAGCACTTTCACATGTTTCAGGAGATCTTCCATGTTTGTGACTGATCACGACTGGGACTGTCTGGTTCATAATCTCACAGGACACACTGCATTGGTGAGCATGTATTCTTTGTACTTGTTGCTGAGTCGCTTAGTCGTGTACGACTCTCTGTGACCCTATGGATCACAGCACGCCAAGCACATCTGTCAGCCACTTCCCATTTGAGCTCCCTAAAGCTCATATTTATTGCTACCATTACTTCATTTATCCATATCTGTCTCTGCCGCCCCCTTCTGCATGCGCCTTCAATATTTCCCAGCATCAGAATCTTCTCTAGGGAATCTGGTCTTCTCATGATATGGCCAACATATTTGAGCTTTAGCCTCATGATCAAGCCTTCCAGTGAAAAGTTTGACTTGATTTCCTGTGGTACTGACTGACTGGATCTTCTTGCAGGCCAAAGGACTCTAAGCAGTTTTCTCCAGTCCAAAAGTTAATTCTAAGGCGCTCAGCCCTCTTTATGGTCTAACTCTATGTTACTACAGTGAATACCATAGTTCTATCGATACGGACCTTTGTTGATAATGTAATATCTTTACTTTTTAATAGCTTGTCCAGACTTGCAGTAGCTTTCCTCCCAGGAAGCAAACATATTTTAATTTAATGGCTGCAGTCACCATCTGGAGAGACCTTATAACTGAGATTGCTATTTGCCATTATATTTGTCTTTTTAACATTGAACCGCAGGCCAACTTTAGCACTCTCTTTTTTCACCTTCATCAATATGTCCTTTAGTTCCTCACTCAGCCATTAGAGTAGTATCATCTGCGTATCTGAAGCCGTTGATATTTCTCCCAGCATTATTAATTCTGTCTTTGGATATATCCAATACGACTTTAGGCATGATTTATTCTGCATATAAGTTGAATAAATAAGGCAACAATATACAACATTGTTGCACTCCTTTTCTGATCTTGATCCATTCGATTGGTCCATGTTCGGTCAACATACAGGTTCTTCAGGAGGTGGATGAGACGATCTGGTACTCCCATCTCTTTAAGAACTTGTTAAAAATGTTTGTGATACACACAGTCTAAAGCTTTATAATATGAAGCCGGAGTGAATGCTTTTCTGGAACTATCTTTCTTTCTCTATTATCCAGCGGACATTGGCAATTTGATCTCTTGCGCCTTGCACATTTGGTAGTTCTCAGCCCATATATTGTTGGAGTTGAGCTTGCAGAATCTTAAGCAGTAGCTGGCAAGTGAATTGAGTGCAATTATTGGATTAATTGGAGCACTCTTTGACACTGCTTTTTTCGAGTCTGAAATCACTAGTTGAGTATGTTCTATGAAAGGTCAAAAATCTTGAATATGAAAACATGAAGATAAGTGCACATTTTTTTTTCCTGAGAATATTTTAATGTCTAATGACAAAAGCCCCCATTTAATTGAGGTTTCGGGTGATCCGGGACCCTGTAAGTGAGTTTGCCAGTTATTTTGCTATTCAATTGCTATCTTTCTGCAGACTCCAAATGGGTTACGAGTTATAGCCTTAAAAAAATTGTGATGATTAAATCCTGTAACTTACAGCCTCCCGAAGCATTTGATCTTTCACTTTCGCAAGAGTTACAATGGCTAAAATCGCAAATCGCTATTCAATTGCTCAATTTCTCCAAGCTCGCAAATATATTCACACCCGTAAATGGCAAAAGCAGGAGAAAATCCTATGAGTGCTAGAGAGAACCCGCAAGGGGGTTAAACACCTGTTTGTAGCACTGTAAATACAAATAAAAAAACAAACCTGCACTGTAAATAACGGGGAAAGCGATAAAATACATTAGAATTAATACGCTCGCAAATCGGCAGGAAATTCTATTTATTTTTATGTTTCATTTCGGGGGTAAATGGATCTTGGGTATCAATAAGTTAATATATATCAGGCAACCCACATGGACTAGAACAGTATTGGCATTCTTTTTCATTATTCTGTATTTTGTGGGTTTGCGAGTCTGATCGCATATTGAACCTCCGAACCTCATTGATTGACATGTAAACTCTAAGTTTTACTGCTGTAATAATGAAAGTCTAATTTTCTATTGGCTAATTTGAAATGGAAGGTTACGGGCTTGCTTAATTGATCATGCACCCGCCCTGAACTGCTACGAACCAGTGCATGGTTTACGGTTTCGGCTTTGGGACAGTAACTTGCGGGCTTGAGCGATTAAATAGGGAGCCCGCAAGGCACTCGCAGACATGTGGCCTACAGCAATCGAGTTGCGGGCTTGCAATTGAATGTGGCTCAAAGTTCCTGTATCTTGTACATTTAACTTCAGACACAAACAGTAACTTAAGACAAACCTGTGAAAGTATAAAATACAGACCCCTCGGTGCTTCCTTCTCTGCCCGTTAATATATTCGTTTTTCTTCAGGATCATAAATTACAAAATGAAAGATTTCACAACTTTAGAGGACATGACAATGAGATCTAATTTGATCTATTACGTCTCCTGTTGCAGAGCTCTTGCAGGCCCTGTTACTTTTTGAACAAAAGCGTACAAGAGAAATACACTATTAATCAAATGAGTTCACCAAACCATGAGAAGGCTCTAAGAGCAGACAGCTTCAAGGGCTCAATTACTTAAACTCGGGATTCTTACAAATGCTTGGAGATTTCTGTTGGAAGATATTGGCTAAAGACGTCCTACAACAGACCACCTGTGAGTCCATCACACAAAAAGGGTGGGTGTATTTACTAAACATTTCATATGGTTGTAACTGTTCTCCAGGAAATAGTGCATGGGATGTACATCTTAGCCAGCTGAAATGATTAGTAAATTCTCCCAATATATGTATAACTAGTGACTTGCCCGTCAAAATATGACGTCAATAAAATTGTAAAGCTGGGAAGGCTGTTTGAGACACAATGTGAGTGTAGTGGGTGGCTCAACTATAAAGACCGCTATAGCACACTAATAAACCCATGTAATAACACTATAAGTGGAATGAGGGTCATCCAGGACCCTCATGACACAAAGTGTTTGCAGTACACTATGTTAACCCTGTCTCTTATGGTTGTCCATACAGACCCTTATAAGCCGCTGTTTAACTTAATTAGTCCTGTAACGGTATGTAAAGACCCTCATGAGACAGTTAGATGCCTAAGATGAATCCCATAAGTGCTATGAGGGTTCTCCAGGACCCTCATAACACTAAGCAGAAACACTACACTGCACTATCCCCCCCCAATAAACCCTTATATGTAAAGTAAGTCCCCTCTAACCTATTAACATCTACTCTACCTACCCTACCTAGCTACCCGCTAAAAAAAAACAGCCACCCCACTAATTACAGAAAATATTAAAACCTAACTCACAAAAAATAATAATATTTAAATTACAGAAATTAAAAAATGTACATTACAGAAAATAAAAAAACGAAGTCACCAAAAACAAAAAAACATTACAGAAAATAAAAAACCTACATTACAACCCCCCCACTCCCACTGCACAGAAAATAAAAAAAAATATTACACACCTAAAAAGGGAAGGCATACAATATATATATATATATATATATATATATATATATATATATATATATATATATATATATATATATATATATATATACACATTACATTAGAATACAATACCCGAAAAAATAAATACAATACATACCTATGTAAAATACAATAAATGGTAGCTAACATACATACCCCCTCTATATAAAATACAATAAATCCTACCATAAATACATCCTCTCTATAAAATAAAATAAATCATAACATAATAACATCCCCTCTATCTAAAATAAAATAAACCCTATCTATCATACATACACCCATTCTATGTAAGATACCAAAAAACCTAACATACATACTGTACATCCTCTCTATGTAAAATATATTAAATCCTATCTACATACCCAAACCTTCAATGTAAGCTAAAATACAATAATTAAGACCACTTACCTTTGCAGATCTACCTTCAGATCAGCAACCTAGGAAAAAAGGTAAAAAATAATTAGTACAAAACATTTACATATAATAAATAAAGATTTTAAATATTCTAGATATGCTACGCACCTTTCCAGCATGTCCCGGTCCTGCTTCATTTCTTCTCCGGCGCATCCCCTGGTCTGTATAACATTAATACTAAATACATACACACAGAAAATGAAATAAAAGAAACATAATATACATTTAACTTACCTCTGCGCGATGTCCACGGCCTCCTCCTCTTCTGCCCCGGCGGACCTCCCAGAGAGGGATTGGCTGAAGGCATCCGCGCCTTGTGATTGGCTGATGTCAGTGTCAATCAGCTAACAGCCAATCAGAAAGTGCAGATGTGTTCAGCCAATCACCGCGTGGGGGTACATCCTATTGTGATTAGCTGAATGGCATCGCAGCTTCTGATTGGCTGTTGTCATTGTCAATTAGACTGCAGCCAATCATAATGCGCAGATGCCTCCAGCCAATGACATTGTGGGGGTGCATCCCATTGTGATTGGCTGAAGCATTGTGATTGGTGTTAAAAAAATGACAGGTGCATTATCCAATGAAAATGGGATATGGGGGTGCATCCCATTCTGATTGGCTCACACCTTGGCACCTTCTGAGTGGCTGAAAATTGATTGACAGCGTTTTCAGCCAATCAGAAGGAGCCACTGTCAATTTTCTTCCTGAAAATGTTGTAGAAGGCTCATTAGCGTCGGGGAAGCCTGCGAGTGCGGACCTCCGCTAGTTGTTTTTTTTTTGCGTGGATTCTTTATAGGCCCAGCCAGGGCAGAAGAGGAGAAGGCCGGGGACATCGTGGGGAGGTAAGTACAATGTATATTATGTTTATTGTATTTTATTTGTTTGTGTATGTATTTATTAGTAATGTAATTTATTTTTTTAACTGCGGGGTCTGCGCCGGAGAGGAAATGAGGAAAGACAGGGACATGCTGGAAAAGTAAAAGAGTAGAATATTTAAATATTTAAAATGTAGAAGCGGTTTATGCAGTGAAAAGAGCTTTCCCAGAGTAAACAAACTCTACTAACAGGTGAGCTATATGAGCTTTATAATTGAAAGGAGTTTATCAACCACATATTGGCAGAAAACTCTGATAAAGATAAGAGCAATTACACTTTCTAGTGACACAGCATATTATAGCACTGCCTTATTTAACAGAAGGAGTGAATAGATACACAGATAGTATTGGGGGCATTGCCTTGGGTAGTTTCTCTCAATATTTACTGTGATTCTCTCCTTATCCTATATTCCACAGCTGCCTATCAGTCAGTAGGAACCCTAACTAACCTTTGCAAGGACTAAACTAGGAGGACCACACACCAGGTTGAATTAACATTCATCAACACCCTGACACAGAAGTAACAGGAGAGATAGGAATACCCCTCTATTAAGAGTTTGATATAATTTTCTAGTGGTTAACTTATCTCATACAACCTAGCCTTCTTTTAATCTTTTGTTCCAATCCTGGATTTTTTATATGAGTTTTTAATTTGCCGTTGTTACCCTAGCCTAATTAAAGAATATTTTAACAAACTTTTTTATTTATCCTTACATATGTTTATACACTAGTCCTGATTGACCCCCATGAGTAAAAGGGTTAATTAAGGGATTATGGTGGTCTGTTTTGACCCCCATGAGTGACAGGGTTAATGAAGGGGTTATGGGGGGTCTTAATTGACCCCTATAAGTGACAGGGTTAATGAAGGGCTTATGGGGGGTCTGTACTTGACCCCCATGAGCTACAGGGTTAAATAAGGGGTTATGGGGGACCCTCATGAGTGACAGGGTTAATTCAGTAGTTATGGGCTTCCTTACAGAGTTAATTAATGGATTATGGGAGTCTGTATTGACCCCCATGAGTGAGATGTTTTTTTAGGGGGTAGTGGGGCTCTGTATGGAGCCCCATGAGTGATTGGGTTGTTATTTTTCACGTGTCCTTTAAGGACCTTTACGGTCCTTTAAGGACCCGCAAGGTGGGAAATTCAAATTTTTATTTCCAGCAAGGGTTAACGTTAGATGCCGGTGGGGGTACTTGCAGTAACCCCGCTGCCAAACTTAAAGTTTGTGTGGCGCGGGCCCTTTAAGGAGACATTGAATTTAAAGGTTTTAAATGCAGAGGGGGACACAATTGTGACCCCCACTGCAAGGGTCAATGTGGGGAAATTGCGGGAGACCCCCAGCATGGGCTTAATGCAGGCACTCTTCGGGGGTCCGATCGGACCCCCGCTGCAAGGGGTTAATGTGGGGTCTCAAGCTTATCTCGGAACTCTTGGGAACGGTTTTACGTGTTTAGAATTTTCATTTTTTTCGGCCGCCATTTTTTTTCTCGATCATCTCCACCAGTGCAGTAAGCGCCTTTGGCTGACAACTATATATGTGATAGGATCTGAAACAATGTTAAAGCATCACTGTGGTCAAATTGTTTCTGTCTTTTTAAATAAGTAAAATTGATAAAGGACATAATTATTTTTAGGCAGCAAACAAATAAATACAATTTTTCATTTTTACATTTGATGATTATTTATTGTGATTCAGTCGGATACTTTCTGATTCTTATGTTCTAAAAACATAAAGCCTATTTCCCAGAGTTGTTTCTAAAATAAGAACATTTTAAAAACATATTTGTATTTCTGCTAATTAGTATGGCAGTAAAAATACAAACATGCATTCTGTATTAGCAAAACAAAGCAAATAAAATTAACAATAAGAACGAGAAAAGGGATAAAAATGGAAAATAAAAAACAGAATCTATTTAGTAAATTGAAATGTTGGGAGGTATAAGCAGTAGGTGTTATCTCAAGAGCTTGTGTTAGATAATGCATTGCACTTATAAAAAATAAAAACACTTACAAAATTAATAACTGTTAAAGTATGTTTTATTAATAACCTTTAAAGTGTTTATTTTACATTTGAATCCTGGTCTGTATCTGTTATTCTTCTAAAAGCTTTTCCTATAAATAAGGCTACAGTTGTAATTCATTAACACAGTAATATAAATGTATAAATTATGTTGTTCTGTCCTTAATAAGCAATATATTCTGCTCTATTAGAGAGCCAATTTAATTCTGAGTGATTGACAACCACTTATCTTGCCTGGATTTGATTACTGTCCTTCAACTGAAGCAGCGATTCTGAACATGAGTGTGATTGTTGATATGAATATTGAACAAGAGCCTTTTCATAACTGGAAATTGGAAAATGTTATGAACCTTGCAGTGAGAATACAATAGTTATTATAGAAATTCATTGAATATTCACAGACATACTCATTATTTTTACAGTGGTAACAATGTCCAATCAAAGGCCATATTCACTAAAGGTTGAGCTGTCTCAATTGTAAGAGCCCTTTTTGACTTGGCTCCATAAAATAATGTAGAGATACAACGAGGCACTTATCCAGAACACTACAGCTTATATACTGTTCTATGAAAGCTTTTTCACTTATAAGGTTGGACCTCTACTGTTTTTAGCTTATTTTGTGCAGACAATGGGCCTCATTCAATTGCGATTTGGCCAATTGAATAGGGCTCTATATAAGCATATAGCATATTTTTTTTTAAGAAGTTTTTAGTTAGTGAATACCTTGCTTTTGGATAGATAGTTTACTAACTAAAAACTTCTGTAAAAAAATATGTTATGTGCTTATTTAGACCCCTATTCAATTGGCCAAGTTGCAATTGAATGATGGCCAATATGAGCTGTTCCCAACTGGCCCTCAATTTACACCAAGAGGTAAGAATTTGTGGGTATCCCCATTTGACTTTAGCTGTGTTAATCATTGGCTTGGAAATTCTTATTGAGCCATCTTCTGTTTGGTAAGGATTAAGTTCAAATCCAGTTGTATTGGTGGGCCTTGAGGATCTTGTTGTGTATCTCCAAAACTCAAAAAGGAAAGCTCTCACCTTAATGAATAGAGGCCATAGTGTTATACATGTATTTATGTAATTAGGGTTTTAAGGTGGTCCAGTAATTATGATTTTTTGCTTTCACCTCTGCCACCTGGGTTTCATTCCAGTCAGGGAATCAAGAGGGCACACCATTCTGATGCCATGCAGGGTTGGGCCTGGCCAGTATTGAATGGTAGACCACCTAGGAATACCAGGAGTTGTATGCTGTAGCCCACTAGAGAAGGAACTGGCAACCCACTCCAGTATCTATGCCATGAATCACTAGTGAATCAGCATGGTGTGCTACAGTCCATGAGGTCACGGAGAGTAGGACATGTCTGAGTGACACAAAAACACACATATGTAGTCAACGTAATAATTAGTTAAACACAGTGTATTATGATGCACACACAATATTGTTAATAAACATGCTATACGTATTATTACAGAAGTAGAACATGTAACATGCAGAATAAATAGACAGACAGATAGATAGATAGATAGATAGTGCCTTGCAAAAGTATTCACCCCCTTGGCATTTTTCATGTTTTGTTGCCTCACAACCTGGAAATAACATGGATTATTTGAGGATTTTCATCCTTCATGTTGGATGGTTTGCACTTGTGAACAGAAATCTTTAAGTCTGACCACAGATTTTCTATTGGATTGAGGTCTGGTCTTTGACTAGGCCATTCCAATACATTTACATGTTTCCCCTTAAACCACTCAAGTGTTGCTTTAGCACTGTGTTTGGGGTCATTGTCCTGCTGGAAGGTGAACCTCCGTCCTAGCCTCAAATCACGCACAGAGTGGTACAGGTTTTGCTCAAGAATATCCCTGTATTTAGCACCATCCATCTTTCCCTCAACTCAGACCAGTTTTCCAGTCCCGGCTCCTGAAAAACATCCCCACCTCATGATGCTGCCACCACCATGTTTCGCTGATGGTGTTTTTGGATTATGTGATTGTAACGGAACCCATCACTGTTTTACTCTGTTTTATGGTTATGGTTAAAATATGATCACATTGCTGTACTGTAGATATGTTGTTTTAGGTTCTACAGAATATATTGGCTCAGAATATTACAGCTACTAGGCTAATAGATAATCCTATTACAGAGACTCCTCATAAGATAAGGAAGTCTATTGTATAAAGTGTTTTCATTATGAGACATAAGAACAAAGAGCAGGTAATCTGATCAATGTCTGATTGTATCAAAGTAGCCAGGTAGCCTCCGGGGGGGGGGGGGGGGGTGACCACACCTATTGTCTCTCTATGTGTATTGTGTGGCCAAATATGGGGGAGGTGTATTGCCTGTGGAAAAAGATGTGTATATATATTTCTGCCTAACAAAATAAAGACAGTATTCTTTGACTCCCAATTGAGTGTCGTCCCATATGGGAGGTTGGGGATGGTGAGACTGCGCAGTGCTTCTATATGGATATTTAACGGTATACCAGCGGAGATATTGGACTTCATGTTCCTACTCCGTTACATTTGGTGGCAGTGGCGGGATTGTTTCCACTGTCAGAAGGACCATTCCATGATAAGGAGGAGGAGGCGGCCGCGGACTACTGGGATGCAGACAGAAAGGAACTCTGGTATGATGCCCTGGAAGCGTGTGGCGATGCAGATGTATCTATTGGGAGAGCAGCCCCTGGATGAGTGGGTGACAAGACTAGAGACCCTGGTATGGCGAGAGATCTGGCTAGACAATGCACACCAGGCCCTCTGGTGGCATACCGTTCGACTTACCCCCTGGACGGCTGAACACGACTTAACGGAAGGGGGATGATTATGATGGCCCGGGTTTATTATGGGATGCCTTGGAGGACGACATTGATCTTGGCAGCACGGAGGGGTCTAGGTTTTGGGACATCTACGACTACCGGATGGGCATGTATGTCTGGGTTGACGAAGGCGAGGTGAGCAAAGACATGACCCACCTGGTAACAAGAGAGTGGGAGCTGGAGCAGGACTACCAACACCTACTCAGCTTCGTGCAGCCCCCACCGACCCGACAAGCAGAACCAGAACTTATTGACTGGTCCTGGTATGACCTCCAGATGGCAGGTAGAGATGGGACCGAGGTCTCTCTACCGGCCCTATAGGGAGCCGAAGGTGTAGTCCTTTCCCCCAGCGGCAGTGTGAACCACAGGGAGCAGAAGGTGCCGTCCTTCCTCCCCAGCGGCAGTGTGTACCCCAGGGAGCAGAAGGTACCGTCCTTCCTCCCCAGCGGCAGTGTGTACCCCAGGGGGCCGAAGGTGTCGTCCTTCCCCCCCAGCGGCAGTGTGCATCCCAGGGAGCAGAAGGTGTCGTCCTTCCTCCCCAGCGGCAGTGTGTACCCCAGTGGGCCGAAGGTGTCATCCTTCCCCCCCAGCGGCAGTGTGTATCCCAGGGAGCAGAAGGTGTCGTCCTTCCCCCCCAGCAGCAGTGTGTTTCCCAGGGAGCAGAAGGTGCCGTCCTTCCTCCCCAGCGGCAGTGTGTACCCCAGGGAGCAGAAGGTGCCGTCCTTCCTCCCCAGTGGCAGTGTGTACCCCAGGGGGGCGAAGGTGTCGTCCTTCCCCCCCAGTGGCAGTGTGAACCCCAGGGAGCTGAAGGTGTCGCCCTCTCCCCCCAGCGACAGCTTATCCTAACAAGGGGAGACACCAATCTCCCAGATGGCGCAGATAGGACCGCGGTCTCTGTGCCTGACCTACCGGGATGCTGGACAGCCTGTCCAGATCCCCAACTACCCTCACTGGGACAACCGGAGGAGGGGGTAAGTACTAATTCCCCTCCCCAGCGAACTCCTAATGTGGCCCCAGGGTTAACAGAGGAAATGTTAACCCCCACTGACCCCCACCTTTCCCTGCCTACTGAGCCGGAATATGTCCCAAGTACCCCAGCAGAAGAGCTGACAGCGGGGCAGAGTGCAGTCAGCCTCTGCCCTCCCTTTGTCCCTTGTACAGAGCAGGATGTCCTGCAGGTTATACCAGCAGAAGAGCTGGCATCAGGGCAGAGTGCCGCTGGCCTCTGCCTCTCAAGTCCCCTCAGCGTGTTGCCCCATCCCCACAGCGAAATATCCAAGTGCCTGGTTAGACTTCCCCTCAAAGTGGTGATGTGTGACGAAGTGCCTTTCGCCACTTTGTCCTGGAGAGGACTTATTGCCAGCCTCCTGCCCTGCGACTATGGCCCTGGGACATATTGCCCTTTAAAAACAGTATTCGGCCATACCAGAGTGTATGTCACTCATTCTGGCCCTTTAAATACAGGGGGGTCATTCGATACTTGCCCTGTGTGAGCGGTGATACCCCAGATAGCTATGCCATGGAGCCCATTCATATAATGAAAGACTATGGGAAAGACTTTAGCTACATGGCAATTGAACTGTGTGAAAAGGGTCTGAGCGCCATTCTGTAGTTTTGTGCGCTCAGATCCCAGCTATCTGGGGATATGTGAAATGTCTGTGTGTTATGTGTAAAAGGTGACTTTATGTATTTTAAAGTGGTTTGTGTCTTTTTGCAACCATGTGCTCAATGGAGGTTGCCTCTATCCCTGGATAATTGGATTACTTTCCCCATTGTCTCCAGTACAGAGGCCTCTGTAAAACCTGTTTGTAAAATGTATTTTCCCTTTCCTTGAAATGTTTATTGCTGTGAATGCTGTATGAAGTGTGCGTTTGTTTTGTTCTTGAAATGTGAGTAAAGGTGAATTGCAGTAATGCTGATGGGTTGTCAAACTAGAGAAGTTACCAACAAATACTTTTGTCCGGACATCCCCAGGCCGATCCGTTGGGATCAGACCGTGTATGCCGGCTTATGGTCACGGGGTAGGTGTGTAACGGAACCCATCACTGTTTTACCCTGTTTTATGGTTATTGTTAAAATATGATCACATTGCTGTACTGTAGATATGTTGTTTTAGGTTCTACAAAATACATTGGCTCAGAATATTACAGCTACTAGGCTAATAGATAATCCTATTACAGAGACTCCTCATAAGATAAGGAAGTCTATTGTATCAAGTGTTTTCATTATGAGACATAAGAACAAAGAGAAGGTAATCTGATCAATGTCTGATTGTATCAAAGTAGTCAGGTAGCCTCCGGGGTTGTGACCACACCTATTGTCTCTCTATGTGTATTGTGTGGCCAAATATGGGGGATGTGTATTGCCTGTGGAAAGAGATGTGTATATATATTTCTGCCTAACAAAATAAAGACAGTATTCTTTGACTCCCAATTGAGTGTCATCCAATATGGGAGGTTCGGGATGGTGAGACTGCGCAGTGCTTCTATATGGATATTTAACGGTATACCAGCGGAAATATTGGACTTCATGTTCCAACTCCGTTACAGTGATGTGTTGGGTTTGCGACAGACATAGCCTTTTCTTTGATGGCCGAAAAGTTACATTTTAGTCTCATCAGACCAGAGCACCTTCCTCCATACATTTTGGAGTCTCCCACATGCCTTTTTGCAAACTCAAAACATGCCATTTTGTTTTTTGCTGAAAGTAATGGATTTCTTCTGGCCACTCTGCCATAAAGCCCAACTCCATGGAGCGTACAGCTTATTGTCGTCCTATGTACAGATACTGCAGTCTCTGCTGTGGAACTCTGCAGCTCCTCCCAGGTTACCTTAGGTCTCTAGGCTGCCTGTCTGATTAATGCCCTCCTTGCCCAGTCCGTGAGTTTTGGTGGGCGGCCGTCTCTTGGCAGGTTTGCTCTTGTGCCATGTTCTTTCCATTTGGTTATGATAGATTTGATGGTGCTCCTGGGGATCATCAAAGATTAGGATATTTTTTATAACCTAACCCTGACTTGTACTTCTCAACAACATTGTCCCTTACTTGTTTGGAGAGTTCCTTGGTCTTCATGGCAGTGTTTGGCTAGAGGTGCCTCTTGCTTAGGTGTTGCAGCCTCTCGGGCCTTTCAAAAAAGGTGTGTATATGTAATGACAGATCATGTGACACTTAGATTGCACACAGGTGGACATCTTTTCACTAATTATGTGACTTCTGAAGGTAATTGGTAGCACCAGAGCTTTTTATAGGCTTCATAACAAAGGGGGTGAATACATATGCACATGTCAGTTTTCTGTTTTCTATTTCTAAAAAAATAGCTTTATGTATATATTTTTCTCATTTCACTTCACCAACTTAGACTATTGTGTTCTGATCCATCACATACAATTCAGATTAACAAAACATTGAACTTAAGGCTGTAATGTAACAAAATAGGTAAAAGTCAAGGGGTGAATATTTTTCTAGGCACTGTAGATAGATAGATAGATAGATAGATAGATAGATAGATAGACTGGATTTATGGTAACATGATATAGGCTATCCATCTAAGCAGGCTCTACCACACCTCTCCATTAGTTGCATACCCTTCTCTTTCTCTTCCCCATTAGTCATCTATCTCTTACATTCTACTCAAGGAATTCCTGCCACATTATTGCACATCATTGTATAATGTCTTCACTGAGTATTAGTAAATTACAGATTGTCCACGAGCAAATCCAAATAAGACCTAAAACATCTGGTTCAACCCAGAATGATAAAATGATCTGTGTTGTTCCTTTGATATCACAGTGTAAATATTATCTCTTTACACCATCACTGTGCTGTTCATCCTATGTGTAAGGTATATACTGTGTGCATAATGAAATGTAATGCAAGATCCTATTGGATATAATATGGACAATTTGTACTCTTCGACTTTATTTCATACCTTGCCGGAAGAAAGGATCCTGAAAGCTTGCCCTGTAATCCCTCTTAGTTAGCCATTAAAGGTATCACATTTTACTCCATTTTGTTTTCATTGTTTTCCATTGCCAAAACGATATCACCTCACTACCATTGTAAACAAAGAAATGTCACCATCTGTGCAAATCCCTGGGACTCTATATTGAAGAACAAAAGGCATCTTATTATGACAATTTACATTTACCAGCCCTCTAGGCAACAGTGTGATTGACTATTTTATTACTGACCTATAAAAACATCTTCATGGTCAGATCTCAAATCCATTTATCTGACCATAACCAAACTGTTATCATCACAAGGCTTACATAAGCTGCCCAAAAGATGGACACAGACAAGCAAGATCTGTTATGAGGTTACTCTCCATACTTATGAGATACAGGCTCTAAGAGACATATTCCTCGTCACAACACAGGGGAAGGGGCTGTGTTACCCCCCAAAACTCAAGCCTGCAGCCACAAAATTTCTCCATCGGGATTGTGAGGGGAGAGGGCTTCTCGGTGCCCGCCTGTCATATCAGGATCATCAGCAGGAGCATCAGGAACACAGGATCATCATAACCGGGACAATCTGCTCTTCAGTGGGCTTGAAAAGTCTAAGGAGACGATCCTACTTTCAGATCTTATCTGTTTAATCTATGTCCTTCTTCTAGGATAACAGCAGATGTTCAGGATGCAAAGTAATTATAGCCTAGTAGTAATAAGTCTTCCCTCTAAATGAAACACACCATGCATATGTATCCCAAACAAAGCATGGGGGGCTCGGTTCCAAACTGAGAAGGGGAATATTTTTATTAGCTTAATGCAATAATTGCAGCCTAAAACACACTCTACACACAAAATAATGACCCTAAAATTGGAAGATGGACCCAGACCCCTCTAACTTAAATTACTTGGTGGAAATAGGCTTTAGGGTTCCAGGGCATACATCCAGAGCTTAGGGAATAAATCACACAAAATAACAAATCAACAAGTGGTTAAGTCTTTCACAAGGTCCTTATGGCCATTATATTGCCCATTTGATTCCCCTAGCTATGTGGCTAATGTTCATCAGGGTCCAGTTTCCAGACTCCAAATTCCAGTTGTCTTGGGGTTCGTGACAAGGAAAAACAAATAGTCTGTGGCTGAAGAAAAGTCTTCTGATTCTTCTTTTGGGACCTCAACGGATGTTGGTTTTGGGATCAGGGGAGTCCCACTTTGGCCCCAAAAAAGAGGTTGTGAAAATCCTCACTAATTACAACACAAATAAAATAGGAATTGCGAAGGTTGTCAAACATATGACAAATATTTTAAAAAGAAAATGATACAGACAGATAGCTTATCAAAGACCCCTATCTCAAAAGTAACTGAAAGAAAAAATCCCAGAATATTTGGTTGTCTCAGAATGTAAATCTATTCACACCAGTCTAAAAATTCAAAACACAGAGAATCCAAAAATAGCACTCTAAAAGAGGAATATCACAGCACCCTGCAGAGATTTGAGGACCTTACCAGAAGATCAAAGACCAAGTATGAAATAAAAATGTATCAGAGACTGAAGATTCATTAAAGAACAGCAGGTTCTGGGATAGTTGTTAGGATACCATTCAGCTAAGCTTCAGACTCAGAATCTCCTGTGAGCATCCTGCGAGCACAGATTGGGGTGAGAGAGCAATGAATAACAGTCCTTGTTGTGTGTTACCTACATTGTGGGGATTTGTTTCTGACAGGACTGATAGGATCAGCTCCCTAGCTAGTGAATAAAATGCTCCCACAGTTACGATGGAGCCATTTCTCACTTCTACGTGGCCAAACGAATTGAAGCGGATAGAGCCACACAATAACAAGACCTATAACATCAGGGGGTCATACTCATGTATATCTTCCATTGTAGTGTACATGATACAATTTACTGTATGTCAGTACTGCTTAAGACTTGAAAAAGAGAAAAAATATTCTCGAAAGCTTGTCAAAAAAATGAATATCTTTGTCCAATAAAAAAAGTATCACTATATATACTGCAATACTCAACTATATATATATATATACAGTTGTGCTCAACATTTTTCATACCTTGGCAGAAATGGTGAAATTTTTGCATTTATTTTGAAAATATGACTGATCATGCAAACAAAATGCATTTACTGAAGGATAGTGATCATATGAAGCCATTTATTATTACATAGTTGTTTGGCTTCTTTTTAAATCATAATGATAACAAAAATCACCAAAATGGCCTTGATCAAAACTTTACATACCCTTGAATGTTTGGCCTTGTTACAGACACAAAAGGTGACACACACGGTCGTTGGTTTTGGGGGTTAGGGGAGTTCCACCTTGGCCTCAAAAAGCAGGTTGTGACATTCCTGCTAATTAATTACAACACAAATAAAATAGGAATTACACACAGGTTACAATGGCAAATACACTATTGGGCCCCCAACGGCCGTTGATTTTGGGGGTCAGGGGAGTCCCACTTTGGCCTCAAAAAACAGGTTGTTACATTCCTTCTCACTAATAAAAAAGGTATCGCTATATACCGCATACCCTGGCAGAAATTGTAAAATGTGGGCATTTATTTTGAAAATATGACTGATCATGCAAAAAAAAAAAAAATATTTTACTGAAGGATAGTGATCGTATAAAGCAATTTATTAATACATAGTTGTTACAGCAGAAAAAGGTGAAGGTTGTGGAGTGGCCATCGCAGTTTCCTAACCTTAATATCATCAAACCACTCTGGTCGTCTAGCATGACCCACACGTTTGAGATCTCCCCAAAGACTTTGCATGACCTGGAGGCATTTTACCAAGATGAATGGGTTGGAATGAGCTATATCACCTGCAAGAATTAGGGGCCTTATAGACAACTATTACAAAAGACTACACAATGTCATTGGTGCTAAAGGGGGCAAAACACAGTATTAAGAACTAAGGGTATGCAAACTTTTGAACAGGGTCATTTCATTGTTTTCCTTGTTGCCATGTTTTTTTTTTTAATGATTGTGCCATTCTGTTATAACCTTCAGTGAATACGAATCCCATAAGAAATAAAATAAATGTGTTTTGCCTGCTCACTCATGTTTTCTTTAAAAATGGTACATATATTACCAATTCGCCAAGGGTATGCAAACTTTTGAGCACAACTGTATATATATGTATATATATATATATATATATATATATATATATATATTTGTGTGTGTATGAATATATATATATATATAGATATATATATATATATATATAAATACATATATGTGTGTGTGTGTGTCTGTATATATATATATATATATAGATATAGTAAATAAAAAGTAGATTTGTGTTCACACTTGAATGTCTAAAGCAAGTTAAAAAACCTGCTTCCAGTTCAGAGTTCCGAGAAAAAACAGTTATTACACTGCATTCTGGGAAGTTGAGCTGGGACACACAAATGTGGCCACAAATGCCTCGCTCTTCATTCCGTAGCCATTATCAAACATGGCTTCCTTTAAGCTTATGCATGCTGTATTACACAGCTTTAATGCAAAGCCAAGGTTGGAATAAACACAGGCTGAGTATCCAATCTATGTACAGCTGTTTCAAGCTTACTGGCTATCATCAGCATGGAGTTGGATCTCAGCCTGTGTTGTGGAAATTATGAGTAGGTCGTTAACCCCAACAATCATTTATAATATGGTGGGCAATACATATTTATATATGTATTATACTGTGTATATATGAAACTGTGAATATATGAGTTGATACCATATTATACATATAACACAAAGAATCACCCTGTTAAATAACTATGGGCCTCCTTCAATTGCTACTTACTATAAAAAGTAGCAGTAAGTGGAGATCGCAAGTTACTTCGCTATTCAATTGCCTTCTACTTGCAGGCTCCGATCGCGTTACTTGCTGCTTGCTACTTTCCCTTACTTACTGAAAAGTAGCAAGTTACTTCCCTCTCTTAGTCCCACTTCGCTATTCAATTGCTCTACTTCACCCTCCCGTCAAGCCTATAAATGGCTAAACACCAATAACAGGTTACTGGTACCCAGGAGGTCCCGCAAAGGTCTTGCTTACAAATAGTAGCACTAATTCCGCAAATAAAAAAGCAATCCTGCACTATTATTAGAAGTGAAAATTATGTTTTGTCCTAGAATTAGTAGCACAACATTCTCAAGCTCGCAAATCGGCAAAAGAAATACTTTATTTCATGTTTCATTTCCGTCCAAAGTCCTACTGGCTTGAATGACCTCCAAGCCAGTAACTCGTTATTCAAGTCCAACGGGCTTGAATAACGAGTTACTGGATTGCAAGTCATTCAAGCCTGTAGGACTTAGGAATCAACCTCCATATTTCATAAAAGTCCTACGGACTTCAATAAGGAATTACAGGCTTGGAGGTTGAAGCCCGTAGTACTTTGAACGGAAATTAAACATGAAATAAAGTATTTGATTTTGGTGATGTGCGAGCTTGAGAATGTTGTGCTTTTAATTCTAATGTCAACCATTGTGTTCCCCATCATTTACAGTGCGTTACAGTGTTGGATTGAATTTATATTTGCATTTACAGTGCTCTGAGTTTGTGGGCTTGAAACATAAGTTACTGGCTTGCGGCCGCGATCATGTTCAAGCACGCAAATGCTTACTGTCGATACCATGGTGTACTATTCTTGGAAAGGGGGACTAACTTGCGCGCCCGGCCAATTGAATAGGTAAGTAAAAGTAGAGCTACTCGAGCAAGTAGCCCAAAAGTAGCAAATTGGAAAGTTACTTGCAAGTAACAGCCCCAAATTGAATGAGACTATATATATATATATATATATATATATATATATATATATATATATATATATATATATAATTTGTACAGGGATGTAAGTAACCCACACTGAGTCCTAGGGAGTACTTTCTTGAAGTGCTGGGGGAGTCCTGGGAACTGGAGAGTGCTGTGCTGGAAGCAAGGTCCTGGCTCCTGTGGAGTGTCCCTTATGGGCTGCTTTTCACCACAACGTCTCTTCTCATTCACCCAACCAAATCTTCAAAGGTATATCATAAACCTCTATATTGCAGTGCTCTTCCAATAAATCAAGTTGTCTGTAGCCCTGTTACTTATACATTAAGTACAGTATTTATTTAGGAATGATACACACTGAGCCCTGTTTTAAGCATATGATCTGCTTTACATATCACTCAGGACCTGCAGTACCCACATCCCTGCACATCCTATTCTCAACCTAAAACTGTGGATGCCGAGCACATGTCACTCACCTCAGTTACACACTCACTTGTCACTCACACAGTCCCCTGTCACACTACCTTTACTAACCTCTGTCAGAGTGCCTCAGCTGGGTGGGCCTGCCTATCACTGCTCCCCACAGGACTCCTAATGACCCCTCGCAGCCCCCATCTCTTACTAGGGGCCCGTAGAAATGGTTGGGGTACCAGGACCATACACTACTACTAAATTTTTTAATAAGAAATAGGCTGCACTGGGGCTCCCAGAAGCACAAGGCCCCCGGTTCATTGCACCGCTTGCACCGGCGGTAGCTCCACCAGTGCTTACTATGCAGTTTTATGGAAACAACTATTTAATCCTTTGAACAAGTTCAGAGTCATGATGCCCTAAAGCAGTGGTAGTCCAGGTGGTCCCTACAGCCCATTAGTGGGCGATTCAAGCTTTAATGGTTGGCTGCGGGGTAATCGCTAGGTGTCGTCCCTGACGAGTGACGTCACATGCTGGAGACCCGCAGTACCAAGCTTGGCTGGTTGGAGAGCTAGTGTGAAAGCCTAGGGACAGCAGTCAGGACTGGATCACTGCCTAGTAAGTACAGGGCGACACATATATATATATATGGTAGTATATGTAACCAGAAATTGGGTTACTGTGGCACCGGTGGGCGGTAAGGACATTTTACCATTAAAAATGGGTGGTAGGTATTAAAAGGTTGACGACCCATGCCGAAATCAATACATTTGAGCATATACATCTACAACAAATCAATTCCTGTATAAAGTAAGCAAACATAATCTTCTAGCTATATAGAGACAGGGGAATTTCCAAGCCAGGTAACTTTATGTAACTTTATGTAGCTGATATCAGAAACACAAGCTCATAGTATAGTAGGACATATATATATAATATAGCAAGGTCATAGGTACATAAAATGGGAGGGAAATAAGCCCATAGTATAAAGGCTTAGGACCTCATTCAATTGTGATTTGGCCAATTGAATAGGGCTCTATATAAGCACATAGCATTTTTTTTTACAAAAGTTTTTAGTTAGTGATCTCAATCAAAAAGCAAGGTCTTCACTAACTAAAAACTTCTGTAAAAAATATGCTATGTTCTTATATAGAGCCTTATTCAATTGGCCAAATCGCAATTGAATGAGGCCCTTACTTAGTAGATTCTCCCACTACCGGTGCAGCTGGTGATGCAGAAATCCCATTGACAGATGAATCAATAGTCACACAATTCTTCAACAATTATCTTGACATAACTTACACATAAAACTTTCAGAGCTAAATCATCTTTTATGAGTGTCATTACACCGGCATGTGCAGCACCGACGGACCTATTGACACTGTTAGATATTAATAGTTATTTTAAGATCCCTCTGTTCTAATATGATTAACTCTTGCCAAGGATTTTGGACTAATTTTCATTTAACTGGAGGCTATTAAGAAAACATGATAAGAATTTGCAGAGAAAAAGTAATCGTTCATTAACAATGAGATGTAGGGGCCTATTATTATGCAAATAATCCCATGCCCTGCAATGTACTGGTCTGTCCCTCGCTGGTGAACAAGGCCAGATCCGCTAAATTATATTTATAAACAGTTTCATAGCAAGATCATCAGCACTTATTGGCATCAATTAATGAGCTAGTTAGTGTGAATTCACAGACACTTTTGTTCTAAAGTGAAGAATAATTACGGCTTCCCGCTGGGCTGTTTTATGGCGCCTTTATAGTTCTACTCAATGCATATTTTTCTTGTAATGGCCTATTTTTGCAAATTTTGCCCTATTAAAGCAAGGAACATTTTAGCTGTAATAAAACGCTTATGCTGTTATTTTTTTGTGTGGCTTTTTTTGGCTTTTCATTTGATTGCTTTCCATGGTTGTGGACATGACATTTTAATATTTGCGTCAATGTATAGTTAAAGAGCGGCTTCTGAAAAATGTCAGAGAGGAATAATATTACACTATGATTTCCAGGGGGTATAAATGGATTTTGACTCACAAATGTTTTTTCATGCATTTATAAAAGCATTTTATGAATAATACATACATGGGAGTGAGAATTGACAGAACAGAAGAGGTATCAGAAGGGCAATGAGGAAGAATAAGCTAAACTTCTATAACAGTCCTTATTCAGTCCTTTAGAGAATAATGTTTTCTCTTAAGGATTAGTTGTTACATATTTCTGCATCATAGTGAAAAACACAGCACATGCCAACATGGGCTAAATGATATTGCAGACTCGGAAAGGCATTCTTAGGGCTCAGAAACATGATTGCCATAGGATATCTTGCAAGTGAAAAGTTCACCCAAGCCCTAAACTATCTATTACATGTTGCCCTTAGCCTTACTACATGTGATGTGTTCATAAGGACACCATAGTCCCTAACACTAACCACCTACCATAATTCAATTATCAAGAATAAAAATTAATTACAAGAAAAAAATTACAGAGCATAAAAAAGAATTAGAGAAAAATATTTTAAAAGGGGTTAATTAATAATGCACCCTCCTTGATGAACCTTCATCAACAATCAACAACGCCTGGTCCTCAATCTTAAGCTCTGTATAAGTGGTCAAATCCATATTGAAAAAATTGTCCACTCCCCATTTGGTTGAAGATCCTTACCTCAAAAAAAAAGTGTAGGCTTCTGATTGGCTAAAATATGTGTCAGTCATATTTCAGACATTCAGAATCATCTATTCAAATAAACAATTCTTATTGGCTGAAATATGATTGACATATATTGTAGCCAACCAGAATGCAACAAAAATTGTATATCAAGTTAGAGTGAGGTCAAAAGCTATTAATTGACATAGTTAGTTTCAGTTATTTATTTATTTTTAGAGCGATACAATTATTTATTTTGTTGGTATAGCCCTTTCGGTGGGAGGATTCAATCAAGCAAAAAGAAGGCTGACTTCTTCTAACAACATAGATGCGCCCACTTATCCATGGTTGAATATTGAGGACAACGACTTTGCTGATCATCACTGAAAGGTTATCAAGTAGGGTAATGTATTTAATAAAAACATTTCTACTGGTTATTTTTATTTTTTATTTTCAGTAAATGTATTATTTTAATAACAATTATTACATTAGCTTCAACTTTTTTCTTGGAAAGATTTTTTATTTTTGATCTTTAGCTCAGGATAGGTTATTTGGGGAGGGGGCAGTGATAGTGCCTATGGGGTCCTTATGGAGTTTTATTGCGAGAGCTATGTAATAGTTTTGCAAACTTGTTTCTAAAACCTCTGGTAGATACAAGTCAGCCTTGCAGGAGTTTCTACAGGAGGAATGTAATAGAGCCCTTACAAACGAAGGGCCTCATTCAATTTGTGCCGTAACTCGTCTGCAAATCTGCGATTCTTTGCGATCGAGTTAGGGCCCAGCATAGCGCTATGTCTACGTTGCTATTCAATTGGCCGGCGCCGCAAGGACATCCCCTTTATGGCCAACCGCAAACCATGCTATTGACAGTAAGCACTTGCGTACTCAAACACGATAGCGGCCGCAAGGCCGTATCACGTGTTTCAACCCCAAGACATGGAGAAATGTAAATGCAAATATAAATTCAAGACAGCACTGAAAGGCACTGTAAATAATGGGCTACGCAATGGGTGACATGATGATTAAAGGCACAACATTCTCAAGCTGGCACATCACCACAATACAATACTTGATTTCAAGTTTAATTTATGTCCAAAGTCCTACGGCTTGAAAAACGAGTTACGGGCTTGGAGGTTATTCTTTGGGCGGTAATTAAACGTAAAATAAAGTATTGTATTGTGGCGATGTGCCCGTTTGAGAATGTTGTGCCTTTAATCCTCATGTCACCCATTGTGTACCCCATCATTTAAAGTGCTGTCTTGAATTTATATTTGCATTTACCGTGCTTAGTTATGGGCCTGGAGGTCATTCAAGCCCATAGGACCGCAAAGGTCTTACTTTCAAAACTTAGCACTAATTAAGCAAATAAAAAAGCCATCCTGAACTTTTATTAAAAGAGAAAGTGATGTTAAGTCAGTACCACGTGATGCTGGCTTCTAATTTAATCTGGCTCATACTTCTTATAGGCATTGTTTTTTTATTATTGTGGTCGGGTCCCCCTCGTGTTGTAGTAGGCGGTGGTTTAGTAGACATGGACTGGAATGTGCAGGGATGGCTCATGAAAAGCTGCGGGGTTTAGAAGATATGGGCCATGATATACTGGAAGGGCTCGTGGAAAGCCGCATGGTTTAGCAGATGTGGGCCATGATATGCTTGTAAGGCTTGTGGAAAGCCGCATGGTTTAGTAGATATGGGTCATGATATGCTTGAAAGGCTCGTGGAAAGCCGCATGGGTTAGTAGATATGGGCCATGATATGCTTGAAAGGCTCGTGGAAAGCCGCATGGTTTAGTAGATATGGGCCATGATATGCTTGAAAGGCTCGTGGAAAGCCGCATGGGTTAGTAGATATGGGCTGGATTATGCATGAAAGGCTTGTGGAAAGCCCCATGGTTTAGTAGATATGGGCCGGATTATGCATGAAAGGCTAATCAAGAGCAGCATTATTTAGTAGATAGGGGCCAAAAAGTACAAATCTTAGGGAGATAAAGTGATATTCACTTAGTAATTGCAGGCCAAATCACAATGCAGGGCTAGGTAAAAGCTAAAATCAGTACCTGGTATGTAGGCGACATAGTAGGCATGGCTCTCCAGCAATGCAAATGCCCTCACGGACATTAGGAATGGACTGAAATGGAAGTGGAAATGTTAGGAGGATCCTTCTCTGGATCGGCAGCTGAAAGTGGCTGGTGCTGCTTGACCCCTTGTTAGCCTGAGTGAGGGCTAGGGAGATCCAGAGAAGGGCACTGGTTGGAGGACAGGGCCTGAAATCTGCAAATTAAGGGCTTGGTGGAAGCCAAGCGTGGGGGATGGCTGAGGTGCGACGTGCTGACACAGACACCACTGGAAACTGCGGTGTGTTAGGAAAGGGCGTGTCCCGAAGCGCTTATGAAGGGTAGGAGGGGGCCCCTCCCACAACTTCCAGGCTACGCCTGGACATTTATGCACCTATTTAATAAATTATTATTACTGCTCTTTATTTATAAAGCACCAGCATTTTCTGTAGAGCTATTTACAAACTAGAATAAAGTACAGTGGGCAAAATGAGCAAATTACTAATACAGGTACAACACAACAGCAGACAAATAGCTAAAATACCTGCTGATATAAGTGTAGTAATATATGGATGACTATTCTCCATGCTGAGCCTGTGTTTTATCAGCTCCAATTACCTCCTTTTTTATTACAATCTATAACTCAGCTAGTAAACCCATATATCTATCTCTCTGTACTTCATTCTCTCTCTCTCTGTCCTCTATCTCTCTGTGTGACCTCTCTCTGCTCTCTGTGTGTTCTCTGTTCTCTCTCCCTCCCCCTCCCTCTCTCTCCTTCACCCTCTCTTTCACTCTCTCTCCCTTCCATCCCTTTCTCTCTCTCATCCCTCTCCCCCTCTCTCCCTTCCTCTCTCTTTCTCTCTCTATCTGTCCTCTGTCTCTCTCTGTGACCTCTCTCTGCTCTCTGTGTGTTCTCTGTTCTCTCGTTTCCTCCCCTCCCTCTCTCTCCCTCCCCCTCTCTTTCTCTCTTTTTCCCTCCCATCCCTTTCTCTCTATCACCCCTCTCCCCCCTTGCCTCTCTCCCTTCCTCTCTCTTTCTCATTCTCTCTTTCTCTCTGTCCTCTATCTCTCTCTCTGTGACCTCTCTCTGCTCTCTGTGTGTTCTCTGTTCTCTCGACCTCCCCCTCCCTCTCTCTCCCTCCCCCTCTCTTTCTCCCTCCCATCCCTTTCTCTCTATCACCCCTCTCCCCCGTTGCCTCTCTCCCTTCCTCTCTCTTTCTCTCTCTCTCTTTCTCTCTGTCCTCTGTCTCTCTCTGTGACCTCTCTCTGCTCTCTGTGTGTTCTCTGTTCTCTCTCCCTCGCCCTCCCTCTCTCCCTTCCTCTCTCTCTCTTTCTCTCTCTCACTGTCCTCTGTCTCTCTCTGTGACCTCTCTTTTCTCTCTGTGTGTTCTATGTTCTCTCTCCCTCCCATCCCTCTCTCGCTCTCATCTCTCACCCCTCCCTCTATCCCTTCCTCTCTTTCTCTCTCTCTTTCTTTCTCTCTCTCTCTCTCTCTCTCTCTCTCTCTGTGTCCTCTGCCTCTCTCTGTGACCTCTATCTGCTCTCTGTGTGTTCTCTGTTCTCTTTCCCTCCCCTCCCTCTCTCTCTCCCTCCCCCTCTCTTTCTCTCTCTCTCCCTCCCATCCCTTTCTCTCTCTCATCCCTCTCACCCCTCCCTCTATCCCTTCCTCTCTTTCTCTCTCTCTCTCTCTCTCTCTCTGTGTGTCCTCTGCCTCTCTCTGTGACCTCTATCTGCTCTCTGTGTGTTCTCTGTTCTCTCTCCCTCCCCCTCCCTCTCTCTCTCCCTCCCCCTCTCTTTCTCTCTCTCCCTCCCATCCCTTTCTCTCTCTCATCCCTCTCACCCCTCCCTCTCTCCCTTCCCCTCTCTTTCTCTCTCTTGCTCTCTCTCTTTCTCTCTCTTCCTCTGTCCCCCGTCTCTCTCTGTGACCTCTTTCTGCTCTCTGTATGTTCTCTGTTCTCTCTCCCTCCCCTCTCTCTCTCTCTCTCTCCCTGCCCCTCTCTTTCTTTCTCTCTCCCTCTATCCCTTCCTCTCTCTTTCTATCTCTCTTTCTCTCTTTTTCTCTCTCACCATCATCCATATTTTTCTTACAAATCTCCTGCAATGTTTCAACCTATCCACTCTGCTTGTGGACTACTTAAGAAAACTGCACATGCCACATGCTCCTGATTAAGCACCTGTAAATTAATACACTTATTTGGATTGTAAGCCACCCACCCACCATGCTCATACTAACTAACTTCATTCTAGCAAAGCTTCTTATCATGACCCTCACATTGACGTCATTATCATGACCCTCACATTGACGTCATTATCATGACCCTCACATTGACGTCATTATCATGACCCTCACATTGACGTCATTATCATGACCCTCACATTGACGTCATTATCATGACCCTCACATTGACGTCATTATCATGACCCTCACATTGACGTCATTATCATGACCCTCACATTGACGTCATTATCATGACCCTCACATTGACGTCATTATCATGACCCTCCCATTGACGTCATTATCATAACCCTCACATTAAGCCCCCCTTCCATGGTGTGAAGCATAGCAATGGTTTCCTTTAGTATGTAACACTCTGAGCAGCAGTCATAGACTACACTTTGGATTTAAGCACTGTATATTTTAAACTGTTGCTCAGGACAGGGCCTCCTACTCACTATGTACCTGTACGTTTAAATGTGTATTGTAATCAACCCTTCAACCAATGCAGTCATAAACCTGGAAACAATGTCATTATAAACCATCTAACAGTTGAAAGCACTTTGGATAAAAGCACTATACAAAGGTAAATAAATAAATAAAGTTAAAATGTACATGTTTTAGTCTATATTGCTTATTTATTCCTGTTTCACTCATGAATTATGCAAATTCAGGTGACGCACAACTGAGGTGCAAAGAGCAATTGTTCATTTTGATCACTGTATTTGACTAACCATTGTGCTTTACATTCTTATTAACATTAAAAAACTGTATCACTAATCTAAACATAAGATTGTCGATATTGTGACCAGCTAACGGTCTGTTTCCTGCATTTTTGATGGAGGAAAACACAATGACAGGAAGCTTTAAATGCTTTTCCAAATGTACTATATTATATTTGCCAGTATTACAAAAGGATACACAAAAATCAAAGAAAATAACAGACCTATACGGTTAGAGAGTTCCCTGACTATCTGTTCTTATCCAGCTAAATCACTTGTTTTGATGGAGGAAATAAAATAAAACATAAATAGTCCAATAGATAGTTCATAATCACTGTACTGTATCCCATAGATGTCCAGCTTTTCACTGTAGGTCACACATCAGCTACACTCTCTATATATTTTCTTAGCTTCAGACACCAATATGGACAATCCTCTCTGGGTGCCCCTTTTTGCCAACTCCAACTCAGCTCCAGTAAATACCTCTCTGTGTTCTTCTCTTTCCAGTTCTGAATAACAACATATACCACTGTGAGTCTGTCTTCTGCTTTAAGCAATCTTTGCAGACTGTAGGCCTCAAACACAGCCTACCACCTTCCTGTGCTGCAGTGCATAAATGGCTCCATCCAATCCCCAGATTCAGTCTTTAGAGCTAATCAGACTGCTTCTGGAGTTAAGTATGTCATACATCCTGGGAAAAGAGAGCTTTTTTTAAATGTATATGGCTCACAGAAATACTTTTGTTGTTACTCTGTCACCCCCCCCCCCCCCTGGTTAGACTCCATGAGCGACTGACGCCATGAAGGTATGTTTGTGGAACAACGCACCTGCTGTGTAATGTTGAATGCCATCTCTTTGAATTCTTTCTTTCACCTTTTCTCAAAATGCCTATACAGTATTTAAATAACCATACTTCTTAAGATGGAAAGACATGTCCTTAAAGGACCACTGTATGAAACGTTGCTATTTTTTAAAGGCATAATGCTAATGTACGTAGTATTCCAAAGAATGAGATTTGAGCAAATTATATATAAAAAAACAACTTATTTTTAAAACATTTTATTTTTATTCCATGTGACTCCATTTGCAGCTCTGATCAAGCACTGTTTGCTGCTGAGTCATTCTAGAGGGATTCTATGTAATTTATGGAGATGTGTAAATGGTTGTGTATGGAGCTGCTTCTGGACCTAGTCACAGAGCTTGGAGGAACAGTGTGCACTATCACCCCCCTCCGTGATTTACGTAAAAGCCTCCTAGAGTGACTCAAAGGCAAAGCAGGACGTGTAGTGCTTGATCAAAGCTGCAAATTGAGTCATGTGAAATAAAAATAAAACTTTCTAGAATTATTCATTTTTTTTTTGTTTAATAATATGCTCACTTTCCATTCTTTGATACGGACAGTATGCCTTTAAAAACCCTTTCATTCAGTGGTCATTTAAGACAGGATATACTTACTGTATGTAACGAAAACTTTAATGATGTAATTATTCTACAGTAAATATATCAAGAATTACATCCAATTCTGTGTCTTCATGAGCTGCAGAAGGCAGACGCAAACAGGTAACATTTATTTGATTTTAGGCAATAAAACAGAGCTTATAAGCACCTCTTAATAGAATAAAGTACATAAAACTAAATAGATACATATGGATATTATTTACCTAGTAAAATCCAGAAAATGTACATATTCGTTTATGTTGGATAATTGAAGGCTTCAAAAAATACTGGATAACGTCTGCACAGAGGTTGTGAGGAGTAATAAAATAATGTGTACAGTGCTTGGAATAAACATACTTCCATATAATGAAACTAAGATACAGAGGGAAATGCAATATGATCAAGTGGTTCTTATAGGATATCAATTTCAATATTTTATAATGCACAAACCAATGTAATGTTTATTTTTGGATTTTATTGACTTTTACAGGAACCTACCTTGCATAGAGGGGGCTCAAAGTACATTTCAGCAGAGCTGCCCATTCATTATAATAACACTGGATGTATGATTATAACCATAACATTATTATAATACCATATCTATCAACCAATATTGGAAGGTAACATACTGGTACGGATCAAGCAATGTGATCTCTACTGTGGAAGCAAGGTAAGAACCTCTACACAAAAAGCAAAATACCAACACCAGTTCCTCTCATCCCGAGCTTACTTATAGCCTACTGTGTGCTCACTGCTCTGCATAACCATCCATTTAATGTACAGGTAAACCCCGCTAAACGCTACCCCTTTTAGTGATGATTCGTTATAGCTCTGTTTTTCCTGCAATTCCCCTCTTTGCGCTAAACCCAGCTATAGCGCTGTTTTTTGGCCGCAGATCTCCGATTAATGCTTTGCTTTACGATAATGCTGCTTTTTCTCGTGGGACCCTGTTTAGCTCTTAGAAAAGTGTCACAGAGTTAAATGGGCCAGTAAACGTAAGAGGGAGACAAATATAGAGAGAGAGACAGAAAAAGACCAAAAAACAGAGAGACCCCCAAATCCTACCTAAAACATCTAGAGACAAGGTACCGAATATTTTCCTTGTTCCCTTTTTTTCTCATAATGTGGTTGTTAATTGTTAATTGTATATTAAAATCAACATTCATATTTTTTGTAACAGAGAAAACTGCGAAGCTATAGAGAGAGATTGCCAGCAGAGACCCCCAAATCAGCAAATCCTACCTACAACATCCAGAGAGAAGGTACTGAATATTTTCATTGTTCCCTTGTTTCTCATGTGGTTGTTAATTGTTAATTGTCTAATAAAATCTACATGAATTAGTTTTAAAGATTATGCAAGGAAGTGCAAGGAAGACCAGGCTAAGTTAAGGCTCCAGAGTATTCCTTTGGATGTCAAAATGCAAGTGCTGGACCACTTGGAGGATGAGGAGCAGAAAGCGGATCTGAAATCGCCAACCTCCAAAATCTGCACCATCCTCAAAAATAAAAAGAAGATAAAGTCTTCAGTGACTACCAGGACTGCATCTTCAGAAAAGAAGATTGCCCAATTCAGATACTACACCCTGGAGGAGATGGAGGAAAGGCTGTCCATCTGGATTGATGATGACGTGGAGTGTAACATGCCTCTCAGCCAGGCCATTGTAATAGAGAAAGAGAGAACAATTTACAGCCATATCCAGAGCCAAATACCAGATGTGATGGAGTGCTTCAAAGCCAGTAGAGGTTGGTTTGACCACTTCAAAAAGAGGAACAACCTCTACAACATTAGGATCACAGGAGAAACAAGAGCACTGACACCAAAGCTGCTGCAGCCTTTCCAGCCACTTTGAAGGACATTGTGGAAAGAGACAATTATCCATCAGAACTGGTGTTCAATATGGATGAGACTGGCCTTTTCTGGAAGTGGATGCCAAGCCGCACATTCATACAATGGGAGCAGAAGAGAGCAATGGGCTTTAAAGCAGCCAAAGACCGGCTAATCATTCATCTAGGTGATAACGCAGCGGTGACTTTAAAGTCAAGCCATTGCTTGTCTATCACTCAAAGACACCCAGAACCATGAAGGGCATTGCAAAATCCAGTTTGCCAGACATTTGGCAATTCAATAAGAAGGCCTGGAACACAATGGACATTTTTAACAAGTGCTTCAGTGAGTATTTCTGACCTTCCATGCAGCAGAAGGTGAGAAGGTCAAGGACTTGAGGCAAAAGCACTCCTGCTAATGGACAAAGCTCCAAGCCACCCTACCAACTTGGCTGAGCTCCACTGCTGCGTCCCAGTCGCAGTAGTGTTCTTGATGCCCAACATTATTTTGCTCATCCAGCCTATGGACCAGTGGGTCATTGTGTCCTTCAAGGTTACTATCTTTGCTGCAAATTCTGCCGGCACATTGACCAGAAAGACAGCAAGAAGTACACCATCATGCAGGCCATCACGAACATTGATTTGTCCTGAAAGGAGGTGAAGGAGCAATGTCTAAAAGCTGTGTGGAAGAAGATCTGGTCAGAGCTGTGTGGAGATGTACAACCATTATAGCGGAGATAGTGAGCCTTGTGACAACAGCTGGAGTGGGAGATGTGGACGCCAAGGAAATAGAGGACTTGGTCCAGGCTTCGGGCAAGAGCGTGACCAATGATGACCTCATTATGGATGATTATGTAGCAAATGATCCAGATGCAAGAAGCAGAAATGTGAGACGCACCAACTATCATCTGCTAGTTTACCACAGAAATAAAGACAGAAGTCCCCGGACCAGTTTGTAACTGCATTCTACCAAATTTTGAATACATTGCTTTGCTGACACACCTGTACTAAGAAAGATCTTAAGAACACCTAGGTGTATTTTTTTTATAAATATCTGGTATTTGGGTTCAGGAAATAAAATACTTGTCCCACCATTGTTTCAAGTGAGAACTGATGCAAACCAAAGGAATATTGTCAATACTCAAACATATATGTTGATCAACTATTGTTCATTCTAAGCCCACCTGTTTATACTGAACAGTTTCACCATGGCTAAATGAAACTCGTGAGATGCTTTAATTCTAAGCATGGATATATATTTATATCAACAATAATACGTTTAATTGCGAGTTGTCATCACGCAATGTTAAAAGATACGAGCTTGTGCGAAGGCACTCATCGCGAGGCCCGTAAAGTAAACGGGGGAGAGGCTCGCATTGAGCGATGAAGGCCGAAGGCGCTCATCGAGAGGCCCGTACAGTAGACACGGGGGGGGGGGGGAGAGCCTCGCAATGAGCGATGAAGTCTCTCATCGCGAGGCTCGCAAGTTAGAGGTGGGAGAGCCTTGCACTGTGTGGCAAACAGCATTACCTGCCTTTTATTGCTGTCATTTTTGACGGGCAAGTCGCTAGTATATATATATTTATATATATATGTGTATAATTCATGTCAAATAAAAAGGATTATATTAAAATAAATATATCAATTAAGATATGATTACAAAAGGTCTGACATAACCAAGAAAGCCAGGCTAGAGCCTGAAGCTTCAACATCTGCCACTTATAGCGTACTGTTTTTTTTTGTGTGCTGTCCCTTTAAAAAAAGTTTTCTTTATATTGTTGTTATTGTTGTAATTCCTTCAAAGTTCATATAAATTTAAACAGTATATTAAAATGACCCCATTTAGCAATGATTCGCTCAAAGCTGTTTCACTTAACGTACAGAGATAAACGGGGTGTTCCTGTATCTTATGTTTTGTGAGGAACCTGCCATACAGATGAGCTGAGTAAAGAGGGCATGAGTAAGATGGGGTAAAATGATATGATGATGATGGGGGAGACACAGCAAATTATTAAGAGATATAAAATACACTTACATGTATAGCTATGTTTTGTGTTTGATTTTCCAATGTTATAAAACTATTCTGTAAACACTATTACAGCCAAAAAAAGGATCCTTTACATTTTGGACATGCAATATAAAAATAGGTCGCCAATGAGCAAGGTCCAAATATTGGCAATACTTGGGGGGCAATCTCTGGAAGCCCCTTCTAAAGAGTTCTTGACTGACACACCATGTAAAAATATTGTGACATGTTACCAGTCTCATCTGGGTTTGTGCCCATGTTTATGGCACTTTGATGGAGGACACAAAACAAGAGACTGTATAGGCTTTTTGAAGTTGTACAAATATTTTAACCAGTGATGCCAAAACAAATCAAATATGCACTACCTTAACTAATATACAGTTTCCTCACTGAACAGCTCTCAAACAGCTAAACCTGGATGGAGCAAAACCAAACAGTCCAACAGTTTTTTAAACAATCACTGGTCTATAGTCTTAAGAATTCCAGGTCTCTAAAATGCTTCAAGCAGTCATAAGCTGCAGGATGCTGTCTCATTGTCTGTATCTTTCTCCAGCTCAGACAAACTGCAAACAATCAGTTTATAAGCAGTCCAACACATACTCAAGCAACGGTATTAAATTGGGTCTGCCCAGGGGCAGCTAGTCAACTGAGCAGGAAAATAAACCCCTGCAGTCCTCCTGAGGGAATATAACTTTGCAGAGTCTGTGAATCACATACAAGCCTTGTATGATTCAGTATGTACAGAAGCAGAGTCACCATATGTAGCAAACCCTATGCTTAAAAGGCTAATATTCATATATGTAAAAAAATGTATGCAATAGGAAGATAGAAATAATTAGTTTGAAAACGTACCAATGAGATGCAAGTGTAATATTCATTAAAGCTAAATTCTTAACTCTTTTTAATACCTGTGTTACATCTCAGAGGCACACAATAGTTAAATATAAATAATACATTATTCCAGTTACTTTTGTTATTTATTGAGTGAAATATCGGCTTATTTGTAGCAACATAATAATTATATTTCAACAGGAGTTTCTGTCCTAGATAAACATAAAGAAAGGCTATAAATATAGAGTGGGGAATAAAAAAATCAGTCCTTGTCCAATCAATATTAATAGCTCTATAATTCACAGCCACAATATAAAGCAGTAATGAAGTGTAAGTGGGTGAAATTCATTAATTGTAATTACAACAGAAAAATTAACAAGCTCTCCATAGTTTTTCGTGTTCTCACTGAGAGGTACATAGAAAATTAACAACCTGTGATGAAATAGTGCACTGCCCCGCCATTTAGAGAGAGGACCGGCAGATACTATATACTACAGAACAGGCATGCTTTATGGCCAAATCATTAACACTGTGGGTGCTATTTATTAGGGAACCAGCCGCTTGTTTTCAAAATATAATAATAATATCAATCTATATAATAGTTATTCATTGTGACCTGGTATTAAATTGCTCTGATGTTTAATATGATGCTATAAAGAAGCAAGAAGTAGAAATGCATCATTAGGAACAAAGAGGAACGAGGAGAGTCTAATACTGTTAAATAAAACACAATTTATAAATTATGGAGTTTGAGGAATTTACCTGCAGTTAAAATGTAACAAAAAGAGTAGAGGTGCTGAGAATGAACCATACCTAAGTAGGTTTGTTCTATAGGTCTGGATACCCACTCAAAGAGAAGCCCTTCACAAGTCTGGTTTCACCCAGTAGAGTGATCCAGACCTGAAATACCAGGCAATACTACCCTGAAAAAGAGAACCTGCACACCCCAGACGTACTTTTACTCTTCTGTGTGCCTCGTCAGTAATTTGAAGCTGAACTCCCTAAGGCACATTGAGCAAGGAGTCCACATCTGGAGCCCCTTAGGTGTGGATATGGTTACACTGGGATACAAAAACATGAATTAAGTGAGCACCAGAGTACTAGCAAGGGCAGCGTATTCTCTTGGATGTCATATACAAGGGGCAGCCACTGCCAACGTGCGTTTCGCAATTGGGCTTCCTCACAGGCTACTGTGATTTTTTTGGGTATAAGTTTATTATATTACTGATTTATTAATTACATTATACTGAAATGTTAGACATTTTTTTGTATGATGTATAGATGGTGATACCTGCTATATATTAAACTTTGATGTTACTACCTTTTTGATTAGCTTAACACTAGACAATTATATGAAACAGTTATGAATAATCCTCATAAGTTACTCATTTAAATAATCATTTTGGGATAGGTCTTAATTAATGTGCTATTGACTAATTAGAAGTTGTCATGCCTGAGATGGACAGCTCTGTGTTTTTAGTAATTTGTATGGTATACTGTTTTTAATGTTTTTACGTAATTGGGTTTTTTGCTTCTCTCTAAGGTCTATTATTGACATACTGTACATTTACAACCTAAGCTAGTAATATTAGGAAATTGGTTGGTTAATTAAAGAAGTAGTACAGTGTACAAAAAGGGAGCAGTGAATGGACTATAATATCACTCATATGTATACAATATCCTAAATAAGAACAGTTTAGTAATTTATAATAGCTTTTTTTTTCAAATGCTATAAACATCTTTACAAACTTTAAGATAAAGCCTAGCAAAATATTTACTGCCCCTTATAATATATGAAATGGCTTAGCAGGGGTCTCAGTCAACTTGAGAATGAACAATACTAAAGTATATATGTATTTTTATAGGCATAGTAATTTACTCAGGGAGTAATCCCCCTTTTAGCTCACTTGTGTCCTTCACAGGGAGAAATATCCTGTAGTCAGGCCAGGATTAAGATTTTCGGAGCCCCTGGGCAGTAAAATCATGGAGCCCCTGATAACACGTGACAATTTTTGCCTTTTCTATGAATGTATTTATGCATGTGTTGTTATGCTTGATAAGCAACATGTGTATAGAAAACCATATGTGTATATGAGTATAGAGTCTGTGTGAGAATACAATAAATCAGAAACTGCCAGGTACACTTACAGACATAGGGCCTCATTCTATTATCGGCCGTAAATCGGCCGTAAGGCTGCGATTCCTTGCGGGGGTTCAGTTAACTCGCGATTCTATTATACGGCCCCGCAAGGATCTCATCTTACGGCCGGCCGCATATCTTGGAACCGGCCGTAAGCTGTGAAATATAAAAACTCAAAAATAAATTCAAGCCTGCACTGTACAGCTCTGTAAATGCTAGGGATCATATTGGGGGACATGAGGATTAAAAGGAACCCACTCTCAAGCTTGCACATCTGCCCAAACCCGAGTTCAAATTAACTGTTTATTTTCCGGCTGCGGCGTGGGTGTGTCTGAGGTGCTCCAAGCACTCTGGACTTTTTACATGGATATTTTACGGATATTAAAAATAAAATATTTTATGGATTTGAGTACAGGATAATTATGTGCTATTTTTTCTAACACCTAAAATCCCTTTATAGTCTTCTCAAAGTGCAGGATGGCTTTATTTGAGCTATTTTATGTGCTTAATTGGTGCTAGCGGGACCTCTTTCCTGCAAGTAAGCAGCGGCTCGTTTTTAGCCTTGCAGAGAGGTTTCCCGGAGCAATTGAATTGCAAAACTCTTGCGGCCGTTTTAGATCAAAGGCTTTCCTCCGGCGCGAGCGGCCGCAAGAGATAGCAAGGCACCGGCCGCAAGCCTGCCGGAGCCTCCGGCCGTAAGGGAATAGAATAGCCGAATAGCTTGCGGCCGGTCCTTGCGGCCCCGCAACGGCTGCGGCCGCTAATAGAATGAGGCCCATAGACATTTCTGTGCGTATTCTATGGCATTGCACCTGCAACTTCAGGCAGCCCGCTGTTCCCTGAAAATTTGCTGCCCTAGGCCTGATGCACTCACATGCTTTTAATCATATTTAATTAATCCATTAGTTTAAAATATTACAATATTTGGATCTTCTGCTGTATCATTTTACAAACTCAACTCAGTGACAGCAAATTAACAGCACACACTGTGAATAATTCTAGGTTGGAAATACCGTAACAGGATCAGCAGAGGAATAAAATAAATCTACTTCACCGCATTTTTAGTACAGTGGTACCTTGGGTTACAACACCCTCGGGTTACACTGTTTTCAGGTTAATCCACTTCTTTTCTGCAATTTTCTGCCAAAGGTTACAAAGTTACCTTGTTATGCGATCGAAACTGAAAGAAGGAAGTAAGCTGTAAACACTGTAATCATGATTGCCTTATAGTCTGTGTCTCCAAGTGCAAGAGTACTCAGGGAATTGGGTTCTGTAATAGCCAAACCATTATATTTAATTTTTCAAGATTCCCTAAACACAGGGTTGCTACCAGATGACTGGCGAAAAGCAGAGGTGATATCTATATTTAAGAAGGAAGCAAGAGAAAATCCTGAGATTAGAAGACCAGGACTGGATAAGTAGGAGTCAACATGGATTTATGAGGGATAGGTTGTGTCACACAAATCTAATTAGTTTCTATGAGGCGGGTAGTAGGAACCTGCATCAAGGAAACTCAGTGGATGTAGTCTTTTTGGATTTTGCAAAGGCTTTTGATACAGTGCCACATGGAAGACTGTTGTGTAAACTAAGGGATACAGGAATTGCAGTAAATATCTGCTCATGGATTGAGAGCTGGCTAAAAGACAGGAAGCAAAGGGTTGTTGTAAATGGAACATATTTTGATTGGACTAATGTGGTAGGTGGCGTTCCTCAGGGTTCAGTATGAGGTCTTCTCCTTTTTAACATATTTATTAATGACTTAGAAGTGGGAATGGATAATAGTGTCTCCATTTTTGCTGATGACACGAAGTTGTGCAAGGTAATTAAATCAGATAATGATGTATTTTCCCTCCAAAGGGATTTACATAAATTAGAGGAATGGGCAAATAAATGGCAGATGAGATTTAATATGAATAAATGTGAAGTTATGCATCTGGGAAGGAAAAATAGCCATGCAATTTATAATCTTAATGGAGCAAATCTAGGGGTATCTGATATTGAGAGGGATTTGGGAGTACTTGTGGACAACCACCTAGGTAACAGTTCTCAATGCCATGCAGCAGCTGCAAAGACAAATACAATATTAGCATGTATTAAGTAGGGTATAGAAGCAAGGGAAGCAAATATAATTCTGCCACTATACAAATCCCTAATACACCCTCATTTGGAATATGAAGTACAATTTTGGGCACCACTTCATAAAAAGGACATTTTAGAGCTGGAAAAAGTACAGAGAAGGGCAACAAAACTAATAAGGGGAATGGAGGGGCTAAGATATGGAGAAAGACTAACCAAATTAAACGTTTTGCCTCTAAAAAAAAAAAAAGTGTGTACGAGGAGATATGATTACCTGATATAAATACATCCAGGGTCAGTAAAAAAGCTTTGTCAATTGAGCTTTTATGCAAGAGATTTTCGACTTCTGGTTAGAAGTAAAAAGATTCCACCTTAAAGAAAGAAAAGAGTTCTTAACTGTAAGGGTGGTTAATCTGTGGAATTCTCTACCAAAAGAGGGGGTGACAGCGGATTTGATAGATAACTTTTCAAAGGGACTAAATATATTTTTAATTAAAAAGGACATTCACGGTTATCCTGGTTAACTAGAGTGGGAGTATTGATCCAGGGAGGAACCGATCGCCAGTATCTGGGGTCAGGAAGGAATTCATTTTTTTCCCTTTGAGACGGTTGGCTAAGTTTCACTTTTTCTTTTTCTGTTTGCCTTCCTCTGGATCACTTAACAAAAAATCTGCATATTGCAGATCAGAGGAAATCTTAAAAGGTTAAACTTGATGGACTAAAAGTCTTTTTTTCAACCTCAATTACTATTTAACTATGTAACTATGTAATTATTGTTGTAAGTTCTGTTTAGGTTTAAGGGTTTGTATCCTAAAACAAGACTATCAGTTGAAACTAAAATGTGAAAAATCTGGGGTCTGGAACGTATTAATTGAATTTACATTGATTCCTATGGCAAATGCTACCTCGGGTAACACCGTTTTCGAGTTAAACCGTCCCATTCGGGAACATATTAACTGTGTAACCCGAGGTATCACCATATATTTATAGCCAGTGAACCCTGTTATCAAATACTAGCAATTAACAATAGATTGACTAGCATATGTAACAATACTGAATGCTGATTTGTCTATGTAATGTACCCTTTAAGTGATCATAACAGCCATTTTGGATGATCTCACATAAATTATCAAGGCAGATATAATACAGACATATAAGATTGTATAGACAAAGCACACTGGCGCTATTCTTGCATTTCTACAACCTACAAAACCAGATGCTGCTGAGTCACAATGAAACAGGGACACAGTCTTCAGATGCTACACAAAAATAACATGTTGTGTGTTTATTCAGGGTCACACATTTAGGTTTGATACTTTAAACAAGTCTATATGATTGATCAAATGTAATCAAATTGTATAGATACAGATACATACATATCCTATATAGTTGACAAATTGTCTACGTATAATCAAAGAGAACTAGCATAAAAATAACAATTACAGTTAATTGTGGGTCATTCCAATGGAAAATACAATATAAGCCATATTGAACAATTATTTTATGATAGAGGAGTCTGGAAATAATGGCTACACAATACATGATTCATTGATCAGATATCAAAAAAAGCCATTCACATTATTAGAGCACTACAAAAATATTTTTAAACTTACTTCTGACATCCCGACAATTACTGTTGTAAGAGAGGTCTGGGACATGTTACTTAACCCATTATTTGATATTTATATGGTTAAGTAACAGGTCCGAATCTTCTGTTACAACAGTAATTGTTTGTAGGTATGTCAGAGGTAGGTTTAATACAATGTTTTGTACATAAAAACTATTTTCTGGTGCTCTAATTATGAGAATGGCATTGTTTGATACATGATTAGTTGACTGTATATTATGTAGCAATTACAGAGAACAAGACAGAGAAAGCAGTTGATCTTACTGAACTTGCTGGTTTGAGAAGGCGCGATCATTTGCGCATGCTCATGCTTTGGACCCAGCAACTCTCACAAAGAACCAGGGTCGATTCATTCATTTTAATGAATAAAAGGAACAATTTTGTGCAGCATATCACCACTCTGAGGTTTCACTAGGGGGGCGGCGAGAGTAAATAGATTTTTTATTCTCTCACAATTTTTTTTTAATTGAGAAAGAAATCAGGCGCCCCTCAAAGAGAAGAGCCCTTAGGCTAATGCCTGTTGTATATCAGTCTCAGTAGAGTGACCCAGCCTAGAAATACCAGGCAATTCTACCCTGAGCAGGAGAAACATCAAACCCAGATGTAGGTTTCAGCCTCTTTTGGCATCGTCAGTAGGGTGTAGCTGAGATCAACTGTTTACTGTATCTTGACATAAATAACACTGGTCAACAAAGATTTTGTCTCAGAGCAAATAAGAATTGTGCTATATGTAATTTATCCCACTAATTTCAAAAATGGTCTCAGAATTGTTCTATCACCCATAGTATTACAGTTACGTCCTCTTTAATATAATACATTATGCTATATAACACATTCATACAGCATTAGGATATGTTAATTTTTTATCAGTAAAATCCTAGTATTATTTTTAATTGTTGTAAATTCTACTGATTAGTTAACGTAAAAAGGGCCCAGAGTAATAAACAGTTGAGTCATATTCTGTCACGTGATGCTCTTGAGGCGTGAAGAGTCACATGTTTTCTTGTTTACTACATGGCCAGTTGGTGGAAAGTGTTCGTTCTTGAAACATCTAATGCTGTGAGTATCTTTTATTTGTATCTGTTCCATGAACATTTTATGTTCATAATACAAAGTTGAAGAATGCCAAAAAATTGTATTAGTCATCCGGAATCATTTTGCTACATTTGCGGTGAGGTGATATTTAAAAATAATAAATGTGGTTTTACTCCACTTACCAAGAAGTGTTATGAGCTTTACTTTGGATGCAAAGTCGGTGACCAAGATAAAAGTTGGGCCCCTCATTTTTGTTGTTGTACCTGTGTGTGACTTCTCACAAGTTGGTCAACGGGTTCTCGGCACATGAATTTTGCTGTTCCAATGATTTGGTGAGAACAAAATGATCACTCCGCAGATTGTTACTTTTGTCTTACAAACATTTCAGGCATCAGTTCTAAATCAAAGCACACTGTGACATACCTGAATTTACAATCTGCCATCAGGCCAGTGCTGCATAGTGAAGAATTGCCTGTGCCAACGCCTCTAGAAGAAGTAATACTTAGTGATGAGGAACAGGAGAAAGATACTGTAGGTCATGGCAATGATGCTATAAGGCTTGATCAAACTTTTGTGGCTTCCTACTCATCGTTACAACCACATTTCCTTACCCAAGGAGATATCAATGACCTCTCACGAGACTTGAAACTATCTAAAACACTTTGAAAGGCTGGAATCTTCTCAATAAGGAAACTAAAGTTTGTTGAAAAGGCTGTATGGAAATCTTTCATGAGTGTTTGCAAGAACTTCTTAGGGAATCATAAGGCAGACAACTACAAAGAAATAATGGATAATCTTTTGCAATCTTACAAGACCATGGGATGTAACATGTCTTTGAAAATCAATTTCTTAGATTCGCACCTGGTTTCCTTCCCAACAAATCTTGGGGAAGTCAGCGATGAACATGGTGAAGGATTCCACCAGGACATTTCCAAAATGGAAAAGCAGTACCAGGGCAAGTGGAGTCCAGCAATGCTTGCTGATTACTGTTGGACCCTTAAGAGTTATGTTCCTGAGAAAAAATACAGGAGAAAACCGTATACTTCTACCTTTTAGAAGAGTTAGTTATTTACTATGTACGTATTGTAAGTATATGTAATATTGTAAACTTAATATCAATGTCTCTCAAAATCCTTGCATCATAGATAAATGCTAAAAATATATTTGTATTCAGCACAAAAAAATACTATTTTGGCTTAATTTTTAATTTTTTTATTGTTTTTTATTAATTTTACACAAAGCAAATCAACAACATGAACAAAATACTAAAGCAAACATAATTACAATCCACTTTTACATCACGGCATCTATAAAAATTCATATAATTAATTTCTATTTTTGAAGGAAAATTTCTCAAGCCCTTTACTTAATGTTATTCTCTTTACACATCACTATATTTCTTTACATATTCATACCAAGGAATTCATTTATTCATAAGGGATTTATTTGCAGCTTTTATAACATTCCAGTTTCTCTCTACTTGTCTAAATCTTGAAATGTTAAATTGGACATTAGTCCAGGACAGGACTGTTACCAAATTCCAGTGTTTTATCAGAATCCATTTTACTACCAAAAGAAAATTAATTATTAGATATTTATTGTGCAGGAATTTTAATTCGGTATTAAGATGTAATATAGCTAATTGTGGGTCTAAATCAATTTTTCCCCCCAAGATTCTTGAAAGCTGTTCTGTATATTGTTTCCAAAAAGGTCCAATATTCTTGCATTCCCACATCCTTTCCAACATTTAAATTCTTTATGAAGATCGAAGCTTTTGAAACCTCTTCGGAAACAAGTACCACCTTTGCACTGTTTTGAAAAATAATTCCCAATATGAGGTATGACTAACTGATTTTTTACCATACATCTACTTTCCAGTTTTGTCCTAAGACTCTTCCCAGGCCAGCATTCTATTTGATTTTCCAAGCTGGGCTACTACCTCCATTGCCCTGGGACATTTGGAAATCATATGTGATTGATTACCTGATTGAATACATTTTTCAATTAACTTTGCGTCTTTATGATTAGTGCCCTAATTATAGCTTAAGTGTTTCAAAGCTCTCGTTAAGGATATATATTCGAGCCAAGAGATATTCTTAATATTATATTTATTATTTAACTCTTCTTGCCCCAAAGGTACACCATTTTGGTATAAGTCACCAATTCTTTTAATACTATTCTTTATCAGTAAAGATATGTCTAAAGATTTTAATTTATATTTAAAAAATCCTATTGGAGCCCCCAGAGAAGGATAATTTGACAAATTAATCTTATTTCTATTAGTATAACAAAATGTAATTAGAGAATTTATACCTCTCAGTAGGTTCAAAAACTTCAAATGTTCATATTTTAACTGCCAGATAGCCAGTTTGATGGGCAGTGTTTCCAACAAAGCTTCTTTAATGTCTATCCAAATATGTTTGATATTATCAGTATTCCAACTTATTATATGTGATAGAATGATGTTGTCATGGATGTCTAATATTCTAGGGTAAGCCAGTCCACCACTTCCTTAATTTGGTCTTGATTTTTAAGTAGATTACTGTCCATTGGACCTCCTCTTTTATTGAATAAGGAAATACTCAACATGGAATGATCTGACCATGATGATGTTATTAATTCAGATGATGGAGTAATATTCAATTCATGTGAATCCGCCAAGACATAGTCAATTCTTGAGTAGGAGGAGTGACGATTGGAATAGAAGGTGTAATCTCTCAACTGCGGATGAAACACCTCCAAACATTAAATGTTTCATTATCCACAATCTTTTTCATTATCTTTGAGTGAATTTTAAGGCTTAATTTTTTAACACCTTTTCGGATTTTATCTTAATTTCAGAAGCTCTGTCCAGGGAAATATTCATTATCATATGAAAGTCCCCGCATATCACTGTGGGTCCTTTAGTGAGTTTTTGTGTCATTTTAACAATTCTATTGAAAAAAGCTATTTGTTTTGTTTTTGGTGCATATATATTAACTATTGTACTTAGAAGTTTATTTATTAAGCCTGACTAAATTTTCCTCCAAACTATACAGTTAAGTTAAATATAATCCTTTGCTGCACATTCCGTAAAGAAGATAAACTTTTATACATCATGGGCAGTTAACCGTTAATCTCCTCAAAAGTTAATTTCTTTTATGAAGATCAGAGTCTTTGAATATTAGCCTTCATTATTTGTTTCCTTTCTTTCCTCAAAGACAGTTCAATGATTTCCCAATAACTGCCATCCGGGTTTATTAAGCAGCAGGTCAACGTCTGATCTTAGGTTAGATGAATCTTCCACTTGAATTTTCCAGCTTGCCAGCTCTTCTATTCCTTCCTTTACTGAATTTATTTTGTGCCATTTAGATTGCCTCAGAATCATCAGTCCTCACGGTTGTTTCCATTTGTAATTAATATCATCTTTCCTCAAAGCCATTGTAATATTCCTATACTCTTTTCTCTTTAACAAGGTATTTGGAGACACATCCATAAAAATGTTGTAGTTTTCATAAGGAGAGTCCAATATTTTCTTTTGTAGCTTGCTTTGATTATAGTATCCTTATACGATATGAGGCGGAGCATAACAATGGTATCTCTAGGAATTGGAGCTCTCTACTCAGTGGTAAAAGCAGTCTATGGCATATATCTATAATTTTGTCCTCCATGAGTAATTAAGTGTCCAAACTCTTAAACAGGGTTGTAATATAATTACATAAATCCTCTAAAGCAATTGACTCCGGTATTCCTCTCAATCTTAGATTGTATCTTCTAGAGCGATTCTCTAGATTTATCAATTTGTTGTTTGTCTCTAGTAATTTAACTTCCAAAGATTTAGTGTAGGATATTAGAGTGACATGGTTTTTATCAGTTTATCAAATTTGTTTTCAATATTGTCTATCTTTTGATGGGTTATATTTATTGCTTTAGTATTTTCCACGGTCTGTTGTTTTAGATCTTCTTAGATTCTCAAATAGTAATTTAATTTTGGATAACGTTATCTGTTTTTCTTGTTGTATAGTAACGTCTTTAGAAATACTTGGTTATAACCCAATTAAACCACTATTGATTGAGAAGAAATTGGTGATGTCTCATTCTTTTTAGGCGGGGAAAAATTTGACGATCTTTGTGTCCCCCCTTTCTTATCTCTCTTTTTGGCTTTGCTGGACATCATAGCAGATCTAGTTTGGAATCTATATATAGATAGAAGTCTGTGTATTAATATGGACTTTTGCCCACTCTCCAAGTTTGCTAAATATCCGTTACAATGTCCAGATTCAATTATCAGCCCTAAATAGTTACCAGATAGAAGTTATATGTCCCTTATTTTGCTTGCAAGCTTTTTATAAACTCAGTTTTTATTAATACGTTGTTAATAAGTTGTTTCAGCTTTATTTAGCTTTTAGGACACTAGTCTCATTATTCTATTGGCCTCTTGTTTTTACCCAGCAATAAAGGAGGAAATTCAATATACTAATCACCGGCTCCTTAGAGTGTCTTCTTTAAAAATGTAGAGGTCAAAGGTAGCAGCAGATTCAGTTAACTCCTCTGCCAAGTTAAATAAAAACACCAGATTTTAAAGTTATAGCTTTAAGCAGAGACCAGATTTCCTCTTGCAACAATGTATACAATGTGAATATTCAAAATTGTGTCCAGTAAATCTTATAGATCTTGTAGATCTTTTAATTCATATTCTAGTCACCTGGGGGTAATGTTCAGTCATTTATTTTCCCTTTTCCCATAGTCTGTGTTTTTATACTAGACAAGAGACACAGTGTGTGCGTTTTTTAGTCTCTTTAATAAGGTCTCACATTCCATAACTCGCAGGGCTGTCTTTTATTGGTCTTTTTACCTTTAGCTTGTGGTTTGGTTTACCTTTATCTGGTCCCCAGGTGTTAAACAGGTCTCAATGTTGTCATTGTTGTCTTCCATTTTTAGTCAGCAGTTTCTAGGTATCTCTGCTGCAATTCGGGGTATCTCTCTCAACTAAGATTTAACTCAAAAGGCAGCATTTAGAGAATGGAACCACAGCTTAGATTTCATAGACCATCTTATTGCACACCACAAGCCGCCCGGCGTCTTTCACACGCCGGCATAGCTGCTATGGTTATTGTACCGTCCAAGGGTGTGTGCATCGGCATCTATCCCCCACGACCTAAGAGCTGCGTCACGCAGATACACTGCACATTTCCGGTTCAGCCCCCCACCTATTTTGACTTCTGAGACAAAAAAAAGTAAAATGTTGTTGACCAGTGTAATCTGTCCATTGATCTTTGGCCATATTCAATTGAGGTTTCGGGCGATCCAGTAGCCCGTAAGTGAAGACGCAAGTTAATTTGCTATTCTATTGGCATCTTTTTACGGGCTCCAAACAGGTTACGAGTTATGGCCTTGAAAATATTGAGATTGTTAAACCTGTATCTTACAGCCTCCAGAAGCTAAAATCGCAAACCACTATTCAATTGCTCAATTTCCCTAAGCCCGCAAATATTTTTCACACCCTTAAATGGCAAAGGAAGGAGAAAATCCTACGAGTTCAAGAGAGGACCCGCAAGGGGGATAAAAACACCTATACATAGCACAGTAAAAGCAAATAAAAAATCAATCCTGCACTGTAAATAACGGGGAAAGCATTGATAGACATTAGAATTAATTGCGCAACAGTCTCGCAAATTATCAGGAAATTTAATTTATTTTTGTATTTAATTTCAGGGCTAAATTGATCTCGGGTAACAATGAGTTAATACATATCAGGCCACCCATATGAACTAGAACAGTATTGGCATTCATTTTCATAATTTTTTATTTTGCGGGTTTGCAAGTCTGATCGCGTATCAGACCCCCAAACCTAATTGATTGTTATGTAACCTCCATGTTTTACTGCCGTAAAAATGACAGTCTCATTTTCTTTTGGCTTATTCAAAATGGGAGGTTACAGGCTTGCTTAATGGATCATGTTCCCGTCCTGAACTGCTACGAGCCATTACATGGTATATGGTTTCGGCTTTGGGAAAGTAACTTGCGGGCTTGAGCAATTGAATAGCAAATTGGAATTGAATATGGCCCATAGTCTTGAATACTGGGCTTTCTCTGTACTTCACCAGACTACTTTATACGTAAATATATTTGTAATGCTGGACTGTTAGCGGCCTTCATAGGACTCATAGTTGCCCACTATTGCTCTATTGGCACAGGGCCCCAGTGACCTTAAGATTTCTTGTTTCCCTAAACCCCATACCAATGCTCATCAATCAGCAATCATGTGCATCACATGTAAATGAACCAAGATTTTGCTAGTCATACAGCTCCCATTCTGTGGAACTCTCTCCCCATAAGCGTCTGAGTCCTCATCATTGGACATTTTCAAGACTTTTGCAGCCTTAAACATTACCACTGTTGTGCTTTGCATTTTTGAAATATAAAGCAAAAAGCTGTTTAGACTTCATTGCAACTAACAGGAAGTGCACAGATCATACATATGTCTGTTGGTTCAGTTACTACTCATACGTCTACGTTATTGCTCATTGGCTGACATAGGCACACCTCCAGATCTATTAAACCTTGAAATATATTTTTTGTACTTTGAGAGCATCATTTGAAAAAATATTTTTTTTGGTACTTTGAGAGCATCATTTGAAAAAAATAAAATCCACAGCCCTATTAAATTCCCCCTACGTGTTTAACCGTAGCTCATATTGTAGCCTGTAAGACTTACTGCTATTAAATTAGCCCAGAAAAGTAAGCCACTGCCGACCTGCGGGTTTGGATTGAAAAAACCCTATGGGACGTGGTACGTGGAAATTAGCGGCAGCAAATATTTTGTTCTCTCAAGCCCGTAACCGCTACAATTCCAATCCTGCTTTTAAATTGCAAAGATTTAACTTGTGTTCAACCCCGTAACATGCAAATGTAGCCAAGAAGCCAACGTCTGCTAGAGAGGACCCACAAGGGGGGTAAAGTCCAATCCGTAGCACTTTAAATGCAAATATGTCTCTTTCCCCGGCTCCCTCCCCTGTGTCTCTTTTCCCCCTCTCTCCCTCCCCTGTGTCCCTTTCCTCCTCTCTCCTTCCCCTGTTTCCCTTTCCCCTCCCTCTCGTATTTCTTTCCCCCTCTCCCTCCCCTGTGTCTCCTTTCCCCCTCTCTATCTCCTCTGTGTCTCTTTCCTTCTCTCTCCCTCCCCTGTGTCTATGCCCCCTTTCAACCCCTGTGTCTCTTTCCCCCTCTCCCTCCACTGTGTCTGTCCCCCATATCCCTCCCCTGTGTCTCTCCCCCTCACCCCTGTGTCTCTCCCCTCTCTTTCCCTCTCTCTCTCTCTCCTGTGTCTCTCCCCCCTCTCCCTCCATTGTGTCTCCTTCCCCCCTCTCCCTCCCCTGTATCTCCTTCGCCCATCTCCCTCCCCTGCTTCTCCTTCCCCTCCTCTCCCTCCCCTGTGTCTACCCCCACCGTGCCTCCTTCCCCCATGCATTGCGCATGCGCAACCCTAGACGCTCAATGCACATGCGCGCATGCAATGAGCATTGCTCAGTTAGTATTGCGAGTTTGTGTGTAAGGCTCGCAACTTGCAAGCGTTACACACAAACTCGCAATTATGACAACTATATATGTGATTATTATCATTATTATTATTTCCCGAGATGGATGCAGAGAAAGCTTCTATCTGCTCAATGGAAATGTTAAAGATATAATACAAATTATGTTTATTTTTTTATAGCAATATTTTTTCATAATTTGAACATTATCAATTTATTTAAATCTGACCACAGTTGTTCTTAAGTCTTTGCAATCATGTGATTTTAAAGCATTTACTGAGTGGCATCTAACACAGTTATAACGATATACTTATAATCCATGCAAATTTGGCTTATTGCAGTCACCCAGATATGGGTCAGTGGCCAGTGATTAAATACCACTCCAAGATCCTATGCATCTGGGAAATGTGTAGCTGTGTTATGTGTCCCCTATGTCTTATGTTAATATAAGTTATTATTAGTATGTGAGGAGGGGGCTGGTTAAAGTCTCATAAATCACAGAGTTACTGTTGCAAAAGAGCAATGACCTGTTTTGAATAATAATTGGGAGCAATACCAGTTTCCTTTGGCTTAAGATTTTTAGAAAGGAGCAAAAAAAAGATACTATTACATTAAATTACTCTGTGAGTGGCCTTGTTTTTTTTTGCTATAGCTATGGTACCTCCATAGCCCTATTGAAGAACCTCTGTAATGTCCTAGAGGAACTAGATTCTTCATTTAGGTATTTATAATTAATACAATTCAGAATCAATTATTTAAAGAAAGCAATATTAAGAATTAATTTTCAATGATCAGACTCTGCTGTTGTTGCCCTCTTCCCAGTATAAAGTCAAATGGGGCAATACAGTTCTGTTTAGCACTTCTATATTTTCAATCACAAATATATCAACACAATGCTCTCCATTGGGTGAATACTTATTGTGTTAAAGTCGACTCCTTGGTGAAAAGCTTTATCTTTGTTGGGAGATGCTTATAAATGATTGATTGGTCTCTTATCTAACCAGATTGTCCTTAAAATTCTTTAGACTGCCTCTCAACTAAAAGTCGACTTGCCACCTGATGACCTTCTTAGGAAGTAGACAATCACCTCACCTGGAGTCTGATTCTGTAGTCTTTCAAATTGAATTTAATATTGAATGTTGCTATCATCAAATAGGAATTTCATTAATGATCAATGCGTAGTTAAAACAATATGTTCTTCCGTACTGTGGCCCTTTAGCAGTATTCACAGTTAATTCCCCACCCCCAAAGCATGAAAACAAACAGTATAAGTTCACCTCCCTTTAAGCTGGAGAATAGCTATTCTTAATGGGTTTTGTCATGATGGACTTTTGGGGCAAGAGTGGAACTCCCCTTAACACAACAAGCAAACCTGTTATTTGGGACTGTTACACAATGGGTTGCTAATATCAAAGACTGTTAAAATGGACATTCAACTTGTTTTAAGGACTTTGGCATGTTGTTTTTATGTATAATGTGATGTAAGCTACAATAATGAATGTTGGGGTTACTGTATGATGTTATATGCACTGTAATAATGTTTTTTTACAGGTAACTCACAGAGATACACGTTCTGCCATGTCTGTTAGTGTGACAACAAAGGGTTAACCCAAAGTTTCTGCAAGAATTTATATGGATATATGGCCCCTCAGAGCGGCCGGCATCCCCTCTCTCTTGCCTCAGATAGTCATAAAGTGTGAAGTTATTTTATTGCACCTCTGGGGTTGTAAAATAAATCAGGTTTGAAAACCTGGGAGAGGAGATTGACAGCCTAGGGTGGAGAGTTCACAGTAAGAAAACAGACCGCCTGTACAGGGAGGGGAATTATGAGGGGGGTGTGGGTGGATATTTTTGTGCTGTTTTAAAAAATATCTGTGGAAGGAGAAAAAAATGAGTCTGTCTTCTGCACTAAGAAAAGGTGCATGTGTATTTATTGTATAAAGTTACAATCTACAATAAGGCTACTATTCTGCTTCTCTATGAATGATGTCCTGATCCGAATTTACATTCTAGGTGCTGAGATGAATATAAAGTCACAGACTAGATATTGCTCCTGTAAGCTAAAGTAGGAGAGTCTTGGGGTGCATGAGGTCCTTCATCTCTGGATCGGGACAGGTATTTAGGTTAATATCTACTGGCAGTTATAAACTATAATAAACATATTGTGCCCAAATAAATTGTATTAAAAACCTGCAGCTGTGTCACAAAATGTGCCTTACATCACAAAAAAATCACAATTGCTTTCCCAAATTTTCCCAAATATAAAATAAAATAAATAAAATAAAAACATATAATAATAAAAAAATAATAAAATAAAAAGTATTTTCAATTTTTTTTATTATTATAAATTTGTTTTTAAACATTTATTTTAATTTGTTTATTTTTTGTATATGTGCGCTGTGGATAAAAAAATGGAATGGAAAAGTAATATCAACTTTAAAACTTAATTTTTCTTATGTAAATTTAACCTTGTTTAATTCATATTGTAAATATTCTCTTTAAAATATCCTCATGTAAAATATGGCTTATATACAGACAACTTTTAAGATGACTTCAATGTGTATTTTTATAAATAGGAAAGAGATGTGTTCAAGAAAGATTTAGAAGCTCTCAGATTAGAACTGAATCAGTTTAAATCAAACTATAGTACAGAAAATGATCTACTTATCAATCTGTCCTAAAACTAACTGATTATCAAGTTTATTGTTACAGAAAAACAGAAATGGGCAAACGAAAATGGAGAAGGAGATCCAGTAAATTACCTTTCCTTATTTCTTTTACAGGGTTTTCTAATATATAATAGAGGACCTTCACTTTTATTTTTTTATTTTTAAGGACAAGCCTCTCTATGGGCCTCATTCTATTATCGGCCGCAGCCGCTGCGGGGCCGCAAGGACCGGCCGCAAGCTATTCTGCTATTCTATTCCCTTACGGCCGGGGATTCCGGCAGGCTTGCGGCCGGTGCCTTGCTATCTCTTGCGGCCGCTCGCGCCGGAGGAAAGCCTTTGATCTAAAACGGCCGCAAGAGATTTGCAATTCAATTGCTCCGGGAAACCTCTCTGCAAGGCTAAAAACGAGCCGCAGTTACTTGCAGGAAAAAGGTCTCGCTAGCACCAATTAAGCACATAAAATAGCTCAAATAAAGCCATCCTGCACTTTGAGAAGACTATAAAGGGATTTTAGGTGTTAGAAAAAATAGCACATAATTATCCTGTACTCAAACCCGTAAAATATTTCATTTTTAATATCCGTAAAATATACATGTAAAAAGTCCAGAGTGCTTGGAGCACCTCAGACACGCCCACGCCGCAGCAGGCAAATAAACAGTTAATTTGAACTCGGGTTTGGGCAGATGTGCAAGCTTGAGAGTGGGTTCCTTTTATTCCTCATGTCCCCCAATATGATCCCTAGCATTTACAGAGCTGTACAGTGCAGGCTTGAATTTATTTTTGACTTTTTATATTTCACAGATTACGGCCGGTTCCAAGATATGCGGCCGGCCGTAAAAGGAGATCCTTGCGGGGCCGTATAATAGAATCGCGAGTAAACTGAACCCCCGCAAGGAATCGCAGCCTTACGGCCGATTTACGGCCGATAATAGAATGAGGCCCTATATGTTTTATATATATATATATATATATATATATATATATATATATATATATATATATATTTTTTTTTTTTTTTTTAATAGTGTGGGTGGGACAAATTCTAAATTATAGTTTTGGTGTATTATTTTATACACATATCTTAAAAATGCCTGCACTGTCAGGTAACATTTTTGCTGAGTAAATTTTACTTAATTTTTTTAAACTGTTGCCACAATGAGGACTGTACATGTAAGTGATCATTTTAAACTGTAATTTTTGAGAAGCAGTTACACACTCTTATTTTTGTGTTTTAAAGCCTCATTCAATTTTGTTTTGCTTGTTTTTTTTGTTAATGGCAGCAATTGTTTAAATTATTTTTAATGAAAATATAATGCATCCCAACACCCGCTTTTACTTTCAGTCTATCATCCTAATATTTGGACTTATTTTATTCTGCCGCATCAAATCAAAGGTTAAAACTATGGAAAAACTATTGTATAGGCAAATATAATTAAGAGAGGTCATTATTTGGAAATGCCTTTGCTTTCTAGCTAGGGATATTATAAGAAATGGCACAGACAGCTTTAAACTATAAAGGAATCATTCAATCTGGATTATTTTTTTTATTTTTTTTTAAACATTGTTTTTTTATTTTTCTGAAGGAGGTGCGGCACACAATGGAACCTCACCAAGTATTCATATAGTTTCAGAGCTCGTACATTCTGGAGCTACATGAATATAAATGTAAATATACTATACTGATATGAATACTAATTTAGCACTGCAAGTAATACATTTAGTATGATACCATTGGCCATTTGTTTAGCTTTTGTTTTAATTGTTTATCTCTGTTAGGGACAAAGACCATTTTAGAATTAGATCACACTAATTTAGGAATGGTTGGGAATGTTGTATAATTATGATTTGTTATTTTTATTATCTTGTATCTCTTGTTATAGAAAGCCAGACTTGGAAGTAATATGGAGGTATTGAGACACGAGTGAGATGTACAACCATAGTAATCCTGCTGCATGCTTTACGTGTGGTTGGGGGTCTTATAATTTCCTGAAGCGGTTTATCCCATACATCTTCCATTTCCTGAGTGAATACCGAGTCACATTTAATGTTTTCACTAAAGTACCTAATAAGGTGCTACACACTTACACACTTTTTTCTATCCACACTGGCTAACAACAAAGTGTCCTTTAATAAGTGGTTTCTTCAACACACGCAATACACAGTATTAAAGACAGCATAAGTCAAGCAAGCAAACAAGCTAGTTATGTGTAACACAAATCTCTCAATAAAGTCCAGCAAGGGTCACATATAGGACATCATTGTGGAAGTAGAAAAAGGTGGCACACAGAAATTGGTATTGAAGTGTAGACAGACATGTGGCTTGTGAATGAAACTACAGTAGTTAAGAGAGGGTGATGTGATTTCTGCATACCGTAGCCAAAGGAGTATAAATTGATATGATAAAATGCTTACTGTCCGAATTTGTCTCGCAGAAACCTAAATTTTGTAGAAAGTATTGGTTGTTGTCAGATCATTTCTGTCTCAGTGAACTGTATTACTTTGAAATATCATACACACAGTGGGTCTACATACAATAAGCCATATTTATTTGTATAATTTGAGAGAGCTCTTTTTTTTGTTTACAAAATAATTCGCTCTCTAGGTGGGGACTGTAAAATATGGCTTATGTACAGACAACTTTTAACATGACTTCAATGTGTATTTTTATAAATATAACTTATTATATACAACTCTATTATTATTAATTGGTTATGACAATTGTGTGTTTTTATCAAGACATTATAACTTAGGTCTTTTTCTTATTCCCACAAATATATATTCATTTATAACTGTATAACTGTAACCAACTCTGTCTGTGGAAAAGAACAACAGGTGTGGGTAGCCTCGCTCAAAATAAGTCAGAGAATCACAAAGGTCTTATTTAAAGTAAAAACAGTAAAAAGCAAGTCTTAGTTGTCCATGTTTAGACAGCTGAATACAAGACTCTAGATGGGTGTACAGTAGATGAGTGTAGGGTTACAGCCTGTATAGACACCAACAGTCTAATTTAAAAAAAAACAAGAACCTATAGAAGAGATAGCATCCAGCATGGGTAACCAGCATAGGCACCCAGATAGCATTGTCTGACCCAGGTTGAAGGAACATACATGCAGTCCAAAGGGAAGAGTGCCAGATGAGCCCAGCTGAGCCTGATCCTGACCAGAGAAACCTGATGGAGGGTGAACTTCCAAAACTGACCACAAGGTGTATAATGTATCTTTATATTACATATTGTAGAATTCATATAAGTATTACATTTGTAAATATTGTCTTAATACTTCTTGTCTGTTATCTGTTTTGTCTAAACCCATTGTGTAACCGTATCTTGATTTATGTAAAATATGTCCTTTGTCTTATAACTTATTGGTATGCTCTTTTATTGACCTGTCTAAAATAACTTATTGCTTGTAGAAAGTATACATTAATTATTTAATTATAGATGTTCCATTAACACCATCAAACTCTATTGAAAATACAATTTAATAAAATCTTATTTTCCTTAAATATGTATAATAAATTAAATCTTTTTTAGTAGGAAAATACAGGAATCAACCCAAAATACATAAGTGTTTGTGTCACATACTGGGAGATGTAATTAAACAGAAAAAAAAAATTGGCAAGCGAGCTGCCAGAGAGTAACTAAAGAGAAGAGAAAATAGATTTGTTACTATAATATGTGCCTAAGGGATTAGCAATATGAGGATAAATGTCTCCTGCTGTCAGGGACATTTGGCGATTACTAATTACTAGTAACAAACACAGCTGTCTCATACACGTTCTTGTTTACCTGAAGTTCACATTTCAATCAAGATTTGTATTAAAAGCCTCCATCTATTATGTTGGAAGCGTCATTAACATGAAGGACATCAAAATGACTTTCAGGACAACATGGGGTCACCATAAACATAGATACAGACAGCTATATTCCATTATATAAATATACATATACACACACACACACACATGTTGTTGCTTAGTGTTTAAGTCATGTCTAACTATCTGTGGGCTGCAGCATACCAAGCATAACCATCCTTATGTCTCTGGTTGTGCTTATCCATAAGGTTATCTTGGCAAAGACCCTGAAGTGGGCTGCCAGTTCCTTCTCCAGTTGGCCGTGATTTGTCTGATTTCTCTGCTATGACCTGCCCATCTGAAGGGGTATAAATATACAGTATATATATATATATACTAGCGACTTGCCCGTCAAAAAATGACGGTCAATAAAATTTAAATGTTGTGAAATTTATTTGCAACACAAAATGAGTCTACTACATTTGTCCCTTTTTTGTTTCTAAAAAGAAATACACATTTCTTTTTTTAACTTTTTATTTTTTGTAACTTTCAACTTATATTTCATAATCATTTTTTTTTTAAAAACAATATAATAATATCTTAATTTTAATGCATACATATTGTACTTTTTAATGCATACATATTGTAAAGTGTAACATGAAATTTTGTAACAGGCAACTTGTATATTATACAATCTTTCAACCTTCTTTTAACAATACTAACACTTTGAAATAGATATTTATCACTTAGTAACTGCAGACTATATTAACTTAGAGTAAGTACATTTTTTTACAAATAACATTTTTTGTTTTATTTGTAACATTTTTGTTAAACTCTCGTTAAACTAAATTAGCATTGAATTCAGAGGAAGGCAAACAATAAAAAACCCCATTCAAACTTTTGCAATTGTATCTTAGAGGGAAAAAAATGAATTCCTTCCTGACCCCATTAACTGGCGATCGGATTACTCCCTGAATCAATACTTTTCCAAATCTTCTGAAATGGTTCAACTATATAGTAACAATACATGTTTGCCTATAACATATCTCTTTAACAAACAGTTTTTTACCTTTTTTTTTGTGGGACCAATCATATGAACATGAAACTTGTAACCCATTTCAATATGTTTAAGGATGTTTAAGTTTTTTTTTTTTTTTCTGTTTGTCTTTTATGCAAATATCACATAGAGTTTCCAAAGTGAAATAGTGGTCCCCTATTTAAAGAGTCCCAGAGTACTTACATTTTGTACTGGAAGTCAAACCACTGTTCTCTATGGATTTTTTTGTCCATTGTATATAGTTTGTTCTTGAAATGTTGTTTTTGTGCAATAATATTGAGTACCTTAAAATGTTGTCATAGAAATGAAACTACTCTACTCTATGTTTACAACACCTCATAGTACACAATGTTTTTTGTGTAAACGCATCCATCGTCTAATAAATGACCCTGACTTTCATTTTCGTCAACAGTCACTTTAATTTCGTTTGGATTGGTGCACCTTGAAAAAGCAACATAGAGTTGTCCATGTGCAAAAACTGGTTCCTTTAAAAAAATCCCAACAGACTTAAAAGTTTGGCCTTGTGATTTATTGATGGTCATGGCAAATGCCATGATAACTGGAAACTGTCTCCTTTGAAGGACAAAAGGCAAACCACTCTCACTTGGAGCTAAATCAATTCTTGGTATAAAAACTCGGTCACCTCTATGGGTCCCAGTTATAATTTCTGCATGTATAAAATGATCTTTTAACTCATGCACAATTAATCTGGTGCCATTACAAAGTCCTTTTTTTGGATTCATATTTCGCAATAACATGACAATTGCACCTTTTTTCAATTGTAAAATATGTGGTGGCATTCCAGATGGTGTTAAGGAATTAATAAATTCAATACTAAAATTCGATTCACTCTCTTTATCATCAGCCAGAACTGAATCTGCACTGTAATAATTCTTCTGTGGTGCATTGATGTATTTTAAAATTTCATTATTTACATTCAAGGCATCGATATTTTTTGATGTTAATATCACTTTGTTTGCAATGTCTGAGTAATCCTCGTTATTAAGAGTGTTTAGAAATATGGCTGATATCAGTGATTCGTTGCAAACCATTTCTGATGGAATTTCAATAGTATCATTTTGTAAATGCTGTATTTCTGGATGTTTTCCTTCTCCGATTTTAATAAGCCAATCATTGAATTCATTTTGGCCTTCAGATCTCATATTTAATTCTAATTTGAGATGTGTAAATATTTGCCACAGTTTACTGGTCTTGATACATGTTTCAATGATCTCTGTTCTATTTCCGTGTGGCACAACAGGTAATGTTTGCCGAAAATCTCCTCCTAACAGCATCACCTTTCCACCAAATGGCAACTTATTATCCATCACTTCTTTTAAGAATCTGTCAATACATTGCAGTGCGTGACATGACATCATTGTTGCCTCATCTATGATAATTAGTTTCGTTAGTTTAAATTTTTTTGCTTGTATAGAATTGAGTCGAATATCTGACACTGATGTTTCCAAAATGGGAACTGGCAGCTTAAATCCACTATGAACAGTTCTACCACCATCTAACAAAAGTGCAGCAATTCCAGTTGTTGCAAATGGCATAGCTATCTGACTGTGTGATCGAATATAACTCATCAAACAATTGTAAAGATAAGTTTTTCCAGATCCACCTGGGCCGTCTAGATAGAAATACCGGTCTTTGACCATTTCATCATCTGTAGCATTTGTGATGGCCTGAAATGCTTCTAACTGTTTAGTATTTAATGTTGCCAGTTTTTCTTGTGTTTTTTGTTTTTGTAGCTCAGTGTCATAATCATCAAAATTAATGTCATCTATAAGTCCTGGATCCGGTAAATTAAAACTTGAACAATTTAATCCATGAGCAAACAATATTTCTTGAATTTCCAACAATGTTTTTAACAGAGCAATTGGTTCTCTGTAACGTTTCAAGAAGTCTTCTGACATGTTTAATTTAAATGTTTCCCACAAAGTGAAAGCATCAGGTACATTGCAAAATATGCATATGAATGCAAATTGTTGTCTCATTTGCTTTGGCATTTGACATAGCGCTGCTTCTTCCAGACACCTCTCCCATTCTGTATCATCAGCTATGAAATTTTGCTGTCTTGCAGCTAATAGGAATGTATCATAAACTATGTCATTGACTGTATGTAAATGCTCAAAACTCTGTGCACCGGGAACATGTAGCAGAAGTAATCTTAAGCTGAAACGTTCAATATCCCTTGGACTGACGGTATAAATGCGTGGTATAATTTTTTGTGCATCTCTTCTTCGTTCTTTCCATTGACCATTTACAAATACATAGTAATATGGTATCTCTATGTATAAAAATTGTCTGGCCTGCGTATCCAGACAGTTTAATTTAAACCATGCTATAAGTGTGGTATCTCTGTCTTCACTTTGACATAATGCAAGTCTTTCATTTCCTTGAGTAAAGCAAACCATCTGACTTTGAGGCAAATGTACAGCTAAGCGATAGATAGCATGTGACCGATCATGCATCTCAAATTTCAAAAGGCGCCACATTGCTTCAGGAGCACTAACATAGCGAGCATCTAAATAATTTGATAGTTCATCGTGTACAATTGGATTTTCGTTTTCATTTACAGCACCTTGTACAACAACAGTAGCTGCGTCATATCCTTTGTATATATATTTATACACATACTTAATTGATTTAATCGAAGTGCAAGCTTCTACATTGATGTGTGCATTGTACTTGATGAGCAAATGTGGATTGTATGGAACAACAAATCTATTATCAACCTTTTGGCCCCGGATAATAGCTGTTTCTCCTTGTGTTCTTTTATACAAAGGATATCCATCACAATTAGCATAAGTTTGCATTTGAAATTGTTTTGGGAATTCTTTTGTACATTTTTTATTTTCCATACATGGTGAATTAGGATTCATCTCTCCACATGGGCCATGAATCATTCTATGTGTAACAATCTCCCAAAGTTTTGTATATTTTTCTTGGTCTGGCAATTCGGCAGAAATGACTGAATCCACTCTCTCTGCAGTTTTCAACTTATCTTTTTCCTGCAGTATTAAAAGTATGTGAGCATGTGGCAGTCCTCTCTTTTGAAATTCAATAGTGTAAACAAATGCCATACATTGTCCAAATAATTTTGCTTTAGTGATATCATGTATTAATGAATTCAGTTTGATTTTAAATACTCTTGCCACTAAATCTGGTCGGTCAGATGTAGTTTGTCCCAAATACAAATTTTCCTTGATCTCTGGCCATTGGGGATTACACGTGAATGTAATAAATAAATCTGGTTTTCCAAATTTTGTGACAATAGCCATGGCATCATTATACCTTTCTCGCATATTGCGAGGAGATCCTTGGAAAGTTGATGGCAAAATAATTGCTCTTCCAGCTGGAATGTCTCTGTTTGCAGCTATTTCAGCCACATAATCCATTAATCCACAATACTGTTCAACTCGTAATTTTTTTTGTTGAAATTTAATGAAATTTAAATTATTGGCTTCAACTTGTAGATATGAATCAATAATCCATTGTTGAGTGAGTTTGCCTCCATGTAAAATTGGATTAAAGCAGTCACGGATAGCAGTTTGTGCAACTTTATATTCCAGCATTGAAACATTAGATCTAATTCGAAGTTTAGTATTGGGATAAGTTTCCAATTTTAATTTTGGTTCCCATCCAGGTTCACCATTTGGAAAGAAAATGGGATATGTCATTGGATCTAAATTACAACTTAATATATTGATGTTGATAAATGGTTGTTCTTCATTGCGTGGATATATTCTAATATCACGCTGAAAAGGTGGTTCACCATCCTCATTTTTAAACACCATAGCAACCTCATTTACTGTTGGTAAATTATATCTTCTTTGATCAGTGTTGCGATCTCTTTTTAACACCATATTTACTCTTGGTATAGGCAATAGATGTCTTTCAGCATGTTCCTGTTGTTCTTTTTCCAGCTGTGCTAATTGTTTGTATGCTTTACTATATGGGTTGTTTTGCATAATTTTATCCAGCTGTTCAAAGACTATGCGCAAACACTGTCTATTTTCTGGTAGTGTCATTCTTTGTTCCACAGCTTCCATCGTATCCAAGACATACAACTGTGCAAATTTCCTTGGCTCTCCTTCTTGTGGGTGTAAATGTGAAGTTCGGTGGTATATTTGACCTTGAATTTTGAAACAATAAGGACCATGTCCTGGTACATTTTCTGCTAAAGTTGCACCCATTGAAGCAAATGAAATTGCACTGTTATAAGACCTGATGTTTTGTTTGAAATTATTATAATTTTGAAATGTTGGATCACTCATAATACATTCTAAATAATATGGAAATGGATGTCTTAGTGGAAGTTTCACCTTTCCTTTCTGACAGCAACTAATGAAATTTCCATCAGTAGGTCTTTCCTTTATGAAATGATAGGCCCCACAAAACTGACAAAGCACATTAAGTAACCCACAATAATGAGTATCTACATGTACTGCAGTATTGAACACATTGTCATGCATTTTTTCCACATATATATCAAACCCACTTTCTATATGTACATTGTTGTCATGTGTGTCTACATTTAAGTCATTCTGCACAATAGAATCATTAGACACTGGTTCACATAGATGTTTTTTTTTACTTTTCCTTTTTTTGCAAGGCCCAACAGACTCACTTTTGGCTTTCTTAGCAATCTTTCTTTTATTTAAAAGTCTCTGTTGATCTTCTTTTCTCAAGCGTTGTGAAGTTTCTGGTGTATGAGCATCTCTCCACCTTTGCTTCCTTTCCCTTGCCAATCTTCTTTTGCGTTCCATTTTGTCTTCTCCATTATCTTCCATTTTTTAATCTGTAATAGTCAATATAAATATTAATTAGTCTTTCTTCTTATTTTTGTGTACATATGTCTTTTTACTTTTTGGACTGTTACATTAAAGTTGATGAATAAACGTTATCCTTGTTTCCAATGAAATAAATGAAACCATTTTTCAAAGTATTTTATTGACATATATTAAATTGGTAATAACTGGACATATATATTTATTATATCAATTATTCATCTTTCAATTCATTTTAAATCCTTCTTGATTCACTTCACTGCATACATTTTTTTTTTTTTTTTGGCAAGTGCTTCTTCTTTTTGTTAAATGTTTGTATTGCTTCGTATTGTCTATTCAACTTTCCATAAAAATTTTTAACATATGCTGTTTTGATGTGTCAGGACCAAATTAAATATTTACCTGCAAAGACGGTCTTGATGTTGTTCAAAGGCTGCAAACGTCACACTGTGTGTTTATTCACTTTCCTTGATCAATAATCTGTAATTTAAATTTTTGAATCTTTGTATTATTTCACTTCACCCATATCATGAAATAAACATCAATCAAGAGACATATATTTTTATTCCTTAAAAACCTGAAAGCAAATTCTTTAATATGTTCCTATAGTAATCTAATACAAAACTGTTTTTGATATTACTCATTATTAATAATTAATTCATTAAATAAAGTGCATTATGAATGTTATTTTTAATTCTTTCACACAGGTAAGCACAATATCTAACAAATTAATTACTAATGTAATATACATTATTAATTAATAATTATATTTAATGTACATTATTAATTAATGCAGAATATATAAGCAACTATTAATTTAATGTACATTATTAATTAAATTTAAACTGAAAACATAAACATGAGTCTATCTGAGAATTAAATTATTAAAATCATGTACATTCTTAATTAATGAATCAATGTGTTTGTTTTCTGCACATTCTTAAACGCTAACATTTTTGATATTACTGTTTAGTAATAATTAATTAATTGTAGAAAGTACATTCTAAACGTTATTTACAATTCTTTTACACAGGTAATTACAATATCCAATTAATTAGTAATCTAATGTACAATTAATTAATGCACAATATATAACCAATTCATTTGTAATAGAATGTACATTATTAATTAATAATTAAATTTAATGTACATTATTTATTAATTCATGAATAAATGTGTTTCTTTTTTCTGGACATTCTTAAACGCAAACTCACTTTTATATTAATGCTTAATTCATTAATTATTTAATGTACATTATCAATAGTATTGTCAATTGTTTCACACAGTTAAGCTCAATATTATATTTCTGTTAATGAAATAATGTACATTAATTTAATAGTTAATTGGTTATATTTTATTGATGATTAATTCTTAATTAAATAAAATACATAATAAATATTATTTACAATGTTTCACACATTTAAGCACAATATATAATCAATTAATTATTAATTTAATGTACATTATTAATTAATAATTCAATGTAATGTACATTAATAATTAATGCACAATACATAACCAATTATTAATTTAATGTACATAATTGTCCTTATTAAGTAACTAATAATATAGTAATTAATTAATGATACTTCTTAAAATGTACCTTTTGTAATTCAATGTTCCTGAATCAGTATCCTGAAGAGCTATCAATCTCTTTCGATTTTCCAGCATCCGAAAATGTCCAGTCACACTGTCATCACCTCAGTAAAAGGTGTCAGTAATGTGTCAATTGTGCCCTATATATAGGTTTTTGCGCGATCCAAATGCATTGTTTTCGGCGGGAAATACGGGTGCGCGAGCGAAATGCATTGTTTTCGGCGGGAAATACGCTGTTGCTCGAGACCAATGTGTTGTTTTCGGCGGGAAATCGGAGTTGGCGCGAGGCAAAGGCGGGAAATCTTAGTCGGCGCGAGGCAAAGGCGGGAAATCGTAGTCGGCGCGAGGCAAAGGCGGGAAATCGGAGTCTACGCGAGACAAAGGCGGGAACTCCGTGTTAATCCGGAAATGTGTGGTGTGCGTCTTATCGGATTTTCCGTAAGTGTTTTCCGTGGCTATAGTGCTGTAGCCTCGTTTTCGTTTTGTTCGGCCGCCATTTTTTCTCTCGCTTATTTTTTTTAAAGTGTCTAAACTCTTTTATTTTGCTTTAAATGAAGGCGATAGTTTTTGTTTTGAGGTCCAGGATGCTTCCTCTTGCTGTCGGTAACATTTTTATTTATGTGTTCTGTGTATTTAGTGTGTTTTATCTTTTTTCTTGTCCGCGGGTTGCGTCCGATTTTTGCGATGTCGTAATGTGTCTTATACGCCGTCACGGATTATCCGTAATGTGTCTACGCATACGCCGTCACGGATTATCCGTAATGTGTCTACGCAAGTCTTTTTCGTGCTCAGAGTGCTGTAGCCTCGTTTTCATTTTTTTCGGCCTCCATTTTTTCTGTCGCTTATTTTTTTTTTTGTGTTTACATTTTTGTATTTTAAGGTAAATCAATGTGTAACTCGCTTTCTGCAGGTCGTGGATGCTCCCTCTTGCTATCGGTTAGGTTTTTATGTATGTGGTGTGTGTAGTTATTGTTAATTTAAATTTTTATGATAGGCGGTTTGCGGCCGTATTTTTTTACTACGTTTTAACGGCTCGCCTCGCTACGCGAGGCTCACCGGACGATGAGCGCCTGCGGCGCTCATCGCTAAGCCCGCTAAAGTTCTACGGGTTAATTGCCAAAGTGCAACGGTTTAACGGCTCGCCTCGCTTCGCGAGGCTCGCCGGACGATGAGCGCCTGCGGCGCTCATCGCTAAGCCCGCTAAAGTTCTACGGGTTAATTGCCAAAGTGCAACGGTTTAACGGCTCGCCTCGCTTTGCGAGGCTCGCCGGACGATGAGCGCCTGCGGCGCTCATCGCTAAGCCCGCTAAAGTTCTACGGGTTAACGGCTCGCCTCGCTTCGCGAGGCTCGCCGGGCGATGAGCGCCTGCGGCGCTCATCGCTAAGCCCGCTATTCGTACGGACCACGCAAACAGCGTGACGACGACTCGTAGCAGGACAATTATAATATGTGATATATATATATATATATATATATATATATATATAGGCATATTTGTGTGTGCCAGCTCAACTTCCCAGAATGCAGTGTAATAACGATTTTTCTTGGAACTCTGAGCTGGAAGTGTTTTAACTTTTTATTTACTATATATATATATATATATATATATATATATCTACTGCAAATTTGTGTTGTAATAATATAATTTGTATAACAATTTGGTATTTAATTTAACCTGCAAATCTCATTGTTTGAAAGGACCAATGTATTTTGGGAAGAAGTATGTAATAGGCATGAACATTTAAAAATATATATTTTTGAGAAAATCTCAAGTATCATGGGGTTCCATGTTGCATCAATAGTCTGTCTGTATACAGACGAGGAGGATTATCCTACTGGGACATCTTGTTCTATTAAAGGACCACTGTAGTTGGGTAAATATGCCACATGTTTATCAAATATGTAACAAATAACCACATTAGCAGGTAAGCAACACAGGAACATAAAAGCATTTTAGCCAAACCAAATTTCGATAACTATCATATTGAATTCCATTTTTAGACTGCTAATATTTCTGTGGTTTTAGGGGATGGGTTATCATATGGGGCCATACTCTGCCATTGAGATCTATTGTCAAGGGGTTATTTGAAGAGGATGGTTTTGAATACAAAATGTTAATAAAAAATCAATTAAATACAATAGACAGAAAATAAAAACTGCAATTTATACTAACATTTATGTCCATTATCAAGTCAAGTTCTAAAAAAAAGTAAACAATAAATATTACATTTTTTGTCATTTTAAATACTGTTTTCATGTGACTATTCATTATGGTAGTCTTTCAACCGTTTTGGATGAGAGGCAAACTCCATCTCAGATTTCTCGCTTTCTTCCCAGTTGTCTAATCCAGTTAGGAACAAAAGCTATGTTATTACTTTTTTGACTAGGTTATTAAAAGATTTTTTCAATACCAATCAACAAAGTGCATGGAAAACATTATTTATACAGATTTAAACTTTTTATTAAGACTATATCTGTTCATCAAACATGCATATGGTATCAGTCACAATTATTTTTAAATTGAAGAACAGGGGGAGGTGAGGGGCTTGCTCTTGTAAATTATTACAATTTAGAATTAACCTGTGAACACATGAAAACCATAACCTATAGGAGTGAAAATAATTGTTTTTATGATGTCTACATCGTTGTGTGAATTCATCAAAGCGTTTGTGCACAAATCTGTCCCTCAAAATCTATAACTCTCCTTACTAACTCTTTTCATAACATGTATTTCCAACAGCACATTCTGGATGGCCTCCTGGCATCTAAAAATGAACATCTCATAAAAAGAAATGTAACTAATTCCTCACCTTTCTCCACCTCTACACTGGAATATTTCACTTTCTGTGGACAATACCACAATCACCACCACATCTCAGGTTTCTTGCTTTAGTATAACATATGATTAACATTTTTCTTCATCCCCAAATACCTACTATTAACTAAAACCTGTTGTCTCCCCTACTGGAATATTTTTAAAATTCTTCTCTTTCTTATTCAAAAAACTACCGACACTAATTCACGCTCTTAGCATGTCTCAAAAGGGATGCTGCAAATCCATCTTTGTTGTCCAGACTATCTTCACTCCAATCTATCTTGAACGCTTCTGTCAGACTAACCCACCTCATTTCATGCTCATCATCTGCTACTACCATCTGTCCATCCCTACAATAGCTCCCTATTTAGTTAAGGACAAAATAAAAAAATCTAATGCTTTCTCTGCACCTCCCTATATCTCAACTCTTATCTCTAAATAAACCGTAACTCGTCCTCTCTGCTCTGACCTTGATTTGTGCCTTTCATCCTTCATCATTGCGTCTTTCCGTGCTCTCAACAGCAGCGCTATAGTTTGGAATTCCCTACTCGAGTTTATTAGGCTCTTCAATCAATCCTCAGAGATGCATGTCACTTACCTCCTGAACTCCACAAACCATCATTTTAAACAAGACTATTCTGGTTCTCTCATAGGAAATGAGAATAGTTAACTCTACTTTATTTAACTCAACTTATCCCCACTTAAATAAATATGCCTCTCTGGGTCCTGAAACATTATCAAAGAAGTGGAACCTCTCTTCATCTGTGCTATATCTGAACTATGAGCACCTTCCTTAATTAGTTATCTATAGATTTATATTTCACTTACACCACCTTCTTCTTCTTCTATCCTTGTACCCAAATGTTGGGGCATTGGATTATCTCCAAGGAAAATAATTATATGTAAAGTTAAAGTAAGTACAAATTAATGACTACAACAGGATACTATATGGTAAAGCAATAGTGTCCAAATGGCAGACGGATGTCCGCTGGTAAATCTGTAAGTTGTGACAGGTTGAGAGTGAGTGAAATATAGGTGCCATGTTCAGCTTGTACAGTTTGAGTGGGGAGCCCAGTAATCTCACTGACCGTACAAGTTGGGTGTGGTAAAAAATTGCAAGGTACTAGATAGGAGAGCCATGTACTTGAGACACAGCAGGTTTGAATGTGATTGTGATGCACAGTTGACCCTGTGATCGTAAACCACATTAAGATGACTTCAGAAAAAGTAGATGCTAAAACACAAAAGTCTTCTGTTAACATATACAAAAGATATAAAATATATAAAAGATGAAACAATAAATATACTGCTAAAATCCCTTCTATACTAATAAGTCTCTGAAATATGTCTGCTCAGTCGCATTTAAGGAATAAAGACAATGGGTTCCTGTCAGTCACTTCTCGCGCAATGCCTAGCCCATTAGTCTGTCTGCATGAGCCTCTGTTTGTACAAACGTAATTGAATAATAATAATAACAATAACAACAGGACTTCCTCCTCTCCACTAGAGGCTTTAATGAATTTGGGAAGTCCAGTAATTAGTTATCAGGCCCTATACCATTCAGATAGCTGCATGTACCCATCCAACGTGGCATCATAAAGCTGTGCTGGATACTGTACGGATGAAATGTTTTAGCATTATTGCTTGTGATGCCATTTCATTACAATTAGTAGCAAAAAACTATAGGAACATAAGGGGTTAAACAAAATATAATTGATAATACAAGTATTGCCACTTTTATCATATATGCTTAATAGTTCGTTGAAGTGAATATTAACAAAATAGAGGATCACCAGTATGTAATAATAAATGTTTAAAAATATATATTTTTGAGAAAATCTCAAGTATCATGGGGTTCCATGTTGCATCAATAGTCTGTCTGTATACAGACGAGGAGGATTATCCTACTGGGACATCTTGTTCTATTAAAGGACCACTGTAGTTGGGTAAATATGCCACATGTTTATCAAATATGTAACAAATAACCACATTAGCAGGTAAGCAACACAGGAACATAAAAGCATTTTAGCCAAACCAAATTTCGATAACTATCATATTGAATTCCATTTTTAGACTGCTAATATTTCTGTGGTTTTAGGGGATGGGTTATCATATGGGGCCATACTCTGCCATTGAGATCTATTGTCAAGGGGTTATTTGAAGAGGATGGTTTTGAATACAAAATGTTAATAAAAAATCAATTAAATACAATAGACAGAAAATAAAAACTGCAATTTATACTAACATTTATGTCCATTATCAAGTCAAGTTCTAAAAAAAAGTAAACAATAAATATTACATTTTTTGTCATTTTAAATACTGTTTTCATGTGACTATTCATTATGGTAGTCTTTCAACCGTTTTGGATGAGAGGCAAACTCCATCTCAGATTTCTCGCTTTCTTCCCAGTTGTCTAATCCAGTTAGGAACAAAAGCTATGTTATTACTTTTTTGACTAGGTTATTAAAAGATTTTTTCAATACCAATCAACAAAGTGCATGGAAAACATTATTTATACAGATTTAAACTTTTTATTAAGACTATATCTGTTCATCAAACATGCATATGGTATCAGTCACAATTATTTTTAAATTGAAGAACAGGGGGAGGTGAGGGGCTTGCTCTTGTAAATTATTACAATTTAGAATTAACCTGTGAACACATGAAAACCATAACCTATAGGAGTGAAAATAATTGTTTTTATGATGTCTACATCGTTGTGTGAATTCATCAAAGCGTTTGTGCACAAATCTGTCCCTCAAAATCTATAACTCTCCTTACTAACTCTTTTCATAACATGTATTTCCAACAGCACATTCTGGATGGCCTCCTGGCATCTAAAAATGAACATCTCATAAAAAGAAATGTAACTAATTCCTCACCTTTCTCCACCTCTACACTGGAATATTTCACTTTCTGTGGACAATACCACAATCACCACCACATCTCAGGTTTCTTGCTTTAGTATAACATATGATTAACATTTTTCTTCATCCCCAAATACCTACTATTAACTAAAACCTGTTGTCTCCCCTACTGGAATATTTTTAAAATTCTTCTCTTTCTTATTCAAAAAACTACCGACACTAATTCACGCTCTTAGCATGTCTCAAAAGGGATGCTGCAAATCCATCTTTGTTGTCCAGACTATCTTCACTCCAATCTATCTTGAACGCTTCTGTCAGACTAACCCACCTCATTTCATGCTCATCATCTGCTACTACCATCTGTCCATCCCTACAATAGCTCCCTATTTAGTTAAGGACAAAATAAAAAAATCTAATGCTTTCTCTGCACCTCCCTATATCTCAACTCTTATCTCTAAATAAACCGTAACTCGTCCTCTCTGCTCTGACCTTGATTTGTGCCTTTCATCCTTCATCATTGCGTCTTTCCGTGCTCTCAACAGCAGCGCTATAGTTTGGAATTCCCTACTCGAGTTTATTAGGCTCTTCAATCAATCCTCAGAGATGCATGTCACTTACCTCCTGAACTCCACAAACCATCATTTTAAACAAGACTATTCTGGTTCTCTCATAGGAAATGAGAATAGTTAACTCTACTTTATTTAACTCAACTTATCCCCACTTAAATAAATATGCCTCTCTGGGTCCTGAAACATTATCCAAGAAGTGGAACCTCTCTTCATCTGTGCTATATCTGAACTATGAGCACCTTCCTTAATTAGTTATCTATAGATTTATATTTCACTTACACCACCTTCTTCTTCTTCTATCCTTGTACCCAAATGTTGGGGCATTGGATTATCTCCAAGGAAAATAATTATATGTAAAGTTAAAGTAAGTACAAATTAATGACTACAACAGGATACTATATGGTAAAGCAATAGTGTCCAAATGGCAGACGGATGTCCGCTGGTAAATCTGTAAGTTGTGACAGGTTGAGAGTGAGTGAAATATAGGTGCCATGTTCAGCTTGTACAGTTTGAGTGGGGAGCCCAGTAATCTCACTGACCGTACAAGTTGGGTGTGGTAAAAAATTGCAAGGTACTAGATAGGAGAGCCATGTACTTGAGACACAGCAGGTTTGAATGTGATTGTGATGCACAGTTGACCCTGTGATCTTAAACCACATTAAGATGACTTCAGAAAAAGTAGATGCTAAAACACAAAAGTCTTCTGTTAACATATACAAAAGATATAAAATATATAAAAGATGAAACAATAAATATACTGCTAAAATCCCTTCTATACTAATAAGTCTCTGAAATATGTCTGCTCAGTCGCATTTAAGGAATAAAGACAATGGGTTCCTGTCAGTCACTTCTCGCGCAATGCCTAGCCCATTAGTCTGTCTGCATGAGCCTCTGTTTGTACAAACGTAATTGAATAATAATAATAACAATAACAACAGGACTTCCTCCTCTCCACTAGAGGCTTTAATGAATTTGGGAAGTCCAGTAATTAGTTATCAGGCCCTATACCATTCAGATAGCTGCATGTACCCATCCAACGTGGCATCATAAAGCTGTGCTGGATACTGTACGGATGAAATGTTTTAGCATTATTGCTTGTGATTCCATTTCATTACAATTAGTAGCAAAAAACTATAGGAACATAAGGGGTTAAACAAAATATAATTGATAATACAAGTATTGCCACTTTTATCATATATGCTTAATAGTTCGTTGAAGTGAATATTAACAAAATAGAGGATCACCAGTATGTAATAATAAATGTTTTTTTAGGATGTTGTGAACTTATCCTAAACTTACCCAACAAGGAAGTCATGTCACAGTGTTTCCTCTTCCCATAGGCGTAGGTACCCAAAAAAATGTAAGGGGATAATTCAACTCTACTCCCAGGACCGGAACCAGGGGCGGATTTACTTTACACAGTGTAATGCACCAGGGCCCCATTGCTTCAGTGCCCCTCAAAAACATTTTTTTAATTTCATTGTTAAAATTCTCAATGCCCCTGGTCTCCAATATAGTTTGTAATACAGCGGGCATAAGCTTAAAGGAAGCCATGTTTGAAAATGGCTATGGATTGACGAGCGAGTTATTTGTGGGCACATTTGCATGTCCCGGCTAAGCTTCCCAGAATGCAGTGTAATAACAGTTTTTCTCAAAATTCTGAGCTGGAAGCAGGTTTTTTAACTTGTTTTAGACATTCAAATGTGAACACAGATGTATTATTTATTTACTGTACTACTGTATGGTGGAGGGCTTCTATCGCTCTTTTGCCCACCATATTATAAATGATTGTTGTGATGAACTACCTACTCAGTCATTAACTTAAAGGAAGCTATGTTTGAAAATGGCTATGGATTGAAGAGCGAGGCATTTGAGGGCACATTTGCATGATCCAGCTCAGCTTCCCAGAATGCAGTGTAATAACTGTAATTCTGAGCTGGAAGCAGTTTTTTTTACTTGTTTTAGACATTCAAATGTGAACACAGATATACTATTTTATTTTATATATATATATATATATATATATATATATATATATATATATATATATTATTGGTCAAAGCTTTCATGGGAAATACATACTTGTGGTCAAATCTGGTAATGCCTGGTTAGTTTAATTTTGCTATTTTTTGTGTCCCCTATTCATTTAATATTTGTCTCCCCATCCCCCCCCCCCAGTTCTTATACCTCTGCCTCTTCCCATTGGCAGATGAAAACACATTATTTCAGGTTGGCTTGATGCAGATAAGATACCTACACAGTTCTGCTGAAAGAGTGCACAAAATAATTACATTTATGATACAATCAACTGGATACACAAAATGATACTAGTATAGTAAATGTGCATACATAAGTATACTTGATTTGTAATGTTTAAACTTTGTAATAATAGTAGTTATACTTTAAAATACTTTTATAGATTTCTGGACGAGGTGCTGTGCTGCTTAGCTCCACCTCCATTGCATTATTAGTGGTGGGGCAACTATAGCAGACTTCCTGTTGTGTGCTCCAGTGTTTAACTTTTGTAGGTCAGACCTTAATGTGGCAATGTGTTTTTAGTGTAGGGCAGCCTAGGAATGGTGGTTTGACCTCTTATCTAATAAGGTTTTTAGCCAAATGTGTACCCAAGTTCCCGTTCTTTCCTCACATTTAAGGAACCTTGGATGCAGACAAGCTCCATGGCTGCCACATTCTTGTGGAATTTATAAAATAATTACAAATTGTATCAAAATCCAATTAAGGACAGAAAATAAGGCAATGTATTCGACAAATAATAAATACTTTTTTTCTAAAACATGTTTGGCATCAGATTTTTGGGGTAGACTGGCTCCAGTTTTATGTTAGATGATTTAGTTAATTCCATGGAAAACAAGAAAAATCGCCCCTTAAAACTATATATTGGTCATAAAAATATTTGCCGGTGGATTGTCTGACTATTGAAGCCTGAGCCCTATTATTTATCTGATGTTCAGAAACAGATAAATTATTGCTCAGCTGCTGTATTTATGGCAGAAAGCAGAGGACAGACAAACACTGTTATTCTAAACCCATCACTGCCCATAGAAAGTGAACCATCGAGATCAAAACACATATTTCATGTGAAAAATGTGAGAGAAATCATAAAAATTAAAACAATTCTTAGTAAGGAATGTATCAATACTACTCTATATTGTCAGCGCCCTGAAATCAATTTTTTCTCTATTTTATAACAGTTTTTATATAACACTGTAATGTACTTTCCAACTTTTCTTATGGTCACAGAGGGACACTTACAGTCTTGAAACATAATGCACTGTTAGGTAGTATGGAAATACACACAATTTAGCTGCAACCAAAAATGTAACTTATTCCTTTGGTTTATTTAGACCTTCTACTTCCAAAGGGGAATATGTGAAATAAATTATTGCACTGAATTGAGCATACAAGTATTTTGAGGGTACATATAATTCATGTTCTCTTCAGGATCTGAAAGCTTGTCCCCACTGTACGCTCAATAAATCCTGAGATGCAACTTGATGCCTGATCATTCAAGGTAAATAAGCAGTCTGAGGTCTGTAAAAGCTAATACTGCTGCATTTAAAAATAAATATAAAACAATGAAAAAGATTTACACTTTTTTGACTTGGTTTTAAATGATCTACATAATAATTATATTCAATTATGATTTGCTTTGCAGGACCATTGCATTTTTATTTGACTTGATTAGTCATCTGAAAGAAGACTTGCTGCAGATACAAGACTAATCCAGTTCGGATTAAAGACTGCACAAGTTAATAAAACTTACAATGCAATCAACTGGATCCACAGAGCAATGCAATTACAGCAGGATCACTTCCCAAGGGGTATATCAGAAAACCAAATAAAACCTAATCTAATAAACCTAATAAACCTAATAAAAATGAATACAACAATGTCAGAAACACAGATAATAGTTGTCAAACTACGAAACGCAAAGCGAGGGACGCAGTTCGGGCCCCAAATGTGGACTCTCGCAAAGGTGGTGTCTCCCACGTCGGCTGCAATGAGCCGAAGGCTGCAAATGTGGCACTTTGCAAAGCGAGGGAACGCATTTGCGGAGGTGGAGGCTCTACAGCGCCTCACAATCGGTTACAAACAGCCACAGAAGCGGGAATTTGAAAAAACACATCTAACACTCAATGACTAAAAAAGACTTAGAAAGAAAAAATTATGGACTTACACAAAAAAAATACGCACCACGGGACTTAGAAAAAAACAATTACGAACTTGCAAAAATACGACCTTAACGGGGGGCACCCAGGACCTCTGCAAGTGAAGTTACACCTCAATTTAAGTCCAAATTACTGAGTTTAGACACTCTAAAATCCCCTAATCAAGAGAAAAAATGGCTACCGAAAAAAACGAAAATGGGGCTATATGACCCTAAAGCCGCCAAAACACCACCAAGCACATACAACTTTTACAAAAAGCCGTACGAGGTACAAGATAAACTTTTAGCAAGGCCGCTAAATCATCCCTAGCCGCGTACCACACACATTCGCCGAAGGTGCTCATTGCGAGCCACGAGGCTCACAATAAGCGCAGAAGGAACTCAGACCACCAAAAAAAATTACTGTCTGTGGCAAACAGCATTGCCTGCCTTACAATTTTATTGCCCCATCATTTTTGACGGGCAAGTAGCTAGTATTCATATATCTATCATAGTTATTACAATGAAAAAGCGGAATTGTTTTGTTTTTTACTAAACATATTTAGTATATGTACATGCATATGTATACAGTGGACCCTTGGTACTCATCGTTATTTGGTTCTAGAAGGCACAACAAGTGGCAAAAATGTACCAAACTCCCAAAAGGAGTATTGTAAATTGATTTTAGCAATGTGCATGCATTAAAGGGATAAAGGGCACAGAGGTCACAGAGCGGGGGGAAGAGAGTGCGGCACATAAAGAATAGGAAGAGAGGAATGGAAGGGAGGGTGGGAAGGAGTGAGGGAAGGGAGTTTAGGGAGATGATTGGAAGGGAGGGTGGGAAGGAGTGAAAAATGGAGAGAGAGGGAGAGGATGGGAAGTAGGGAAGGAAGGGAGAGGATGGCAAGGGAGAGGCTGGGAAGGAGGGAGGGAAGGGAGAGGATAGGAAGGGAGAGGAGGGGAAGGGAGGATCAAAAGGAGCTAGGGAAGTGAGAGAGGGAGACAATAGGAAGGAAGGATGGGAAGGAGAGAGGGGAGGGAGAGGATGTGAAGGCACAGTGGAAGAGGATGGGAAGGGTGATGGTGGGGAGGATTGAGGGAAGAAGGGAAGGAATAGGAAGGAAGGGTGGGTGGGAAGGAGCTAGGGAAGGGACAGAGATGGAGAGGATGGTAAGGGAGATGATAGGAAGGGAAGGTGGGAAGGAGAGAGGGAAGGGGGAGGATGGGAAGGGAGAGATGGAGAGGATGGAGAGGGTGAAGGTGGGAAGGAGGGAGGGAAGGAGGAAGGGAAGGAATGGGAAGGGAGGGTGGGTGGGAAGGAGCTAGAGAAGGGACATAAAGGGAGAGGATGGCAAGGGAGGGTGGGTGGGAAGGATTGAGGGAATGGAGAGATTGAGAGGATGGGAAAGGAGATGATGGGAAGGGAGGGTGGGAAGGAGAGAGGGAAGATAGGGAGGGAGAGGATTGGAGGGAGAGGGTTGGAAGGAGGGAAGGAAGAGGATGAGAAGGGATGGTGTGAATGAGTGAGGAAAGGGGGAGGGTGGGAAGGGAGTGTGGGAAGGAGAAGGGAAGGGAGAGAGGGAGAGGATGGGAAGGGAGGCTTGGAAGGATGGAGGGAATGGAAAGAGAGGGAGTGGATGGGATGGGTGAGGGGAGGAAGAGGGTGGGAAGGGAGGGTGGGAAGGAGTGATGGGCGAGAGAGAGGATGGGAAGGGAAAAGCTGGGAAGGGAGGGTGTAAGGGAGTGATGGGAGAGGAAGAGGATGGAAAGGGGAAAGAGTGTGTGAGAGAGAGAGAGGAGTGACTGTCCACGCCCCTGGTTTGCATAGGTAGGAGGAGATATGCAGCTTGAGGGAAAAAACAGGTTAAAAGCTAAGACTTTTTTTTTACTTTTATTTATGTAAAGCTGCTTACTGTTTTTAATTGTCTTTGCCCAGCAAAGTCAAATATATACTTTTCTTGTAAATGCTGTACAGTGGTCATTTGAATTTGCCAGATTAGTAAATAAAATATCACTAATTAAATTCCATTTTTGTATAAATATTTGTGATACATTTGCTTCGGTTTTGCAGCCAGGAGGCTCACACAGAGCACCTTCTGTATGTAAAACCGTGGATCATTTTGTCTATTATACAGTGTTTACTTACCCTGAGACTCGAGCACACTCAAGTAATCCCACAATGGCCTCATTCTTACTGTTAGAATTGTATAGCAGCAAAGTGAAGTGTTCATATTCTGCTCCCACTTGATCTCCTGCTAGACACTTGTGAAAGCTTTTCAACAAAGAAGGTGCAGAGATAAGAGAGTCCTACAGCTCCTAATGATTTCTATGCATGCCTGCTTTTAAAAAAAGTAATTGAATGCAATATTAAAGCGATATATATCCACACAGGACAAGTACAAGTACTCAGGAGCCCTTTTTAAAATATAAGAAGTTGTATTTATTTTGGTACAACAAAATAACAAACGGTGCAAAACAAAAGCCTTGCTTTAATTTGAAGCACTGACTAACTCTTGGCTGCAGTTACCTCACTGTCCAAGATAAGGTTCAAACAAAATAAAGTCTTGGCTACTTGCTGGATTTGAAGTCTCCATTGTAGCAGGGGATTTCCACAGCTGACTCTTGTGTATTGTAAACACTAAAGTTTGACAGAGACTGGCCCTGTATGTTCTGTAAATTAAATAATAATCAGATTAGGAGATTGAGACAAAAAGAAACCGGTTGGGGGGATACCGAGCAGAGTACACCATCTACAGCCCACTGGGAGACAAACTCATCCATTCCCCCAGTGGACAAAGCCAGGTGGTACTCTGCCCAAAATACGGGAGCTCACCAGTGCCCGGAACATGGCATCAGGTGACAATGGAACACCCTCTATCAAACACTGCTTCCTGGAGTTATATATTGCCTGCTTGGCTAATGCCAGGAGCATGTTGACGAGGAGGTCCCTGGCCCTATTGCCCCGGGACACTAGGCGCCCAAAAATAAATATGTGTGGGGAGAAATGCAGCCAGAACTGTAGGAAGAGGTCCCTCAAGAGTGACAAGAGGGGCTGCAGTCTGACATAACTAAAATAAATATGATACACAGACTCCGTGAGAGTCCGTGAAATTAGCCAAGTAATCTCTCATACTCAGTGCACCATGGAGCACTCTCCAACTCAAGTCCCCGGTGGGTCGTGGAACTAAAGAAGGTAGAATAAAGAATAAAGGTCCCTCCAACGAGGCCTCTTGCCCTCGTCAGCTGGGAGGACCCGCCTCCAGGTGGTATCGGGACGGGTCACAAGGGCAAGGAAGTGCACTGTATGGAGCACAAGAGAATACAAGCTCTTCCTCGGCATGCCACGAAAGCATGCCGAGGGTATGTCCCTCAACCTCAAGAGGTTGGGGACAGGAGGAGCCTGAGGGGAAACACGGGGCTTGTGTCCAATGCAAACAGCCGGAGCAGAGGTGTTAGAAGGTGCACGTGGCACTCCGTCTTGCAAAGCCCCGTGAAGGAAGGTGCAAGAGTCGGGGGAGATGGCATTCTTAATCTCATGGAGCAAGCGCCTCGGGGCTTTGGACGCCATATATCCCAAATGGAGCTCAAGCTCCTGAGGTGACACCCAATCGGAACACCCATAGTCCAGGAGATGCCCGACTCCTGTCAACCGTGCCTGACTAAGGCGGCGGTTGATACTGGGGGACTGTAACAACAGAGCCCCTACTGCTGTATTATATAATAGGGGCTCCACAAATATTTCATCCCCCAAAGGCACACCTTGCCTGGTCACGGAGACCATGCTCCAGGCCTTGAGGGTTTCCTGGTCGTATGCCGGCAACACCGAGAGGTCTCTCCCAAACCATTTGGGCCTAATAAGAAATAATTGCCGGTCATACCCCAGGTTGCGCAACTGGCGATAAAAGCTGGAGGCCAGTGTGCACCACTGCAGAGAGGGATCTTCATATAGCTATCTCTGCAGGTACTGTGGACAACTGGGAGCACACACATATCACTCCCTGCCCATCCTCCACTAAAGGCAGACTTGCCACACCCGCAGAAACCCAATGCTTTCCAATCCAGAGAAAATCTGACAAACTCCTCTGGATGTTGCTGACAAACTCAAGGGTCGGGCTGGTGCCAGATCTGAGAAACCACCAGCTGATCTATCACTAGAATCCGCACCCTAAGGGAAAGCATTTTTGCTGGAACCCTCCATCGTCCCAGACACTGTCCTCTAGCTCCCTCCAGTTGTCTGGGACAGAAGCGTCCGCAGCGGACAGGTAGACCCCCAGATATTTCATGACATCTGCCTCTGACAAGATATTACGGAATGTGGGAGGCAAAGAGTCCACCTGTATAGAAACCTCTATAAGGCCTGTGCATTTGGACCAGTTGATCTGAGCAGAGGAGGCAGCTGATTATACCTCCTGGCACTCTTTTGCCAGCTCAAGATCAACTGGGTCCTGGGCCACGAGTAGCACATCATCATCAGCATAGGCTGAAAGGACGATCTGCATGTCTGGCTCCCTAAGCACCAGCCCAGTGAACCTTTTCCTCAGCAGGCAGAGGAAAGGCTCGATGGTCAGCGCATATAACTGTCCAGACAAGGGACATCCTTGACGTACCCCTCGTCCAAATACCAAAGGTGCTGTTAGGGACCAATTGATTTTAAGTAAACACTCTGCAGAGGCCTACAGCATTGTTATATAGCCCACAAATTGTGGGTCAAAGCCACAGGCCTGCAGAGTGGCTATGAGGTAACCATGGTCCACCCTGTCAAACGCCTTCTCTTGATCTAGGGATCCCAGACCAGAAAGATACTGTCAAAGACAGTCTGGCCCGGGATCGCATAGGACTGGTCAGGGTGAACTAATTCTGCCAGCACAGATCCAAGCCTTTGCGAGATTGCTTTCGCTACTATCTTATAATCTGTGATCTGAGCAGTGAGACCTGTGGCCAGTTCTTAATAAGGCGGAGATCCCCCTTTTTGGGCAGCAGGGCAAGTACTGCTCTGCAACAAGACAGGGGCATCTCCCCGCTCTTCAGGGCTTCCCCAAGGACCAGATGGAAATCAGGTCCCAGATGGAAATCAGGTCCCAGAATCTCCCAGAAAAATTGGAAAAACTCTACAGTCAGACCGACCAGTCCTGGAGATTTCTCACAGGACATGGCACGGAGGGCTTCAGAGAGCTCTTGAAAAGATATTGGCATATCAAGCTGCTCCCTTACACCCTCACGGACTGTGGGGAGCCCCTCCCATAGCACCTGCAGGCATCTAAAGAAATAGGATCCAGAGAATAAAGATCTTTATAAAAAATCCAGGCTCTGTTCCAGATACTCTCCGGACCTGTAAGGGGCTCACCATCTTCATCTAGAAGACAGGTGATGTGTATACTATTGCCCTCCTTTTTCTCCAGTGAGTAGAAAAGACGGGGTAGTTCCAGGTCACAGAGGACACCTTTCCTCTCGACATACTCGCTCTGCAGGGATTGGTCCCTACAAGTGAACAGCCTCCGCTCTAGATGGAGCACCACCCCCCCCCCCCCTGTACAGCTTCGCGCTGCCCACTCGCACCCTTGGTATATTCCTGACACAGAAGTCGCAAATGAACCTTGTCCACGTCCCACCACTGTTTTAACGTGGCAAAGTCCCCCTTGCAACTCCTCCAGTCCGTCCAAAACTCCTGGATCAATGTCACGAGCCCCTGGTCCTTTAACAAGGCATTGTTGAAGTGCTAATAGGCGGCTTGTGGCGCTGTTGGCGTTAGCGTCACTGTCATCGACAGTGGTCTGTGAAAGGAGCCAGCCTAATGGCACAAGACCAAGCTTGTGACATATAGTGCCTAGATATGTATAGTCTATCGATCCGGGAGTGGGTCACCATACCGGCTCTCACCCTGACGTAGGTGAAGCCGTCTGATGCCCCTGAGTTCTGTTCTCGCCAGACATCCTCTAAGGAGAAGCGAGTGATGAGCTCCCGCATGGCTGATGCAGAAGGCGGGTAAGGCTCTGGACTATCTCGGTCCAGAGCGTCGAGGATACAGTTAAGAACCAAACACTCATCTGCGTCAACCGTCTCTAAGAAGTGGGACAATCTGGCAAAGAACCTCCCTCTCTCGGGCCCTCTAGCAGGGGCATATACATTAACTAGGTTAATTACGCTACCCTGCTCTCGGACCCGGATGGTGGATTAGATGGCATGGGATAACAGCTTTCACAAGCAGCAGCTCTGGGTGAAAAGACTCTGAGAACAGGGTCACGACTCCACACAACCACGATGTGAAGTGGCTGAAGAAGAACCTGCCTCTCCACTCCAGTTGCCACGAGGCCTCAGCCTCTGGAGTGGTAGGAAACTCACAGAGTACGCTCCCTGATGTAAATAGTAGAGTACCTGGAACCTGTGGAAACTGTCTTGACAGCCGTTGGTATTAAGCGTGCTGATGTGCAAAGCCATTACTGCGTGTCAGGAATTGAGTGTTCCTTAGTCTCTTCATAGGACACGCACATTTTATAGAAATTCCGGACGCGGATAATGAACTCTCTGGGGGGGCTATGACCCTTGAGGTGTGGTATGGGCTCAGCGGGGATGGGTGCTATACTAGTGGAGGTGCCATTTGCTGGGGCTGGGACAGGATGTTTAACATTAGGGAAATTCCTACGTGTGTGTCCCAGCCCCTTACAGAGATAACATTGCACCTCCGTAGTGCTGTAAAATACTCTGTACAGCACCCCCTCAAATGGAACCCCAAAAGACCCCTCAATGTTATCTGTGCCCCCCGACAGGCCCATTTGTACCTGCCTCTTGAAAGAGAGCACGTGTCTTAGTGCTCTCTGTCTGCACCCCAGGGGAAGTTTTATAATAGGTGTTTTTATTTCCCTTAGGGCTTGCAGGTGGGGGCACAGGTGGGGGCGCAGGAGGGAGTCTGGTAGGAAGGGGGGCACATTTGAGAGTTTCACTTTAGTGCCCAACCCTTCCAGGGGTTGAATTGGGATATATAATCCCCCCACTGTGATTCTCCTCTGTATGAGTGTGTGAGCAGCAGCCAGCGCACGGGTAAAGAAGACAGCTTTCCCGCATATTTTGCTGGCTGCTACTATAACAGAGGGGCTGATGACATTAGCTGTAGCACGCAGATAGATCTCAATACTCTAAACCCCAGACATCTGACACTTAACCCCATGCTTCCTAGTGATCTGCTCCTCAGCCCCAGCGATGGTATTGCTGGGGCCAGTAGAAACCACCTGTGACCAGGTATTAGTCACAGGAGTAGCTCTGCTGGCAGAAGATGCTGGGGTTGTGTTATCTGTCTGGGGCCTATGCTGTGCAGTGCTTCAGCTCGGATTTTCAGGGTCCATTATTCCCCCTCATGTTTAAATCTGTTTTTGTTTGTTTACTCTTATCAGCCCCTCTGTGTTTCTGTGTAAGGTCTTAAGCAGCCTTTTTATAAAACTTTTAAATATTTTCCCCTCCACTGCCCACGAAGATGTTCTTTTCCTCTCTCACCAAAAACACAAAACCCAACACCAAACAAACAAACTAAACAAAACCTGAAAACTTTAAAAATAATTTAAACTAAAAGCTCCAGGAGTGAAGGTGCAGTGCTAGGCGAGGGGTGTGGCAAAGTATCCAGGGGACAGCTCACCCTCCTGGGATAGAGAGCTGAGCCTGCCTCCCAGAAAACTGAAAATTAAATTAAACTAAGAAAACCACAACAAAAATGTTGCTCTGCTAAGTATATTTGTCAGTGAGGGCTGTTCTAGCAGCAGCAGCTTTCACTCCTCACTTACACACAGGTACATTGGGCTGGAGGATGTGGGGAATGTAACACCAACACTGCCCTGGCTCAGTCACTCATGTCTGTCTGCTTCCACGTAACATTGCATTGCAGACACGTACAGTAGATGACATTTAGGTGCCTGTAAGCATTTTGTGACATGACAACCTGGCTCCTGGTATTTGTTGAGCCCTGTACATTTTAATTTTAATTTAAAATATAGTTTTCAATTTTTGACTGCTTGCTTGAGAGTTCTGGTTGTTTGAGTTCCGGTTAACCGAGGGTTTACTGTATATATATTTTCTCTAAAAATGTTTTCAAGTCCATGATTTACACAGTTGATGATGTTGTAAGTTTGATATGTTAAATATGAACTTTTTGGGGGGCGGGGGGCTTTGGAATTATTAATAACTTTGGAGCTCAATTTGGAGAATACTATTTAAGATGATGGAAAAATTAATTGAAATACAAATATTGAGAGATTTTGATAGTAAAACTAGTGAACAGCTTGAGTTTCATGGAACGTAGGACTTTTGATGACTTCATTAATTCTGTTACTAATATCTAATTTTGAGGGGTTAGCTATAGTAGGAGAGGTCACAGGTCATGTTAACAGTTACCATATTAATCACACTTCCCTGAGTAAAATGCCTTCTTAAGATACTGTTCCCAACAGACAGGCAGAGATTTAGTTAAAGGTTAATTCCGACATACAGGTTAAAGTAAACTAGAACTACAGTGCCTTGCAAAAGTATTCACCCCCCTTTTTTACCTATTTTGTTACATTACAGCCTTAAGTTCAATGTTTTGTTAATCTGAATTTTATGTGATGGATCAGTACACAATAGTCTAAGTTGGTGAAGTGAAATGAGAAAAATATATACATAAAACTATTTTTTAGAGATAGAAAACAGAAAACTGCCATGAAGACCAAGGAACTGTCCAAACAAGTAAGGGACAATGTTCAGGGTTAGGTTATAAAAAAATATCCAAATCTTTGATGATCCCCAGGAGCACCATCAAATCTATCAAATCTTTTTGGAAAAAACATGGCACAACAGCAAACCTGCCAAGAGACGGCCGCCCACATAAACTCAAAGACCGGGCAAGGAGGGCATTAATCAGAGAGGCAGCAGAGACCTAAGGTAACCCTGGAGGAGCTGCAGAGTTCCACAGCAGAGACTGGAGTATCTGTACATAGGACGAGAATAAGCCATACACTCCATAGAGTTGGGCTTTATGGCAGAGTGGCCAGAAGAAAGCCATTACTTTCATCAAAAAACAAAATGGCACGTTTTGAGTTTGCGAAAGGTATGTGGGAGACTCCCAAAATGTATGGAGGAAGATGTTCTGGTCTGGTGAGACTAAAATTGAAATTTTTAGCCATCAAAGAAAACGCTATATCTGACGCAAACCCATCACATCACCCAAAGAACACCATCCCCACAGTGAAACATGACGGTGGCAGCAACATATGTGGAGATGTTTTTCAGCAGACGGGACTGGGAAACTGGTCAGAGTTGAGGGAAAGATGGATGGTGCTAAATACAGGGATATTCTTGAGCAATACCTGTACCACTCGTGTGCGTAATTTGAGGCTAGGACGGAGGTTCACGTTCCAGCAGGACAATGACCCCAAATACACTGCTAAAGCAAGTGGTTTAAGGGGAAATATGTAAATGTGTTGGAATGGCCGAGTCACAGCCCAGACCTCAATCCAATAGAAAAGCTGTGGTCAGAGTTAAAGATTGCTGTTCACAAGCGCAAACCATCCAACTTGAAGGAGCTGGAGCAGTTTTGCTAGGAAGAATGGCCAAAAATCCCAGTGGTAAGATGTGGCAAGCTCATAGAGACTTATCCAAAGTGACTTGGAGCTGTGATTTCCGCAAAAGGTGGCTCTACAAAGTATTGACTTTAGGGGGGTGAATAATTATGCACATTAACTTTTTCTGTTATTTTGTCCTATTTGTTGTTTGCTTCACAATAAAAAAAAAAACATCTTCAAAGTTGTTGGCATGTTCTGTAAATTAAATTAATCAAATCCTCAAACAGTCCATGTTAATTCCAGGTTGTGAGGCAACAAAACACAAAAAATGCCAAGGGGGTGAATACTTTTGCAAGGCACAGTATAATCACCTTCCATTCATCATGAAACTGAAAACAAGTGAATATTGCCTACAACTGAGGCAAGTCCAATTTTATAAAGAAACAAACCGATAATTTAGCTGATTATAGAAATCATTAGTTGCATTGTGTCATTTGCAGCTTTTCAATTTGTACTGAAATGCTCTGTGGAGGATTAAGTCTGTTATCTCTGATCCTGAATGTAATTGCAATACCACAGTTTACTATTTACTCTAAATACCATTGGTTAAATATTCTATTACTGTATTAGGGTGTATAAGGTATAAGCTTAAAGACTACTGAGCCTCCTGCATTAGGACAGGAACTATCTTAATACAATAGTCTTGTTCCTGCCCTTATGTATTTTTCTTTGAGGACTCATAGTCATCTTTTGAGTAGGTTCCACAGCAGGGAGAGTTACTGTCACAACCCACTCTTCGTTGGGCCAGAAAAGGCCAAGAGACCGGACCTACCCTCAGATTGTAAGGTTCTTTCGATCACCTCACACAGGATAGCTTAAAGGCATATACAAGTGAGGTGAGTTTTGAATGCATCTGATAAAAGAGCCTTCTATTTATCAAAGCAAAAATGTTTGCATGTAAAAATGTAAACAATTTTTGCAATAAAAAAAGGGTTAGGGGTGATGTTGATACCCTCAGACACCGTTGCTGCGCTAGAGGGTTCATTTTTGCAAAAAAAAAAAAATCTCTTTCTCCACATACTTGAGCTGATTGGCTTTTCAGCCAATCAGCAAAGATTGGTGATGTCAACCTTGACTTCGCCGCTGCTTCCGATTATCTCTAAGCACAGCTCAGAGATTTCAGAAGCCATCACTGGATGGAGGTGGACCGCGCACGCGCGCGAGTGTGTAAGTGTGTATGTCTGTGTGAGTGAGTGTGTGTGTGTCTGTGAGTGAGTATGTATGTATGTGTGAGTGAGTGTGTATGTTTGTGTGAGTGTGTGTGTCTGTGTGAGTGAGTCTGTAAATGAGAGTGTGTCTGTGAGTGAGAGTGTGTGAGTGTCTATGTGTGTGTCTGAGTGTGAGTGTCTGAGTGTCTGAGTGTGAGTGTCTCAGTGTGAGTGTGCGTATCTGTGCGAGTGTGTGTGTCTGTGTGTATGTCTGTGTGTGTATGTCTGTGTGTGTATGTCTGTGTGTGCGTCTGTGTGAGTGTGTCTGTGTGAGTGTGTGTGTGAGTGAGTGTGTGTGTCTGTGTGAGTGAGTGTGTGTCTGTATGAGTGATTATGTGTGTCTGTGTGAGTGAGTGTGTGTGTCTGTGAGTGAGTATGTATGTATGTGTGAGTGAGTGTGTATGTCTGTGTGAGTGAGTGTGTGTGTCTGTGTGAGTGAGTCTGTAAATGAGAGTGTGTCTGTGAGTGAGAGTGTGTGAGTGTCTATGTGAGTGTCTGAGTGTGAGTGTCTGAGTGTCTGAGCGTGAGTGTCTCAGTGTGAGTGTCTGTGTGAGTGTGCGTATCTGTGCGAGTGTGTGTGTCTGTGTGTATGTCTGTGTGTGTATGTCTGTGTGTGTATGTCTGTGTGTGTGTCTGTGTGAGTGTGTATGTCTGTGTGAGTGAGTGTGTATGTCTGTGTGATTGTGTCTGTGTGAGTGAGTGTCTGCGTGAGTGTGTCTGTGTTAATGAGTGTGTGTGTCTGTGTGAGTCAGTGTGTATGTCGGTTTGAGTGAGTGTGTGTGAGTGTGTCTGTGTGAGTCAGTGTGTCTGTGTGTGTCTGTGTGAGCATGTCTGTGTGAGTGAGTGTGTGTGTCTGTGTGAGGGTGTCTGTGTGAGTGAGTGTGTGTGCCTGTGTGAGTGAATGTGTATGTCTGCATGAGTGTGTCTGTGTGAGTGAGTGTGTGTGTCTGTGTGTGTGAGTGAGTGTGTGTGTCCGTGTGAGTGAATGTGTATGTCTGCGTGAGTGTGTCTGTGTAAGTGAGTGTGAGTGTGTGTGAGTGTCTGTATGAGTGTGTGTGTGTGTCTGTGTAAGTGAATGTGTGTGTCTGTGTGAGTGAGTGTGTATGTCTGTGTGAGGGAGTGTGTGTGTCTGTGTGAGTGAGTGTTCATGTCTGCATGAGTGTGTCTGTGTGAGTGAGTGTGTGTGTCTGTGTGTGTGAGTGAGTGAGTGTGTGTGTCTGTGTGAGTGAATGTGTATGTGTGCATGAGTGTGTCTGTGTAAGTGAGTGTGAGTGTGTGTGAGTGTCTGTATGAGTGTGTGTGTGTGTCTGTGTGAGTGTGTGTGTGTGAGTGAGTGTGTATATCTGTGTGAGTGAGTGTGTGTGTCTGTGTGAGGGAGTGTGTGTCTGTGTGAGTGAGTCTATAAATGATAGTGTGTCTGTGAGTGAGAGTGTGTGAGTGTCTATGTGAGTGTCTGAGTGTGAGTGTCTGAGTGTGAGTGCCTGTGTGAGTGTGCATGTCTGTGCGAGTGTGTGTGTCTGTGTGAGTGTGAATGTCTTTGTGTGTGTATGTCTGTGTGTGTATGTCTGTGTGTGTGTGTGTGTGAGTGAGTGTGTATGTCTGTGTGAGTGAGTGTGTGTGTCTGTGTGAGTGAGTGTGTGTGTCTGTGTGAGTGAGTGTGTATGTCTGTGTGAGTGAGTGTGTATATCTGTGTTAGTGAGTCTGTGTGAGTTTGCATGTGTGAGTGTGTATGTCTGTGTGAGTGAGTGTGTATATCTGTGTGAGTGAGTGTGTGTGTCTGTGTGAGGGAGTGTGTGTCTGTGTGAGTGAGTCTATAAATGATAGTGTGTCTGTGAGTGAGAGTGTGTGAGTGTCTATGTGAGTGTCTGAGTGTGAGTGTCTGAGTGTGAGTGCCTGTGTGAGTGTGCATGTCTGTGCGAGTGTGTGTGTCTGTGTGAGTGTGAATGTCTTTGTGTGTGTATGTCTGTGTGTGTATGTCTGTGTGTGTGTGTGTGTGAGTGAGTGTGTATGTCTGTGTGAGTGAGTGTGTGTGTCTGTGTGAGTGAGTGTGTGTGTCTGTGTGAGTGAGTGTGTATGTCTGTGTGAGTGAGTGTGTATATCTGTGTTAGTGAGTCTGTGTGAGTTTGCATGTGTGAGTGTGTATGTCTGTGTGAGTGAGTGTGTGTCTGTGAGTGAGAGTGTGTCTGTGCTAGTGTCTGTATGAGTGTGAGTGTCTGAGTGTGAATGTATGTCTCTGAGTGTGTAAGTGTCTGAGTGTGAGTGGCTGTGTCAGTGTCTGCGTGAGAGTGTGTCACGGGGCAATTCACTGGTACTGGGGGAGGTCAAGGGACAATTCACTGCTGCTTGACGGCAGTTCACTATGGCCGGGACAGGTTATGGGGCAATTCACTGGGGCTGGGGGAGGGGATGGGGCAATTTACTAGGGCTGGGGGAGGTCACAGGGCAATTCACTGGGGCTGGGGGGCAATTCACTGGGGTTAGGGCAGGTGATGGGGCAATTCCCTGGGGCTGGGGGAGGTCACGAGGCAATTCACTGGGGCTGAAGGGCAATTCACTTGGGCTGGGGGGGTTAAATTGGGGCTGGGGGAAATATCACCTGGGATGTAGATAAAACAATCAGTGAATGAAGGGTCACAGACCTTGTTTTGGGTATTACAGAAATCTAAAGGAAAGCTGCAGCTCAATTCACAGACCAAAAATATACAATGTATTAGTTATGTTAATTATCCCTGGGATTCTCAGGAGGTGTCAACATTGATAGGAAACGGCTTGAAAATGCAAGAAATTCAGCAAACTTCAGGGTAACGGCTGAAATGTTTATTTGGGTATTTTTGCATCCATACATTTTTTCATACACTACTAATTCTCCTCTATCAGATGCATTAATAACCCAGCTCACTTGCACATACAGTAACTTTAACCAGAGGTTAATTACCTATTTCACAGACCAAGTTGTAGGCTAAGGCCCAACATTACACAATATATAACTGTAAAAAGTGGCATAGTCCCTTAAGACAAGTCCTATGGTCATGGCAATAACCCTTGGGTTTGCTAGCCACATGAGCTAGTATCCATCCATAGCCAATTGTCCAAAACAAAAATCAATGAGCCCAGGGCAGTCATGACAGTTACCTACTCTCTTCTTGTGCTAGGGCCTGTTGAAGATCTCTTCAAGCTTCTGAATGTCCTTCCAGGGGAAAATAATGTTCAATGTTGGCAGAACTCCTCTTCCTCATGATATTTTGCAAGTATTATTCCTTTTTCACAACATCCATGGCATTTCATCATTGATGCTAATTTAAAAAAAAAAAAAAATGTCTAAGTTAAAGCCTTTATATGTATTTAGATTGGCCTAGCTTATTCCGCTTTGATATAACATTCGACTCTTTGCCTATAGGTGGTTTCTCTTTGTCAGTCTCAGTGCTCTGCCGATTTTAAAACTGGCCTTTTTTTATATTTATTTACTTGTGAACTGTTTTTGTGGCTCCGGGGTTTACATCCGCAGATCGCGTTTCTGAGTCTTGATTCACACATTTTCAATAAGGCAGTATAGAGTCTTGCACGGGCTTGCACGCAGTTAACATCATGATGTACCAAATCCAGTAGTTTCCCTGAACACCACTGTGTTTTAATGGTGTAGTGTTTGCAATGTTATTATTTTCGGTGGAAGTATTTGTATTGATGGTGTTTTTTTCTGATTCCATGCTGCTCTGATTGCTATCATTATGCATGTATCACATATATAGCTCTCAGCAGCGCGACCTTGCCAAAATCCGTTGGTAATGCAACGTTAAATCTGCGGGTTTGCAAAGCAAGGGCCGCAGTTGCGGGCCGCAACCATGGACCTTGTGAAGCAAGGGCCACGAATATGGCCAGCCTATGACCCAGTACGACTTAGCCAGGGAGCGCCAAAGGCGCTCACTGCGCTGGTGGAGATGAGCGCTATAGGTGCTCATCCCTACGACCCCGTATGACTTGCGCTTCATACCTACAACCCGCGAAACTACACATCAACACAAAACTCAAATACACAATTCACAGTGCAAGACCCGTAGCACTTTGAAAAAATCGCATATAAAAAATTGCAGCCCGTAACACTTACAAAAAGAAAACGCCACCTAGAAAAAAAAAAATACAAGCCGCAAAGAATACGAACTTAACGGCCGCACCACACACAGCGAAAAACACAAAAAACACACAAAATACAATATAAAAAAAAAATACACAAATAGCACGGGGGGACAGCCAGGACGTCTGGGAATGCGGTTATACGTCAAATTAAATCCACTTTAAAGACTTCGCCACTTGAAAATCCCCTAAGCGAGAGAAAAAAGGACCCCTGAAAAAAAAACGAAAACGAGGCTACATGACCCCTAAGAACGCAAAACACTGCCAAGCACATACAACTTTTACACACACCTGCACAAGCTACTAAATACACTATTAGGAAGGACCCAAAAGGCTCCACACCCGCGTAACACATACACAGTCACAGCCATTTTACAACACTAACTGCAAACTAATAACATTACCATTACAAAATGCACAACTACACAGCTAAACAAACGGTTTGCCCTCACGCACGCAGCCTATTTACACTACACACTGCACACATTGCTGACACACCTCAGCTCACCAACAGTGCAAATCTACATTGTATGCTGCAGGAATATCAAAACAGATTGTTAGCTTTTCAGCATATTGCTTCCTGCTACTGGCAGGAACCAGGTACTGCAGGGTGTTGCGAGCCCGGGGTACCTCGTGATGAGTGCCAGAGGCGCTCATTGCGAGCCCTCCACTGGCAGGAACCAGGCATTGCGATGAGCGCCAGAGGTGCCTTTGCCGCTCATTGCAGCCCCCATTGGGTGTTGGTAACGCCCGGGCCTCGCAATGAGTGCCGGGGCACTCATCGCGAACCATGCAACAAGTGCCTTTGGCTCTCATTGCAGGCTATGTCTTGCGTGCTTCGCGAGGGCCACAAGTGCGTTACCAACAAAGCAAAAATTTTGAACATCTCAAAGATCCACATCAATATCAAATGACTTATGTATCAAATTCATTTGAAGAGAAACCTCTCATGGTAGGAAAAACTAAGCATTCTAAACACTTGTCTTCATTTGGGAAATGTAGAATAGATATAGCTCAACATAGACACCATCTTCTCCAGCTGAGGGACATGGTCTGAAAATCAAATCAATAAAAGAAACATGGGAAAAATGTATCTTCAAATTTCTCACCAACCCTTTTAGAGGTAAAAATCTTAGAGTTTGCTTTAGAATAGTTTGTGCCCATCCTAATAGGAGGATATGTGCACTTCAAAGTAGCTGTTTTCTACTTGAACAAACAAGCATATATCTCCAGTTATGACTTGGTTTACAAGAAAATCTTCAGGGAAGGCAGAAGTCGTAAGTTGATAATGCAAGAGAATAATGTGCTATGGAATATGTTGGCGTGTTACAAATAAACAATAATAATAATAATGCAAGTGAAAAAAATGCCAGTCAAACTCAGAGCTTTTTCAACTTTTGACTCAAGTATGGGGTCAGGCATGGATGGGTCTCAAAAATTCTCAAGATCGTAGTTTGAAGCCTTGGATTCCTCTTATGGCTCACATAAAAACATTGTTCCTGCTGTCTATAACAGAAGCAAGAAGAGTATTGTAATTACATGTTCTCAAATGTATTCACTACTAGCTACTTGCCCGTCAAAAAATGACGGCAATAAGATTGTAAGGCAGGTAATGTTGTCTGGGTGCAAACTTTTGTTGGTGTTTTAAGATCCATCGGCGCTCATTGCGAGCCTCGCGCTAAGCGCCTTTGGCGCTCATTGCGAGGCTCTTTGCTGTTAGTGTGCTATGAGCAGCATCAGTGTTTTTTTTGTTATGACAATGAATACCGTATTTATTGACATCTAACACGCACTGGCGTATAACACGCAAAAATTCAAATAAAGAGCTTCTCCTCAACCTCCCTCCTCATCCTCCCTCCTCAACCCCCTCCTCAAACCCCCCATCCTCAACCACCTCCTCCACCCCCTCCTCCACCCCCCATCCTCATCCTCCTTCTTCAACCCCCCTTCTCAACCTCCCTCCTCAACCCCCCCATCCTCAACCCCCTCCTCAACCTCCCTCCTCAAACCCCCTCCTCAACCCCCCATCCTCAAACCCCCTCAACCCCCCTCCTCAACCCCCCATCCTCCTTCCTCAACCCCCTATCCTCAACTCCCCTCCTCAACCTCAACCCCCCTCCTCAACCTCCCTCCTCATCCTCAACCCCCCTCCTCATCCTCAACCTCCCTCCTCCTCCTCAACCTCCCTCCTCATCCTCAACCCCCTCCTCAACCTCCCTCCTCATCCTCCCTCCTCAACCCCCATCCTCAACCCCCTCCTCAAACTCCCTCCTCAAACCCCCTCCTCAACCTCCCCATCCTCCTTCCTCAACCCCCCTATCCTCAACCCCCTCCTCAACCTACCTCCTCAACCCCCCATCCTCAAACCCCCTCAACCTCCCATCCTCATCCTCCTTCCTCAACCCCCCTATCCTCAACCCCCTCCTCAACCTCAACCTCCCTCCTCAACCCCCCTCCTCATTCTAAACCCACCTCCGCATTCTAACCCCCCCTCCTCATTCTAAACCCCCTCTCCGTATTTAGGGGGGTTTAGGTTGAGGAGGGGGGTTTAGGTTGAGGAGGAGGAGGGTTTAGAATGAGGAAGGGGGGTTAGAATGCGGAGGGGGGTTTAGAATGAGGAGGGAGGTTGAGGATGAGGAGGGGGGAGGGAATATCGGCGTATAACACGCACCTATCATTTGCTCCCTATTTTCAGGGAGAAAAAGTGAGTGTTATACGCCGATAAATACGGTAATTAATAAAATAAGAAATTAATATACTTTACCTATTGTGAAGTAATATATGCAGGAAGCATTGTGTTGAAGAGCTGGCAATCTGTTTTCATGTTGCTGCAGCATCATTGGTGTGGAGCTGCTGTGTAAGTGTCATGAATGTGTGCAGTGTAATAGGCTGCGTGCGCGAGGCAAATCCATTAGCGTAGCTGTGTACTTCCGGATTGAATAAGTTATTGTTCTAAAATGGCGCCTAATGGGTGGTATGCGGCTGTGGCTGATTTAGCGTCCTTCGTTTCGGATGTCGTCCGACTTTTTCGCTTAGGTGATTTTTGGGTTTCTAAACTCCGAAATTTTGAGTTAAATGGAGGTGTAACTTCACTTGCAGAGGTCCTGGGTGCACCACCTTGCTGTGGGTACCCTTCTTATGTGTTTGCTGTGTGTATTTATTGTGTTTGCAATGTTTTTGGGGTCCTTATTTTCGCATCATGTACATCTTTTTCGGAAAATCCATAGGTGTTTGGTGGTGTTTTGCGTTTTTAGACTGCTGTAGCATCGTTTTCATTTTTTTGGCGGACATTTTTTCTCTCGCTTAGGGGATTTTTGAGTGTCTCAACTCTTTTATTTGCGGTTAAATTGAGGTGTAACTTCAGTTTTCAAGGTCCTGGGTGCCCCCCTTGCTTTTTATGTATTTTTTGTGTGTATTTATTGTGTTTTCCATGTTTTCATATGCACAGGTTTTGGGCGATTTTTGCAAGGTCGTAATGGGTCGTAACGTGTCTCGTATTTTGCTTTCGTAACTACGTAAATGTGGCGAGGTCCGCAGATGCTGGCATGGAGCGCCTTCGGCTTTGCGAGGGCCGCAGGCTTGCTGTGCGAGCCCGCAAGCATTAGCAACGGCTCACATGCTCACAACTATATATGTGATATATTTCCATTGAGAAAGGCAAATTAAGTCTAATTCTCCGCAATTTTTATCTACGGTGGTATCTTAATTTCATCTTAATCAGGAAAAAATCAGAGAGAGCTCCTTCTATAAATCTATCCTCCTATAAAGAAAATCTACAATGTGGTTTCCTTTAGGCCTTTAAGGTTTATTCTACCAGGGAAGTATCCCCCCAGAAGTTTGTATTTAAGCAACCTGTCACCCTTTAGTACTTTTATAAGACACTATAACCTTGATATGAGAGAGATAGACAGATTTGGGCTAGTTTTTCCAAAACTATTTTAAGTTGAAAATGTAGCAGGTAGAAAAGTAATGATCCAATATACGGAAGCAGCGAACAATGAGACCTGAATATTGAAACAGTTCACTTCCCATCGATGTCCGGGGTATTAACCTTATCACACATCCATGGACATACACCATCTCAACTTGATTCTTTTTTAACCATCTACTATTTCATGACTAAACCTGTAAATAAATAAGTTGTCTTCATAGTCTATATCTATTCTCCAAGTAAAAACAAAACGCAATAATTTATAGCATATGCATCTAATTCTGCCTTTCTTCATAGAAAGCTATTATATACTCTAAGAATGAACATTGGATGTCTATAAAGTCCTTCTGTGTATTGGGTACCAGTTGGTACTCCTTGATTTCCAAACTATTTTCTCACTGGAACATGTTTTGCTTTCCAAAAACATTAGTTAAATCTGTAAACATTGGGAAGTCGCCCAAAAGTGGGATGGGATCAGAAACGTAATATTGCCAAAAAAAGGGGTACAGGACTTATAGATCTCAGTGGACCCGGGGCAAAAAAAAGAACTGAATACTTCATCAGGTATCTCTCCATTACGCTCCCCCTTAGTTATGAGACTTGGAAATGTTTTACCATTGGCCTAGGCCTTGTTTAGAATGGACTTTTAACTCATTCTATGTAGAGCTGCCAAAACCAAGTAGAAAACATGTAAACACTTTTATATTTGAGGCTCTTTTACAATTTTAAGATTAGTCAAAATGTTTTAATAGCTTTTATGCACTCAAACTGTTTATATACGTTGAGTCTTAGGAAATCCTGGCTGCATCACAAGATTCATTGAGTTCAGCAAAATAACTCTCAGGATCTGATGGTACCCTATAATACAAGACCCTTATTAATGTTTATATAACAATGTTTAATGGAATAGTACATTTCACATTGTTTCTCTTTAGGGTTACAATGCCCTAAAGAACCCAAAAGGAAGGAGCTGCCATTTTGTTAGCCCTTTCATGACCTTCAAGTCTAGAAAGCCTCATAATCGACCCGTTGCACTGTATAAAAGATAAGTAGATGAGGATTTGTAATATAAAACTCTCCTAAAAGCATGCATCCATTTTAAACATTCAAAATGGCAGTGCTCTGCCTGATAATGTAGAACAGTGTTGATAAATTCCATGTTCCTAAACTTTAGGCCAGTTCCCTGCAATAAATATAACACACACAGTGCTTTTTCTGTAGATAAGAGCATTTTAATACAGCATATCTAACCATAACGGTGTCAACTGAATGCACAAAATACAGGGTACAGCTGTGCCAAGTGTATTTTTTCCATTGAATTCAATGGGAAGTTGTTTTTTTTTTGTATAGTACATTTTCTTGCCCCATAATAAGCACCAATTTTGCTTTCATGCTTGTTCTGTGAGCACAAAGAGCCCAGGAGGAGAGGAAATGTACACAGCATTGACCGTGGAATCCAAAAGAAAGCTTTTGTTCAAGAATAATATAAAATGGAACAACACAAAAAATGACATCAATAATAAAAATCAACAGGAAAACTTCATTACATGAAAAAAAGGGACGCAACAAACAGAAAGGAAATGAAAGAAGTGAATGGAGAGTGGAAATGATAAGGGATTATGTGCTATCATAAATACATGTATATAATGGCATTTATAATTACTGACTTATAGAATGGCCTCCTGGGAGCAAAGACTAAACAACACATCAACATAATCAATGCCAGTTACATAAGCATAAAAGCTTTGTTTTAATTAGGGGTGGCAGTGAATTGCAATTATTCATACAATTAACGAATTCCTTTTTGTTGCTATTAACATGATTTTTAAACGTGAATACATTTTTAATTGCGTGGTGTGTTGTTTTTTTATGGAGTTGTATGTTCCTGATGCTCCTACAATCCCTACTAGTACAGAAACAGAACAAGAACAAGAGAGAAAAGGAACTTACACACACAAAAAAGGCAAAAATAGTTTTTTGCATATAGTACAAACTCATTCTTATGGGGCTCCTCCACTTCACTGCCTAGGGGCTCCAAAAAGGTAGATCCGGCACTGGCCGTGTGCGCCTCCATCCCTCACAACATATGACTGTACAAGGTGAGTAGGCTGCAATCTGTTAATCTCCACAATACAGCTTTGAGTGCACACAGCAAAGTGGCTTCCTATTGGTCTATAATTTGCTGTTGCGCTATAAGATGCATTATGGTGATTCAAAACTTGCTCGCCACCCTTCTTACACAATGACATGTTCTCTTTGATTGGAGGAGGGAGGGCAATATGACAACATACTTGTAACACATAGTGGCAAATTAAATAGTTTTTTAATAGTTAATAATTATATTGGGCCCAGTCATGCTACAATATATACAATCCTTACACATTAATTAATCAGCAAAGGTAATGGTGTCTCCTGTATTCCATATGATACATGCCAGGGGTTTCCCCTATACATATAATCTATAGAACCATTTATAACAGGGGTGTCCAAATTCTGTCCTGCTGGGCTGCACTTAGGCCTGGATTTGTGGATATCCCTGCAACACCCAAATGAGACTATTGCTTTTTCAGTCATCCCAACTGACTAACCTGTGCACAGAAAGGAAATCCTCAAATCCAGGCATGTGTGCGGTCCAGCAGGAACAAGTTTGGACACCCCTGATCTATAACAATAAAATTATTAAATGTGTAGTAAGAAAACTGTCAAGATTAAATGTGCTGCATTTGCAAACAACCTAATCACTTATAATACTTATCAGATGTAAGTAACGCAGACATCATTGAGTGGGCGTGGGCGTGACATCATCGGGCGGGGGGCCTAAATGCCAGCATTAACAGCAGCCAGCAGCCATTATGCAGTTCAGAGACAGCACAAAAAAACACAGCACAGAGAGACAAAGCACAAAGAGACACAGCACAAAGAGACAGACAGCAGGTTTAGTGAGTGAGAGAGGGAGGAAGAGATGTACAGAGAGAGAGAGACAGAGAAAGAGGGATACAGAGTGAGAGCGCATGCAGACAGAGACAGCGCACACAGATAGCGAGAGAGAGTGGGCAGAATGAGAGAGCACACAAAGAGAGAGCACACAGACAGCGAGAATGCAGACAGACAGCGCACCCAAAGAGAGAGAGAGTGCACAGAGAGAGAGAGAGAGAGGGGGAGAGTGCACAGACAGGGAGCACATAGAAAGAGAGAGAGCCACAGACAACGCACAGAAAGAGAGAGAGCACAGAGAGAGAGACAGAGGGAGGAGTAATGAGAGAGAGAGGTAAAGAGTGAGAGAGAAAGCACAGACAGAGAGAGTGCACAGAGAGAGAGCACAGATAGAGTGCACAGAGAGACACTGCACAGACAGAGAAAGAGAGAGAGAGACACAGGGCAGAGAGATAGACTGGAGAGAGAGACATGACAGTTAGAGAGACAGGACAGAGAGAGAGAGAGCAGACAGAGAGCACCCATAGAAAGTGTGACAGAGAGCACAGAGAGAGCACAGAGAGAGAGAGACAGCACTGGGAGCAAGAGAGAAAGGACAAAGAGAGACATGACAGCAAGAGAGAGACAACACAAGTCAGAGAGAGAGAACACAGAGAGAGAGAGTGTACGCACAGTGAGAGAGCTCTCACAGAGACAGCAGGCACACAGAGAGAGAGCACACAGGGAGAGAGAGAGCACAAACAATTCAAGATAGTATTCTATGATACCGTCATTTATGACGGGCAAGTTACTAGTACTCATAATAAACAACCCAGAAACAAATATTCTAGCAGTAGTAGGAAAATCAAACAAATTAAGCAAGGTATCTAATTTACATTATTAAGTAAAATCCATTATTTCACTTTGGATGATAGATTATTGGTTTCTTGTTATTCACTACCTAAATCAAAGTTATTGCCATCTGTACCCTCTCTGTACCCTCTATCACTCAAACTACCCTTCAGAGTCGCACGGCCATTGTTTGGGATACCTTCAAATCCGCACTTTATTACTCCTTCATTACAGAACAGAACATGTTACCACAGCAGCTTGAAAGGGTGGCCCTTTAAGAAGAGATAGGAACTGGCACGATCAGGTGTTCCTACCTGTGACCTATTTCTGTATGTGTGTAAGGATATATATAAAAATAAATTGTAGGCACTTCATCTTCCATTTACATTAAAACCACATTCAAATTTGCAACAAGGTGGTATCTAACGCGACCTCAACCAAAACAGACGCATGCTGGAGATACCATTCACTCAATGCAGGGATATTAAATATATGGTTGTCCTGCACACATAAATAGTTTTGGCAGCAGGTTCATGGTCAACTTGGTGCACTGACGGAATAAGTTGTCATGCTATACCTTAAGCTTTTCTTACTAAACATTTCTTTTCCCTGGGAAACTCTATTAATGGACCTAAGTTCAGCAGCCCAAGTTATTCTAACTTTCTGGAACAAACCTCTGACTGGAAACAAAGATTCTGACATATTATTAATGAACAGCACATTATCTCAAGATTACATCCAAGGTTGTATACATAACAAATGATGTCAAGAGATTCCCCTCCTTGACTCCCACATGCAGAATAGAGAATTATGTGACTTAAGTCCAAAATAATTTACCAACAGCTTGTGTCTTACAATAAATTAAAGGAATAAACAAAATGAGACGGTCTGGTCCTGGTACAGCACCCAATCCTCAAAGTACTCTGAAGTTCTTAAATGTTAAATTACTTATTACTTATATGTTATTTTGACCGTTTGCATTTTATGCAAACATAGACATTAGCAATACTGGAAGTTAATTTCAGAGGATTTTATAACAAATTTTATAAAGTTTTAGCTGTTATGTCTCTCAGCGAACCTAGATTTACAAATCCTGGTTAATATGGTATAGTTTGTTACCAGATATATCCAGATATCCTTAAAATGTAATTTATTGTAAATTACTTTCACAGAGGATATCTAAAACTAACAACGAGACTGAGATATGACGACCTGTAACAATTGTTAATGACTGTAATATTTGATTTATGTTGTTCTGCCAACATTTCTATGCTACATATTTATTTCAAGATGTTTGATTTGTTCTGTAAAATGTACAAATGAATTAAAATGTTTTAAACAAACATGAAAGAGCCACAATGAATGAGGTAGAAGGCCTCATCGGTATCCCTGTTATAAAGGAACTAGCAACTTGCCCGTCAAAAAATGACGGCAATAAGATTGTAAGGCTGGTAATGGTGTTTGGTTGAGAGATTCATTTTGTTGGTGTTCCAAGATGCTTCGGCGCTCATTGCGAGCCTCGCGCTGAGTGCCTTCGGCGCTCATCGCGTGGCTGTTGGTTGTTTGTGTGCTATAAGCATTGTTTTTTTTGCTAATGCTAATGAAATAATTAATAAAATAATACTGAATATACTTTACCTATTTTGAAGTAATATCTGCAGGAAGCATGGTGCAGAAGAGCTGGCAATCTGTTTTGAGCTGGCAATGTGTGTTTTCACTGCTGTGGAGCTGCTGTGTAAGCGTCATGAATGTGTGTAGTGTGTATTGTAAATAGTGTGCATGCGCGAGGAAAATCCATTAGGGTAGCTGTGTACTTCCGCATTCTGTAAGTTAGTGTTGTAAAATGGCGCCTAATGTGTGGTACGCGTCTGTGGCTGATTTTGCGTCCTTGTTGTTGGATCGCGTCCGTCTTTTTCAGGAAAATCCGTAGGTGTTTGGTGTTGTTTTGCGTCTTTAGAGTCCTGTAGCCTCGTATTCTTTTTTTTCGGCAGCCATTTTTTCTCTCGCTTAGGGGATTTTCGGGTGTCTAAACGCTTCTATTTCGAGTGAAATTGAGGTGTAACTTCAGTTTTTGAGGTCCTCGGTGACCCCCCTTGCTGTAGGTAAGCTTTTTATGTATTTGTTGTGTGTATTTATTGTGTTTTTAATGTTTTCATGTACGCGGGTTTCGGGCGGCAAGGTCGTATTTAAGCGAGGTCTCGTATTTGTTTCTCGTAAGTTAAGCTAGTTTTGTAATCCAGTCAAATGCAGAATTGGATGACAAAAAACTATTTCAGTTCCTTAATAAAATCTTTCACTTCACTTTCTTCTGTACTTGTACGTGGAGAAACATTTATATTCTCAAACACTGTTGCTTTTATCTTGGACATTTGGTAAGGGATTTTGGTCTGGTTCAGGTGCAGTGATTGCTTCAGTACATTCTGCAGAAGGCATCTTCATCAAGTACAGTATTCCTTACACTTTAGGATACTTTAAGATCTTCAACTATTAGTGGCCTCCATTCAAATGAGGTTTTGGGAGATCCGGAGGACGGTAAGTGAGGTCGCAAGCTATTTTGCTATTCAATTGGCATATTTTTGCGGACTCAGATTGGCTTCCGAGTTATGAGCTTGAAAAAATGGCGATGGTTAAAGTAGTAATTTACAGCCTTCAGAAGCCTTTGATCTGTCACTTTCACAAGGCTAAAATCACAATTCCCTATTCAATTGCTCAACTTCCCCAAGCCCGCAAATGTTTTTACACCCGTAAATGGCAAATGAAGGAGAAAATCGTACGAGTGCTGGAGAGGACCCACAAGGGGATTAAACACTTATTTGTAGCACTGTAAATGCAAATAAAAAATAAATACTGCACTGTAAATAACGGGCAAAGTGATGATAGACAATAGGATTAATTGCACAACAGTCTCAAGCCCGCAAATCGACAAGAAATAAAATTAATTTTTATGTGTCATTTCAGGGTTAAATCAATCTCGGGTATCAATGAGTTAATACATATCAGTCCACCCACATGGACTAGAACAGTATTGGCATTCATTTTCAAAATTCTTTATTTTGCGGGTTTGCCAGTCTGATCGCATATCGGACTCCTAAACCTAATTGATTGACATGTAACCTCCATGTTTTACTGCCAGAATAATGACAGTCTCATTTTCTATTGGGTGATTCGAAATGGGCGGTTACAGGCTTGCTGAATTGATCAGGTTCCCTCCCTGAACTGCTACGACCCAGTGCATGGTTTACATGGTTGACCAATTGAATAGCATCGCAATTGGAGATGAACGGGAGCCTGTAACTCACTCGTAGACATTCGGCTGTCTGCGATCGAGTTTCCGGCGTCAAATTGAATGTGGCCCAGTGTTTCTTGAAGAGCTTCTTAGTTTTTTAGTAGACTTTCAAAGGAGACGACCACTCCATCCCATTGAGATTTACTACAGAGCTTCTTTCCATTTTTTTCTTCATGCTTCTTCTTGACGATGTTTGCATCTACAATATGTGTAGCTTTTACATATTTTTTTAATTTCTTTTTCTCTTCTATATATTTTTTTGGAGGGTGTCCAGTTTCATGATGTCATTAAAAAGCAAGTGTAGCTCATGGGATGCCCATCCTATTGCAGTAATATGTGAGTTACTTATCCATTATGATCTCCCATGCTGCTTTCATAATACTCGCATTGTCAGTCATCAAAGTAAATACTTTACCACTCTTAATTTTCTGTAGAACTTTACATATTTTACACTAATAAACGGTGCTGTATGCCTGTTATCTCCTGTTTAAATGTTTCTGTAAAAAACTGCCTGAAATGCTGTTATCACAAATGGTATGATTCCTTCTTCCCTTACATTTGTCCAGCCATCAGCTTTGTTGATTTTCCTTACACATATTCCATTATCCATTCATATTCTAACTCTAAAAGAGGCTTGCTCAAAGACTGCCTGCTGGGTAAATGGTCTGATGGTCTTTGTAATTTAAAAGCTGCCGGCCAGTATGCATTTTCAGTTTTTTGCAATGGGGGTGCAGAAGATTATGTTTCTCTTGCAAGAGCTTTATCCATTATTCCTTATCTTCAGGCATCATCTCCTCTTCAAATGAAGCTATTGAGTATTTTTTGGATGCAGTTGTTTGCAATGCTTAATTAAATATGCTGCTGGGGTATCCTTTTGTAATGATGCTGATGTTGCAGACGCAGCAGAAAGAGGACGTCTTGAACAAGAACATTGGGAGAAGCTCCTTGCATCTGCATCATGTTGATCCTATTCACCTAAATCCATGAAGATTTTTTAAAGGCTGGTCCAAGTGTCGCACAGGGCCTCCAGCCCACTAGGACCCCTAGATCCCAGAAGGGAGTGGACAAATGAGCAACTTATATAAATATAAAGCAAATCAGGGATTTATTATACAGGGAGGAGGAAGAAAGCGGAAGAGGAACAAAACAAGCATTCAAAATATCTCCAAACAAACAAGGGGAAAGTTTATTCTTAACACCTCTCCTTAGTCCTTGGTCTCTATTCTTGAAATGCTTGTGGCATTGACCTCTGTGAGGGGAGAAAATGGCGGTTGCTGCTTTTGCTGCTCCTCTTCTGGCTTTTTTCTTTCTCTCTAAACCACACCTCCTTTACCACACCTCTCTCTTTCTCCTGATCTCTCTCCTATTCGTTCAAACCTATCAGTCTCTCCTTTTCCCCTCACAAACCAAGGGCCAGATTCAATTACAAGCAACTCGATCATGGTAGGCCATATGTCTGCAGGTGAGTTGCAGGCTTCTGTTCGTCTCCAATTGCGATGCTATTCAATTGCTCAAGCCCGCAAGTTACTAGCCCAAAGCCGACTTCATAAACCATGAGCTGGTTCATTGCAGTTCAGGGCGTGGACATGATCAATTAAGCAAGCCCGTAACCTACCATTTCGAATCAGCCAATAGAAAATGAGACTGTCATTATTACGACAGTAAAACATTGAGGTTACATGTCAATCAATTAGGTTTGGGGGTCCAATATGTGATCAGACTCGCAAACCTGCAAAATAAAGAATTATGAAAATGAATGCCAATACTGTTCTAGTCCATGTGGGTGGCCTGATATGTATTAACTCATTGATTCCAGAGATCAAAATAACCCTGAAATGAAACATAACAATAAATGTAATTTCCTGCCTATTTGCGAGCTTGAGACTGTTGTGCAATTAATTCTAATGTCTGTCAACGCTTTCCCCGTTATTTAGAGTGCAGTTGTGATTTTTTATTTGCATTTACAGTGCTACAAATAGGTGTTTAACCCCCTTGCAGGTCCTCTGTAGCACTCATAGGATTTCCTCCTTTATTTGCCATTTACAGGAGTGAAAACATTTGCGGGCTTGGGAAAATTGAGCAATTGAATAGCGATTAGCGATTTTAGCCATCGTAACTCTTGCGAAAGTGAAAGATCAAAGGCTTGGGGAGGCTGTAAGTTACGGGTTCTACCATCGCAATTTTTTCAAGGCTGTAACTCGTAACCTATTTGGAGCCCGCAAAAACACGCCAATTAAATAGCAAATTAACCTGCAACCTCACTTAGGGGCTCCAGTAACATGCAAAAGCTTTATTGAATCGGGCTCTAAGTCCCTACAAAAGCCCACTAGAGGCTCCTTCTTTTGCTCTGTCCTTCCTTCCTTTGTATTGTTAATTAACAACCTGCACATCCTGCACAAGAATTTTAATAATCTGATACTGTGTGTGTTTGCATCATTCAGTTGTGTCCGACTCTCCGTGACCTCATGGACCATTACACACCATGCTGATCCACGTGGTATTCATGAGATACTGGAGTGGGTTGCTACTTCTTTCTGCAGTGGGCCACAGCATACAGCTCCTGATATTCCTAGGTGGTCTCCCATCCAAGTACTAACCAGGCCCTACCCTGCATGACTTCAGGGTGGTATTAATGATTCTGAAAGAAAAAAGCAAAAAAGCCTAGAAAAAAATCTGAAAAACACTTTTTTCCAAATGTTAAATTTTTTTACAGACCTTTACATCTCTATTTCTACATGAATTATAGTTAATGTATATGCAGTCACATGGGCAAGTCTGCTGTAACAGACTTAATAGAACTATTGGAGTTGTTAATTGCTACTATAATGAAAAGTTGTCTGCTTCTGTTTGCTTCTTATATACCCGTAGAAATCATTTTAATAGAAGAGTGAACTCGAAATTCCAATTAAATATATCCCAGTTAATTAGGGATAATGTTGTAATTCAGAGGGGTACCTAAAATAACCTCAATTTAAAATAATAGGCATATGAAATGATTGGGTCTTAGCAAGCTGATGACAGAGCAATCATTTAATGTTAAAATGACACAGTACTTCCTCCTTAAATTTAACACATAGAGAATATTAACAAATAATTAATAAATGATGAACCTTACCTCATTTTCCAGTTATTGCCTTATGTATAGGGAGAGCTGGAGCAACCATTAGAAGCAAAACGTATATTCTATTCTATCACTGACCTGGTATGAACCCTGTGTCTTTTATCTTAATCCTCGTGCATTAATAATGCCCTGCTATTGAAGACTTTGAAGACTTGAATTCTCCTTCTCTTCAGTTTTTAACTGTAATCAATACCCTGAACATGCACCTTCCCCATGCTGTAACAGCCCGCTGGACTTAGAGGAGGGGGCAAGGCAGGACTGTGCTATGGCGGCATTGTACGGTGCAGGGGGAGCGGTGACCTGCTTTCGGGAGCTGGTTCCTGTGAGTAGGGGCTGTGTATGGTGGTGGGATGAAAGAGACACAAGGGAAGAAGACGGGGGAAAGAGAAAAAGTGGAGAGAGGGGGGTGGAAGAGACACAGGGGAGGGAGAGACACTGGAGGGAGGAGGGAAGAGAAACAGGCGAGGGAGGGGGGAGGAGACACTGGGGAAGAAGAGGGGTGGTGAAGAGACCCAGGGGAGAGAGAGGGGGTGGAGAGACCCAGGGGAGAGAGAGGGGGAAAGGAGACACAGGGGAGGGAGGGGGGAAATAGACCAGGGGAGGGAGAGGGGGGAAGAGACACAGGGGAGGGGGGACTGGGGAGGGGGGTAAAAGACACAGGGGAGGGATGGGGGGAAGAGACACAGGGGAGGGGAAGAGACAGAGGGGAGGAAGAGTGGGGGTGATGAGACATAGGGGAGGGAGGGGGAATGGAGTCACTAGGGAGGGGGGTAACAGACACAGGGAATGGAGGGGGAAGAGACACCGGAGAGGGGAAGAGACAGAGGGAAGGGAGAGTGGGGATGAAGAGACGCAGGGGAGGGAGAGGGGGAAGGAGACACAGGGGAGTGAGAGGGGAGGGGAAGAGACATAGGGGAGGGAGGGGGGTGAAGAGATACAGGGGAGGGATAGGGGGAAAGGAGACACAGGGGAGGGAGAGGGGGAAGAGACACAAGGGGAGAGAGGGGGAAGGGACACAGGGAGGGAGGGGGGAAAGGAGACACAGGGGAGGGAGAAGGGGAAGAGACACAGGGGGAGAGAGGGGGAAGAGACACAGGGAGGGAGGGGGAAAGGAGACACAGGGGAGGGAGAAGGGGGAAGAGACACAGGGGGAGAGGGGGGAAGAGACACGAGGGGGAGAGGGAGTGAAGAGACACAGGGGAGGGAGAGAGGGGAAGAGACACAGGGAGGGAGGGCGGAAAGGAGACAGGGGGTAGAACAACAATTTATAAAACTCTATCATGCCATCATTTTTGACGGGCAAGTCGCTGGTTTCTATATAAAATTCTGTCCCAAAGATCCCATTTTCATGTTCTCCAGTTCTCTCACTTGCATGGAAAATAAGACAAGCCGGAGAGGGATAAGAAAATCTCTCAGTGTGTTTTTGACTATACGTTTGGATACCATTTGACAACATAATAGTGTTTGTTTAGCAAAGGGCTGCTGTTTCATTCATCACTTTCACATGAACTTTGTGTCTAAAAGCTCCATATAAAATAGTATCCAGCTCTGCGTGAGGATGCGGCTCTATACTCAGTCTGTTTCTTTAATTCTTATTACAAGTTAATGGGGTCCAGTAAATTAATGCCTCCCTTACTCATTAGACTGCAATTTAAAGACTACTCTAGTTTGGAAAAAACTGCACAAACTAACAAAAAAGTTACTAGTTACCTTCATTCACTGTGTTGCTTCCCTTTCTCCCGTCCCCTGTGTCTTTTCCCCCTCTCCCTTGTGTCTCTTCCCCCCTCCCGTGTGTCTCCCCTTCCCTCCTTTGTGTCTCTTCGCCTCCCTCCCCTTCCCTCCCCTGTGTCTCTTCCTCCCCTCCCTTGTGTCTCTTCCCCACCCTCCCCTGCATCTCTTCCCCCTCACCCCTCCCCTGTGTCTCTTCATCCCTTGTATTCCTTCCCCTCTACCCTCCCTTGTGTCTCTACACCCTCCACTGTGTCTCTTCTCCCTCTCCCCTCCCCTGTGTCTCTCCCCTCTCCCTTGTGTCTCTTCCCACCTCACCTGTATCTCTCCCATCCCCTTTATCTCTTCCCCCTTCCCTCTCCTGTGTCTTTCCACCCCTCTCCCCTGTTTCTCTTCCCCCCTCCCCTGTGTCTTCCTTCCCATTCCCCCTCCCCTCTCCCCTGTGTCTTCCTCCCCCTCTCCCCTGTGTCCCTTCCCCTTCTCCCCTCCCCTTTGTCTCTTCCCCCCCTTGTTTTGGTTCCCCCTCCCCTGTTTCTCTTCCCCCCTCTCCCCTTTGTCTATTCCCTCCTCCCTTGTGTTTCTTCCCCTACCTCTCCCCTCCTCTGTGTATCTTTACCCCTCCCCTCACCTCCTCCCATGTCTCTTCCCCACCCTCCCCTGTGTCACTTTCCCTCCCTTGTGTCTCTTCCCCCTCTCACTTCACCAGTGTCTCTTCCCCCATCCCTTTTGTATTTCACCCCTCTCCCCTGCCCTGTGTCTCCCCCACACTGCCCTTCCCTGTGTCTCTAACCCCTCTCCCCTCCCCTGTGTCTCTTTCCCCATCCCCTGTGTCTCTTCCCTCTTCCCGTGTCTTCCTCCCCCCTCCCCTGTGTCTTCCTCCCCCTCCCCCCCTCCCCTGTGTCTTCCTCCCCCTCTCCCCATGTCTCTTCCTCCTCTCCTCTCCCTTGTGTCTCTTCCCCCCTCCCCTGTGTCTCTTCCCCACTCTCCCCTATCTCTCTTCCCCCCTCTCCCCTCTGTCTCTTCCCCCACCTATCCCTTCCCCTTTGTCTCTTCGCCCCATTCCTCTCTCCTGTGTCTCTTCCCTCCCCCCTATGTCTTCCTCCCTCTCTCCCATGTATCCCTCCTCCTCTGCATCTGGCAGCTCATAGCATCCGCGTGGTCGCAGCATCCGTACTGAGCTGTGCCTGCGCAGCTCTGTACGGACTTAGTAAGTGATGGTAAGTGTGTACGCTCCCATGGAGCTTTACATACTCTCCACAATCATTATAGTTGATATTTTGAAGCTTGCATCATGTCTTTGTTTTACCATTTGTTAATATTTGGGGGAGGAGGAAAAAGGGAGAAAAGGATTTGTAACATAATTGGATAATACTGAATTAGCCACCAGCCCCCTTCCCATACACGTGTTCAGAAGTAGGGAGCTTGCATAAATCAATGCAAGTGCTTCTGTCTAGAAACATAAACCTCTCTTACACCCAGCTTTCACCAGAGTACGGATGCCTTCAGGGTGCAGCAGTGGCATTAACATTTATTTATTTTTATAATTAAAAACATTTTATGACTTTTTTTCTGTAGTCAGGCTCATGTTTTCACACACACACACACTTTAGTGCACTGTTAGTCCTTCATTTCATGGACATGCCTAATCAATAAAACAATATGATGCCTGTCTACATACAAAGTATCTTTTACTAACAGAATGTAATTTGAGATAGAGGTTTCGGGAGATCCGGAAGCCCGTAAGTTAGGTCACAAGCTACTTTGCTATTGGCGACTTTTTGCAGGCTCGGAATGGCTTCCGAGTAACGGGGTTGAAAAAATGGTTATGGTTAATATTGTAACTTACAGCCTCCAGAAGCTTTTAGACTTTCACTTTCACAAGGCTTAAATCACAAATCGCTATTCAATTGGTCCATTTCCCTGAGCCCGCAAATTCACAGTCGTGAATGGTAAATGAAGGAGAGAATCCAACGAGTGCTAGGAGGACCCACAAGGGGTTAAACACCTATTCGTAGCACTGTAAATGCAAATAAAAAATCACTACTGCACAGTAAATAACGGGCAAATTGATGAGAAACATTAGAATTAGTTGCACAACAGTCTTAAGCCCGCAATCGGCAGGAAATAAAATGGTCATTTCGGGGTTAAATCAATCTCATGTATCAATGAGTCGATATATATGAGGCCACCCTTATGGACTAGAACAGTATTGGCATTCTTTTTCATAATTCTTTATTTTCAGGATTTGCAAGTCCCATCACATATCCGAACCTAATTGATTGACATGTAACCTCTATGTTTTACTGCTGTAATAATGACAGCCTCATTTTAGAGTGGCTGATTCGAAATGGGCGGTTACGGGCTTGCTGAACTGATCATCTTCCCGCCCTGAAGTGCTCCGAACCAGTGCATGGTTTACGGTTTTGTTTTGGGGCCCGTAACTTATGGCCTTTAGCAATTGCATAACATCTCAATCAGAGACCAACGGGAGCCCGCAACATCCCCCCAGCTTCCAATTGAATGAGGCCCAATATCATGCAAATATGGATCTACTTTATTCAACCATTTCACAGCAGGCAGTCTGCAGTGATAGAGAATAGTGTATGGAAGTCAATTACAGACTGGTGAGCAAACTGAACAGTAAATAGCTTTGAGCTCCAAAAAAGGCCCAAAACAAGATTTATTGTGGCCAAATCTGGTAATGCATGATCAAGTTGAATTTTACTATTTTTGTGTTCCCTATTAATTTAATTAGGGTGGATTTGTCCCACCCCACCCCACCCACCCAGTCCTATGCCCCTGGATGAGGGAATGTATTAGAGTCTTAGTTGTGTCTTGTGTATATATATATATATAGTTCCTTTTATGTATATACTAGCGACTTGCCCGTCAAAAAATGACGGCAATGTGATGTATATGTTTGTCAAGTTGTTTAGTTATTAACATATATTTTTGACACTTGTAAGTATTTTAATATGAACGTGTATTTTTGTAAAATGTTGATGTAATGGTTTTTTAAAATGTAATTAGTATCTGAAGAATTGTTAACTTTAATATACATTGAATGAATAGGAAAGCAAAAAGTAAAAAGCCTTCTTTAAACGTTGCAAATTTTAACATGAAGTTTAAAATATATGTAAGCAATAACCATCAAAGTATATATTTTTAAACTTGAACTTTATTTTTTATGTAAGTTTAGAAGTTGACAAAACATTGGTATAATTTTGAACATTATAAACAGGAACATAGTGAATACATTTTGTAACCTAATTTTTTATTAAAAGTATTAACATTTGAATGTAAAAACAATTGACATTTAAATTAATCAGTATTAAAATTCAATTTCTATCACAATAATTGTTAACTTGAATATACATTGAATGTAGAGGAAGGCATACAGTAAAACTCTTCTTAAAACGTACGTAATTAAAGTAATTTATTACTGAGCACATAAATTGGCGATAAACATTAATGTAGGTAGTAATCTTAAGATAACAGACAATATTTACATTGTGACTTAAAAGGTGCTTGACCTCTTAACATCCACTTTGTAATATGTTGAATGAAATAACTTGAAAATATATTTTTTAAACTTGTAACATTAGAAACATTAACATAGTGACTTAACATTTTAACATAATTTTTACTAACAATGCAAGGCAAGTATTTTGTGAGGCGAATCATTCATAAACATGACTTCCATTAATTATGACTGAATTAAACAACCAATTGTTATGTATTTTGCAATGCTTTTAAAAAATCTTGGCATCTTTAATTAGTATTCTTCAAAGTTATAGTACTTCATAGTAGACAATGTTTTTAGTAAAAATGCGTCCATCTTCTAATAAATCACCTTGACTTTCATTGTTTTCAATGTAAACTTTAATAGCCTGTGGATTTTTGCACCTTGACAACGCAACGTACAATTGACCATGTGCAAAAACTGGTTCTTCCAAGAAAATACCCACAGATTTGAAAGTTTGACCTTGTGATTTATTAATGGTCATGGCAAATGCCATAATAATGGGAAATTGTCTTCTTTGAAGTATAAAAGGGAGACTACTTTCACTTGGTGCTAAATCTATTCTTGGTATGAAAACTCTCTCTCCTTTATGGGTCCCAGTTAAAATTTCAGCATCTATAAAATGGTCCTTTAATTGTTGAACAATTAATCTTGTGCCATTGCATAGGCCTTTTTTGGGGTTCATATTTCGCAGTAACATGATAATTGCACCTTTCTTTAGCTGCAAAATATGTGGTGGCATTCCAGAAGGAGTTAAAGAGTTTATGAATTCAGTGGAAAAGTTAGCCTGACTTTCATTGTCATCAGCAAGTACAGAATCAGCACTGTGATAATTTCTTTGTGGTGCATAAATTTTTTTTAAGATTTTATTATTGAGGATTAATGCATCTTTATTTTTACACGTCAGTATGACTTGGTTGGCAAGCTCGGAATATTCTTCGTTATTTATGCTCCCTTCAAATATAGCCGATATAATATCTTGTTGACAAATCATATGAGGTGGGATCTCTACAGTGTCGTCAGGTAAATGTAGTATTTTTTCTGTTCTGCCTTCTCCAATTTTAATAAGCCAATCATTGAAATCAGTTTGGCCTTCTGATCTCATATTTTGTTGCAGTTGAAGATGGGTAAAATGTTTCCATACTGTACTTGACTTTATACATGTTTCGATAATGTCAGTTCGATTTCCATGTACAACGACAGGTAATGTTTGTCTAAAATCGCCACCCAACAACATTACCTTTCCACCAAATGGAAAAATATTATCCATGACTTCACGAAGCAAACGGTCAATACATTGGAGGGCATAGCATGACATCATTGTGGCCTCATCTATTATAATTAATTTACATTTCTTCAATTTCTTTGCTTGTAAGGATGTCATGCGAATATCTGACACAGAATTTTCTAAAATAGGCACTGGCAGTTTAAATCCACTATGAACAGTTCTTCCACCTTCTAATAAAAGTGCAGCAATTCCAGTAGTGGCAAACGCCATTGCTATTTTTCCTTGTGCTCGTACTGAACTCATTAATAAATTGTACAAATATGTTTTCCCTGATCCGCCAGGTCCATCAAGATAGAAATAACGCTCTGTCACCATGTCATCATCTAGAGCATTTTTAATGGCATGAAATGCTTGCAATTGTAGTGTATTTAAAGTTGCAAGTCTTTCTTCTGTTCTTTCTGCTTGTAGTTGAATGTCATAGTCTTCAAAGTTAATGTCATCTATAAGACCTGGATCAGGCAAATTAAAACTTGCACAACTTAATCCATGAGTTAAAAAGACTTCTTGGATTTCCATTAACACTTTTAAGTGTGCAATGGGTTCATTGTATCGTCGCATAAAGTCTTCAGCCATATTACTTTTAAAAGTCTCCCACAAAGCTAATGCATTTGGAGCATTTGAGAAGATACAAATAAAAGCAAATTGTTCTCTCATCTGTCGTGGCATTTGACATTGTGCTGCTTCTTCTAAACATCTTTCCCACTCTGTATCATCAGCGAGTAAGTTTCTATGTCTTGCAGCTAAATGGAAGGATTCATATACAATGTCATTAACAGTTCTTAAGTGTTCAAAACTTTGTGCTCCAGGAACATTTAAAAGTAATATCCGTAAGCAAAAACGTTCCACATCTCTTGGACTGACTGTGTAAATTCTTGGAATAATTTTATTGCCTCTGGTTTTTCTTGGTCTCCATAATCCATTCACAAAAACATAGTGATATGGAATTTCAATATATAAGTATTGTGTTGCTTCAGCATCAGTGGAATTTAATGCAAACCATGCAGTTAGTGTAGTGTGACGATCTTCACTTTGGGCCAATGCATTCATTTCATTTCCAGCATGGAAATAGACTAAATGTCGTTGTGGCAAATGTACTGCTAACCTATATACTGCATGTGATCTATCATGCATTTCAAATTTTAAAAGCCGCCACATAGCTTCTGGCGCACTGACATAGCGAGCATCTACATGAGATGCAAGTTCATCATGTACTAACTCACTACTTTCAGGGTTGTCTGCACTTTTGACGACTACAGTAGCTGCATCGTAACCTTTGTAAATATATTTGTAGACATATTTAATGGATTTGATGGAAGTGCAGGCTTCTACGTTGATGTGGGCGTTGTACTTCATGAGTAAATGTGGATTGTAGGGTACTACATATCTATTGTCCACTTTTTTTCCACGAATAATGGCACTATATCCTTCTCTTCTTTTATAAAGTGGATATCCATCACAATTGGCATAGGTTTTGTCTCTATAATCTTTTGGAAATTCTTTGGAACATTTATTATTTTCCATACATGGTGATTGTGGATTAAGGTCACCACAGGGTCCATGAATCATGCGATGAGTAACAATCTCATATAGTCTACCATATAGTTCTGGATCTAGTAGTTCAGCAACAATGACTGCATCCACTTTGTCTGAAGTATCTAATTTATCTTTTTCTTGAAGTATTATTAGAAGATGTGCATGTGGAAGGCCTTTTTTTTTAAATTCAATGGTATATACATAAGCAAGACATTTGCCAAATAACTGATTTATAGTGAAGTCACGTATTAATTCATTTAATTTAATCTTAAAAACTCTGGCTACTAAATCTGGTCGATCTGAAGCAGTTTGTCCAAGAAGTAGATTTAGTGTAATTTCTGGCCATTGTGGATTACATGTAAATGTCACAAATAAATCGGGTTTGCCAAATTTTGTCACAATAGCCATAGCATCATTGTATCTTTCTCTCATATTCCGAGGAGATCCTTGAAAGGAAGATGGTAAAATGATGGCTTTGCCAGCTGTCATGTCTCTGCTTGTAGCCACGTCAGCAACATAGTCCATGAGTCCAGAATATTGTTCTACACAGAGTTTATCTTGTTGATATTTGATAAAGTTTAAATTATTTGCCTCAACTTGCAAATATGAATCAATAATCCATTGTTGTGTTAGTTTCCCACCACATAAAATTGGATTAAATACATTGCGAATGGCAATTTGAGCTACTTTAAATTCAAGCATAGAAACATTATTTCGGATTCTGGCTTTAGCATTTGGGTAACTGGGAAGAGTTAATTTTGGTTGCCAACCTGCTTCTCCGTGTGGGAAAAAGATGGGATATGTCATTGGATCTAAATTTGGACTTAAGATACTCATATTAATAAACGGTTGGTCCTCATTTCTAGGATATATTCGAATGTCTCTTTGAAATGGTGGTTCTCCTTCATCATTCTGAAACACCATTGCAACCTCATTTGTTGTTGGCAAGTTATAACGACGTTTATCAGTATGTCTGTCTCTTTTAAGCACCATATTAACCTTCGGCATTGGTAATTGATGTGTTTGTGAATGAAGTAGTTGTTCATTTTCTACTTCTGCCAATTTTTTATAAGCTTTACTGTAGGGATTGTTGTCCATAATGTTATTTAGCTCTATGAAAACAGTGGGTAAGCATTTTTTATTTTCTTCCATCTGCATACGTTGGTCAACAGCTTCCATTGTATCTAGGACATATAGTTGAGCGAATTTTCTTTTATTTCCTTCCTCTGGATGTAAATGGGAAGTGCGATGATAAATTTGTCCTTGGACTTTAAAACAGTAAGGACCATGTCCTGGTACATTAGCAGCTAATGTTGCCCCCATGGATGCAAAGGATATGGCACTATTGTAGGATCTTATGTTTGTCTTAAAATTTTTGTAGTTTGGAAAAGTAGGTTCAGTCATAATATTTTGTAAATAAATTGGAAATTCTTTCCTTTCTGGAAGTTTGAACTTGCCTTTTTGACAACAACTAATAAATTGTCCATCTCTGGGTCTCTCCTGTTTAAAATAATAAGCCTCACAAAACTGACATTGAGTAGTCATGTCCCCACAACTATGAACCTCTACTGCTAAAGACTTGAGTAGAGGACAATTTGCAAAGCATATAGGATTTTGACTTTCATATTCATCAGGTGAAATGTCATATAATGTTTCAACAACAGGTTCTAAATGTTTTGTTTTTTTCGTTGCTTTTCTTGGTATATGTTGTATTGTTTGAGGTAAAATGTCATGTAATGTTTCATGAAACGGTTCTAAATGCTTTGTTTTCTTTGTTGCTTTTTTTGGTATCTCTTGTATTTTTTCTGGTAAAATGTCATCTGATGTTTGAGCAACAGGTTGTAAATGCTTTATTTTCTTTGTTGTTTTTTTTTACATATCTTTAATTTCTGCAAGTGACAGTCTTTTGCTTGCAATTCTTTTGCGTTCTTTTTCTCGTCGAATTTCCTTCTTCTCCGGTGTCTGCTGGCTGTCTGCTCTCTGTCGTCGTTCTCTAGCTTGGCGTCTTTTCTTTTCTTGTTTACTCTCGTTATCAGCCATGTTAATCTGTAAAAATAAAATAATGTACCATTAGTTTATTTTGAGATGTTAAGTTGTTTTTCATGACAAATAGTTATCAATAGTGTGTTAACATTTTATACTTAATCAATTTCAATGCGGTCAATTGAATAAAAGTCTAAATAAGGCAATCAGATAATTATTTAAAGAAATTTTTATTTATTAAACATGTATCCAAAAGCAAGTGTTTCAGTAACTAAAAGGGTATTTTCAAAAAGATGTTATGTCCTTATTTACAGCACTATTCAATTTGTCAAATGGCAATTAAATTAGGGTTTAGGACTGGAATGTTACAAATAACAAATTGTATAGATTCTGTGTTTTTAGACTTTTTTGGACTATGCCAATTTATTTTTTAAGTTTACATTGAAGTTTGTATTTAGTGTTAAAGATTATTGGCCCTAAAAGACAAATAAGAGATAGATGATAGATATTACTTTTTATACTGTACCTTGGTTGAAGTTTGATTTGAAGCAAAATTCTTTGTTGGTCCTGTGTTGAAAGCCTTCGTCCGATGGTCTGGTCCTGTGTTGAAAGTCCTCGTCCTCTGGTGTGGTCCTCAGTTCCAACTCCTGTTCCGATGTTCTTGACGCAGTATCTGTTATAAAATAAAAATGAAAATGTTATGTTATTTGAATGTCTTTGTATTAATGAAAAAATGGCATTATTTCAGTGTTTTTCTACAATCCTTTTTGGTGCGCCACAATTTTGGTATGCTTCTGTAGGCTATTTTCTAAGGCTTATAGATGGTTAAACATTAAAGAAGAATATGAAATTAATTTTTCTCTTTTTTTACTTGTTATACTGTACCTTGGTTGAAGTTTGATTTGAAGCAGAATCTTTGTTGGTCCTGTGTTGAAAGCCTTCGTCTGATGGTCTGGTCCTGTGTTGAAAGTCCTCGTCCAATCGTCTGGTCCTCTGTTGAAAGTCCTCGTCCGATGGTGTAGTCCTCTGTTGAAAGTCCTCGTCCAATGGTCTGCTCCTCTGTTGAAAGTCCTCGTCCGCTGGTGTGGTCCTCAGTTGAAACTCCTGGTCCGATGTTCTTGACGCAGTATCTGATATAAAATAAAAATGAAAATGTAATTTTATTTGAATGTATTTGTATGAACTAAAAAATGACATTATTTCTTTGTTTTTCTACAATCCCGTTTGGTGCCCACCACTTTTGGTATGCTTATTTAGGCCTTTTTCTAAGGCTTATAGATTGTTAAACATAAAATACGTATCTAAATGTACTTTGGTATGTGTTTGTGTGAGTTTTCATACAATCCTATTTGGTGCGCACCACTGTTGGTATGCTTATTTAGGCTTCTTTCTAAGGCTTATAGGTTGTTAAACATAAAATAAGAATGTAAATGTAGTTTGCTATGTGTTTGTGTGAGTTTTCATACAATCCAGTTTGGTGCGCACCACTGTTGGTATGCTTATTAATGTTGTTTTGTAATGCTTATAGGTTGTTAAACATAAAATAAGAATGTAAATGTAGTTTGCTATGTGTTTGTGTGAGTTTTCATACAATCCAGTTTGGTGCGCACCACTGTTGGTATGCTTATTAATGTTGTTTTGTAATGCTTATAGGTTGTTAAACATAAAATAAGAATGTAAATGTAGTTTGCTATGTGTTTGTGTGAGTTTTCATACAATCCTGTTTGATGCGCACCGCTGATGGTATGCTTATTAATGTTGTTTTGTAATGCTAATAGGTTGTTAAACATAAAATAAGAATCTAAATGTAGTTTGCTATGTGTTTGTGTGAGTTTTCATAAAATCCTGTTTGGTGCGCACCACTGTTGGTATGCTTATTTAGGCTTCTTTCTAAGGCTTATAGGTTGTTAAACATTAAATAAGAATGTAAATGTAGTTTGCTATGTGTTTGTGTGAGTTTTCATACAATCCTCTTTGATGCGCACCACTGTTGGTATGCTTATTAATGTAGTTTTGTAATGCTAATAAGTTGTTAAACATAAAATAAGAATCTAAATGTAGTTTGCTATGTGTTTGTGTGAGTTTTCATACAATCCTTGGCCAATTCAATAGGGTTCTAAATGTGCTTATTTGGAGCCCTATTGAATTGTCCAAAATATCAATTGAATGAGGGCCTTTGTTTGCTGGATTTGTTATATTGTGAGGGCCTCATTGAATTTGGTTTTTCAATAGGGCTCTATATAAGCACAGAGCATATTTTTGACCAGAAGTTTTTAGTTAAAAACTTCTGTAAAAAAAGATGCTCTGTGCTCATATTGAGCCAAATGTGCTTATATAGAGCCCTATTGAAATGGGCAAATCACATTTGAATGAGGCCCTCGGCCATTAAACATATTTAGGTCCTGATTCAATTGCGTTTTGACCAATTGAATAGGGCTCTATATAAGCACATAAAATATTTTTTGACAGAAGTTTTTAGTTAGTGAAGACCTTGATTGTGGTTAGAAGTTCAGTAACTAAAAATGTCTGTCTAAAAAATCTATTATGTGCTTATATAAAGCCCTATTCAATTAGCCAACTCACAATTGAATAAGGCTCATGGTTCGGTTCTTTGTTATACTTAATACTGTACCTTGATTGAAGTGTGGAATGACAGAGGGTCCCCTCCTGCCAATCTTAATCCGCCGGTCTTGTTGTAGTGTCTGTTTGAAAAATAAAGTGAAATAGTGAATTATAGAATTTTTTATTTGTATTTAACAAACCATGGCCTTTTCAGCATTTAAAGTATTTTTGTATCTTACCTCTTCTTCTTTGTTGGTGTTCTTTAAAAGGGATTGTGCTTCACAGTGCACGGTGCAAATTGTTGAGAGACGCTGTTGATGCAGAGTCTGTTTGAATATTAAAAAAAGTAGAAAGATTGAGTTTTAGGTGATCTATTGAATTGCAGTAAATTAATTTCATTGAAATATACTTCTGTAATTATTTGAATTAACATTATTTTTTGGTGGGGTCTACACACATATGTCACATACATGAAGCACATTTCCATAGTTGAAAGTAATTTTTTTGTGTGCGTGTGACATATCACTATACATGAATCATATTTTAATTGTTAAATTAACCTTATTTTTATTTTTGGCCAACATACATAAATGTGTGTGTGACATGTGACTATAGATGATACACATATATGTGCGTGTCACATATCAGTATACATGACTCATATTTTAATAGTATTTTAATAGTCCCAACTTATTTTTTTCTAATGTTATTTAAATGTAGTTGTTTAATTAGTTTGTCACATGTCACTATACATTATACTTATAAATGTGCGTGTCACTTGTCAGTATACATTATACGCATATATGTGCGTGTCACATGTCAGTATACATTATACGCATATATGTGCGTGTCAGTATACATAAACCTCTTTGTCTTCTTTAATTTTTTTTTTTGATGTCCTGTCTTGATAATAAAATAAGTAATATATTATAGCTTACCTCTCAGTTGTAATTTGCACAATGTAAAGTAGTAAATTAGGAAAGAATTATCTTCTCAAGTTTTAGCAGCAGTTATCTCAGAAGTCACTCTGTTCATCACCTGAGGAGAAATGTATTTTTCTCTGTCAAATAGGCAGTATTTATAAACTTGTAGAACGTTCTGGAAAGTTAGACCGTTAGAACGCAATACGCATGCGCTATTTGCGTTCCAGCTTACAATTTGCGTTCCATCCGCCATTTTGTGCGTAGTAGTGGTTAAAATGGTGTTTAATATGAGTGTGATCCGTTCCGCATAGTATGTGTTTCATTATTGCGAGTAAGTGTAGTGTAGTTACGTCTGGAGCCTCGTTTTCGTTTTGTTCGGCGGCCATTTTTTCTCTCGCTTAGGCGATTTTCGGTCGTTTAAACTCTTTGTTTTGGACTTAAATGGACGTGTAAATGAACTTTTGGAGGTGCCGGATGCCCCCCCGTGCTGTAAGTAAGCTTTTTATGTGTTTGTTGTGTTCATTTCTTGTGTTTGTGATGTTTTGATGCGCGGCGGTTGGAATGGGTCTTTCGCGGCCGTATTTTTTTCCGATGCGGCCGTATTTTGTTGCGATGTTGCCGTATTTTTTTGCGATATACGCAGTTAGCTTTTACGTGTACGACGCAGTGTATTTGTTTCTAAGTCGTGCGTATGTGTGTTAAGAGCGTGTGAAGGGCCTTTTTTACTGTTTTTTTGTTAAGTCTTGCGTCTGTGTGTCTGGGTGTAAGTGGGTGTGAGGCGACTTTGAGTTTTTTTTTGTTATGAAGTTGTGTGTGTGTGTATGTGTGTGTTAACACAGCCGATGTTGGGATGCTCCCACCACCGCAAATGCGGACCCTCGCTTCGCGAGGATCCGCATTTGCGGGGACGTTGTTGGGTTTTTGTTGGCTGGGCGGTTGTGTTTATTCTGTTAAAAAGTCGTGTGTGTGTATGTGTGTGTTAACACAGCCGACGTTGAGCCTCCACCACCGCAAATGCGGGCCCTCGCTTCGCGAGGACCCGCATTTGCGGGGAACTGCGTCCCTCGCTTAGCGAGCCCGCAAGCGTGAGCAACGACTCGTACGCTTACAACTGTATATGTGATGATATATATATTTGCATCACGGGGGGATGGAGGGTAGGCAGACGCAGGGAAAGCACAGGGCGTCAAAATCTCTAGCTACGCCACTGATTACTTTGCTTATCTCTCTTCCCACCACTATCTCTCATACCCCCTCCCTCTCTTACCTTGTTTCCCTTCCATTTTTCTCCCCTCATTTTTCCTCACCCTATTTTGTTTTCTCTCCATTGCCCACCAATTATCTCTCCCCACTTTCCTCCCTATTGCCAATTAACTTCTTTACCATTCCCTAAACCCATTACCTTTCTCTCCTCTATTCTGCTTCCATCTTCTGTGTTCCCCCTCACTCATAGCTCTACCAAATCTCCCTCCCAAATATCTTCTTTCACTCATCAACCCTTACTTTTTCAACCCTCTCTCTCCCATTCTCATCTGTCTTTCACTCTCTACCTCTCATTTCTCTCATCCCTTTCTAGTTCTCTCTCATCGCTTTCATCCCTCTCTTGCTTTCTCTTGTCTTTCTCTCCCTTCCATCCCTTTTCCTCATCCCCTCTTTAACTCTTTCCCCCTCTCTTCCTTCATAATTCACTCTTCCCCTCAGCTCCTACTCCAATCCACTTTGTCTCCCAATCCCACCTTCTCTTCTCACCTCTCCTTCTGTCTTCCCCTTCCCTTCTCCTCTTTCCTCACTTTTTCCCTCTCCCAACTTTTTATTCTTTCCTCTTTAACTATCTCCACTTTCCCTTTCTCTCCCATTCCCTCTGTGTCCTCTTCTTTCTCCTCCTTTCTCCCTCTTCCCTTCTTACTCTTCCCAACACTCTTCATGCCTCCCTCTCTCAAAGTTTCTTTCTCTCTTGCTCTCTTTACATTTTCCTATGCTCTCTACTCTTTCCACCTTTCTCCCCTTTCCTTTATCTCACCTACGCTCTCTCACTCGTTCTCTCGCCCTCTTTTGCTTCCCCACTTTCTTTCCCAATACTATTTTTACTATCCATCCCTCTTCCTCCTACACCTCACTATCATTTTCTCTTGTCCATCTCTGATCCCTTCCCCCAACACCCTCCCATTCTTATTCTATATCTTTCTTTCCTCTCCTTCCCTGTCCCTCCTTTCTTTCCTCTGTCTCCTCTCTCACTTCTCCATTCAGAAGTAGCTGTAAGCAGAGGTGTCAGGATCAAGGGCCGTCTGCAGGTCCACTACAGAGCAATAGCAAAGGTCAGAAAAAACACACTGATGTCACAATGGTGAATAAGTGGGGGTAAAGAAGGAGGTATCTTAAGTAATATCAGAACCAGCCTGGGATGCAAATGGTTAACTTTTAATAAAGTGTAAAGTTTGTATGCCAATTCAATGTATGTAGTGGCTTCCTCAGCACATACATTGTACGGACCTCTAAAGTGACACAGACTCAATGTGCTCAGATACATCTAGATCCAGTAGTCAATAATATCTGCACACTTCAGGATTTTCTGCGATTTTATCTATGTGCACACGTGTTCTTTATTGTGTGAAAGAGCACAAGATTGTATGTTATTAATGTCATTTTAAAAAATAGATTTTTTTAACAGCTAATAAAATCTAAAGTTTTAAATCTTGGTTTACCTACTGTAACGGCTACCCCGGTAGTGAGAGGGTATCAGCCGTTGGAGACGTCCTTTTCCCTGGCAAGCTGCTGTGTAAAAGTGAAGTTGGTATAATCCCATCCAAGAGTTCCAGAGGGAGAGTCAGGTGCAACATAAAATATCCATATAGAAGCACTGCGCAGTCTTAGAAGCCCAGACCACCCATATTGGACGACACTCAATTGGGAGTCAAAGAATACTGTTTTTATTTTGTTATATGCCGAAATATATATACACATCTCTTTCCACAGGCAATACACATCCCCCATACTTGGCCACACAATACACATAGACAATAGGTGTGGTCACACCCCCCGGAGGTTACATGGCTACTTTGATACAATCAGACATTGATCAGATTATACTTCTCTTTGTTCTATGTCTCATAATGAAAACACTTTATACAATAGACTTCCTTATCTTATGAGGAGTCTCTGTATAAGGATTATCTATTAACCTAGTAGCTGTAGTATTCTGAGCCAATATATTCTGTAGAACATAAACCAACATATCTACAGTATAGCAATGTGATCATATTTTAACCATAAGAATTAAATAGCCATAAAACAGGGTAAAACAGTGATGGGTTCCGTTACACATACCAATTCTACTGTCCACTCGCTATTGCAAGAGTGATTAGCAGATTGCTGAGTGCACTGTGTGAGGCTTTTGGGTGGATGGCTGTGATTGATAGGCACAGCTTTCCCTTGGACTCAGGTTACACTGCACTGTCCAGTTAACTCATAGCTGTCCTACTTTAGATGAGTCCAGCATTCCATGTTTGCAGAGATACATTTATTAATGGTTAAAAACGTTTTGTGTGGATCATTGCATAGAGCTGCATCGATCACAGAGGACTGCACCCCCAGCCCGCTGCATTGGTCTGCATTACACAAATTCCAGAGAAGAAAAAGAGCAGAAACATGTTTTTTTCTAGCATAGGAAAAAAATAAAACCTCTTCCCTCAAACTGGAAATATAAGCAGTCTGACAAAAACCTTACCATTTTCTTGAATGGGGATGGCACCCCTGCAACCTGATTGGTTGCATTAATGTAGCAGATATGGAGCAGTTTTCACTCATATAAATACAGATTGTATTTTATTTTATTTCTCAGTGAAAAATGCACATATTACAAAAATGTAAAAAGTATCTCAACATGCTTATAGGAGACCTTTGCAGTCATGTGGATGAAACCCTGCTAAATTAAGTGGACCTTTAATGACCCCATGAGATTTATTTATTGGCTCCTTTAGAATCCTAACTATAAATCAGACAAAATAGTTTCCTGGTAACAAGTTGCAGAGGATTCATAGAAGGAAATTTAAGTCATCAAATATATTTTATTTGTATTCATGCAAAGCCTTAGACAATATAATTGCCTCCAGGTTGTAGGAGTTTTTATCATGAAAGTGTTACTGCTTCCAGTGTATACCTCTTACATACAGCCATGTGTTTTTTCCAATCAAAATTAAAGGCACATGCAAATAAATTAGGTTTTAAAGCAAGAAGCTTCAGTTGCATAAAGATTGTGTTTTCCTTAGTCAGATCACTTGAAAAAAAAAACATCTAAATGAGCTGATGAGATCGCCTTCTGTTGGTTTAATAAAACTCCTAATTATACAGTGGTGCTTCAGAAGAAGCTGCATCCCTGAGCAATTTCAAGGGGATCCAGCCAAATATGCATTATTCATCAATTCTGTTTCTGCATCCCAGTACCGCTCAGTTTAACACATTCCTGGCCGCTCATATCATCAGCAGCATCACATCCAGGCTGGGACTAGATGCTGCCGTCACTTTAATAAGTGGCACCAAAGCCGATGGGATCCGTACCCACGAGAAACGTACAATTGTCTGTAGATTCAGTTAAAGGAATATGGAAGGGTCCTGCCTTTTACTAGGTATATAACATACCTGTGTATCTATTTTAATATACTTTGTTTTATTAAGAAGTGCTCACAAGCACTGCTTTTACTGCCTAAAAAAAAAAAAAAAATCAAAATAGTCCCAACATGGGCCTGCCCTCTGCATCATATACAAACACAGATGCGGTAGAACTAGATGTGCAGTGTAGTGTCCTAGCCTATCAGCGACCACATTTCAGCAGCATGTTGCAAAATGTTTTATGAGAAATGGTCCCTGAGAGGCTAAGACACTACACTGCACATCCACCCATACAGAGTCTGTGATTGCATATGCTGCAGAGGGACTATTAGGCAGTAAAAACAGAGCTCATATCCATATCCCTTTAAACAAGAAATGTTGTGTCTGGAAGTAACAGAGCAGCACCAACTTTTCAATACTGTGTATCTTGTATCTGTTTGTAGTTCCTGTAAATGTTTAAATTAGTCCTCAGTTCTATTACCTACCACCCCAGCACACAAGAAGGTGGGGAAAAGGGGGGGGGGGGTGGGGGTCTTTACCGACCTCCCAATGTTATAGGGACTCCAGGGGTCTCCTGCAATTTATTTCTACTATGCTCCCCATTTACATATAGTTTTTAATATTGACCCCCTGAAAGCAGCAGAAATGGGACATGTACAGGGAGCAGGCAAATAGTGTTGGCTCAGTGCAGAGAGACATGTACATAGAGTAGGCAGAGAGCGCAGGCTGGGTGCAGAGAGACACGGGACACGTGTACAGGGAGCAGATAGAGTTCAGGCTGGATGCATCTAGATATGGAGTAGAGACGTGGTGCAGAAATACATGGGACAAATATACCGGGAGCAGACAGAGTGCAGACTGAGTACAGAGAGACATTGGACACGTGTACAGGGAGCAGATAGGGTGCAGACTGAGTGCAGAGAGAGATGGTACACGGGCACAGGTAGGAGGGAGAAAGTACAGGCTAGGAAGACATGGGTCACAGGCAGAGAGTGTAGTCTTGGTGCAGAGAGAGACAAAGCACCTTGACCTAAGCATACATGACTTGGTACACATAAACTGACCACATAACCATAATCCAATAAAGACACAAAACCAAGGTTTGGGGTATTACCTGGCCACAGCTTTATTATCACAAACATATGATAACAAATCACAAGAGGTAGCTGTACAGCAGCCCACAGAAGGACCTCACCCTCCCAGAGGCCCAATGGAACCCCATGTCCAAGAGACCTCCGGGACCAACCAGGACTGTATACCTAACCAACCAATGAGCTCCAATGTAAGGTGATGCAGCACCCCCGCCACCCGCATGTCCGACTGTCTAAGCACCGCTAACACTCTCTGTGGCCTGGATAATACCCACCTTTAATGTATAATTAAACAAAGAAAGACCCACCTCATTGCGGTGTACCCTATCTTTCAAAAAAAATATGTGAACGCCTCTGGGACATCCAAGTCTAATGCCTTATAAAGAAAAACCCCAACCTCCTAACGACTGACGCCATTATCTTGTGAACCTTAACTCTCTCCCCATCCAATCTTTTTTGATCATTTGCTCCCTTCCACTTCAACCTAGGCGCAATCTGGGACCAAATAATGAGTAATCCCGGGAATAACTCAACTAACCTTAAAATATCCCTCTTCATAATTCTAATTAGCTCCTTCATTGACATGTAAATAAATCATGTCCACCCATGTGGAGAAGTAAATTCTCAGGAGGAGCGGATACTGTAGCATACCCGACCACCTTACCAAAAATCTGTTCCCATTTCATACCCTGTATCCCAAACAATTTAACTAAAACCGCTTCTTCTGGGAACCCCAACAGGTTACAATTGTCTTGTATTGCTGACGATCTTCTCGCCTAACATATAAACAAATGCCCCACAATCCATAAATGTAAAGGAGACCCTGAGAACAAAAGAAAACAAAGCATCATAAACGACTTGCAGATTTAATCAAATGTTTGGACAACAACATCATGAAGCATCCCCGCTAGCTATACTGGTTACTTATAGTCCCAAACACCATAAGTGAGGTAGGAAGTGCACAGGGCATGGATCCGCTGTCGGCGCAACCTTCATGAATTTCTTCCTGTTACCTCTTGACAAGGCGTCAGCTATGACATTCATTACCCCAGCTATGTGGGAAGACCTAATCAGTATATTGAGCTGCAGACATTTTAGTACCAATTGCCTCAGCAGCCTAATTACTGGAGGCGAAGAGGCAATTGTTGAATTACTTGCTTGGACCACACTCAAATTATCCCAATGAAATATTACACGTCTATTCCTTAACATATCCCCTCACAGAGCAATAGCTGCTACTATCGGGAATAACTCCCAAAACTTTACATTTCTTGTCAAACCACTCATAACCTATTCTGCTGGCCATTTTCTGCACACCACCTACCCCCCAAATAAGTCCCAAAACCTATTGAGCCTGTTGCGTCAATATACAGCTCCAAAACCTCATTAATTACTGGTATTAAAATGCTGCAGGAAAAGATACCATATGCGTAAATCAGCCGTGTGTTCTGCTGTTCTTCTGATGTGATGATGGGGCTGACGCACGCCCACCGTGGCCAATGATAACCTTCTACGAAAGATCCTAACGACTGGTATAATACGACATGCAAAGTTACGTTTCCCCAGCAATGACTGCATTACCTTTAAAGCTACTTTCTTAGATGACAAAACCAACAGCACTGTGTCCCTTAAGTTAACCACCTTATCCACTAGAAGCCTACACTCCAACAGTATCGATCTGGATCGCCAGAAAACTCCAACAGTGACATGGGCCTTCAGGCTTTTCCACTGCTAGGGGAATCCCAAATCCAGCTGTCATCGCTTGAAATTTACCAAGCAATATGCCACAATCTAGAGACTCAGCCGGGTCCAAAAATAAAAAATCATCAAAATAATGGACCACTGATGATGACCGAGCCCACTTACACACCACCCACTGCAAGAAAGTGCTAAACTTTTCAAAGTAGAAACAAGAGATGGAGCACCCCATGGGAAGACATAAATCCACAAAATACCTGCTTTTAATATAACAACCCAGTAAATGATGACCAGACCCAATGGGGAAATCCTTAATCTTCCAATAGGCTCACACTCAAAAGGACTGGCCATCTTATCCTTACTAACTTCCTCCAATAGCTTCTTCATTACTGCAGATTTCAAATTTGGAGGCCTCCCTAACCCCAATACAACTACTGACGGAATCGAAAAAACAAATTAAACCCATTAACCAATAACCTAGCATCTACCCCTCTACCCAGAATCCTAGCATACAGGTTTAACCATGCCCACATCTTTTCTAATAGCACTGGGCTCTTCCACTTTTGCAGATTGTTCTCTTGAATATTGACCTTTTGTTTTCTTAAAGCATCAAAAAAGAGGGTGCCCCAACCCACACTCTGAGCACTCATATCTAAACTTGATGTCACCCAACTGCAGGAGCCCCCATTGAAAGCAACAAAATCCCTTCTTACCAGCACTAACTGCAACAGGTTTTGTGCCTGAGACTGCTATTGGTCTTAAAGGTGTAACAGTTTTTAGCCAGTTCCCCATATCCCCATGTCTCATTGCATGCCAGGACTAACAGCCATTGTTTCCTTAATTTCTCAGCTAGCCCCCCATATGTATGATGGATGCCCTCAATTTCATCTAAATAGCAAAACATTGAGAAACAATACTCCATTTTTTTTCTCTCCTACTATATTGGCAAATATCACGTAAGCTTGTAACCAGTTGGTAAAAGTTTGGGATATTTTTGGGGATATTTTCCTATACCTCCGCTTGCGCCTCCTTTTTTGTGCCATTCTTTTTCTCTTCATGTTTTATTTCTATGAAATTATCCAATGGTAACAAGCAAAATATTTCTAAACTCTCTTTTTCAATTTTTTCTCTAAGTTCCTTAGACACATGTTCCCCTATAGGACCAATAGAGAATAACACAGATTTTTTCATAGCCATATCTGCCACTTTAATAATAGCCTCCGCCTCTAGCATTTGCTTTTCAGGGCCCAAACTCTTATTACCCTCAAACTTAGAAACCAAACTTCTTAAACTGGACATGAAACCTTGCAATGTATGCTGCATGTTATGATTAGTTTATGTGTTCTTCTGTATCTCCTGATGGGGCTGTACCACCTACTTCTGCCGCCACTAACTTTGCGTTCCTTCCTCGATTAGGGGGTAGAAATTGTCTGCTCCTGATCATGGAACTCTGTCCTCTCGTTCTTTATTCCACAGCCTGTCCTCGCAGAAAGGCAGTCCCAGGTCCTTATTTCTGCGCTTGCCACTCTCGCTCCTATAACGAAAAGAATGCCCCTCTTTGACTCTGTCTCCCAGTTTGAGCTCACCATAATCTCTGTGCTGCCGCTGTGACCTCCTATCTGAACGAGACCTCCTTGTAGTGGAGGGTGTAAATCTGCTCCTGCGTCCCGCTGATGCTGATCTACCCCTCCTGGTGCGCTCCCTTACTGACGATCTTCTGTTTCTGTAATTACACTCATAAGATGTACTGCCTCCTTGTGCTCTGTCCTCCTGCCCAATTCCTATCTGCCTCCTGTCAATCTATGTCACTGACCGCTGCTGCTATGAATCTGTGGTTAGCCTTCTGTCCAGCTGTGGCCATAGTTGTCTCCTTTCAAGCGAGTCTGCCAACCTTTCTATTAGACCAAGTCTGGTAGTGTCATGCTCCTGCCAGACATACCTTCTCCTGAGTCACAATATGTAGAAATAGGACAACCTCTGCCATTCCTGCTGCTCTCACGCTCAACAGCTCCCCTCCTCATCCTGACCCTTCTTTAACTCCAAATGGATGTTGACATCCTCCATGCTGACTCTACCTGTCTCATCCTGCACTTCTTCCTCTACCGACTGTATCCTTGAGTGACTCTCCTGCTGATCCCTCTCTTTCTGCTGCACCTTCTTTCCTCTCCTTCACTTCTTTCCTACTGCCTGCTTTACCTTGATGTATCACCTCCCTCTGCCTGTAGGCCTCCTTTTTTTACCTTTGCCCTTCCATTCTGTGCCTTCTCCATCTGTCCTTCCACAGCCTCCTTCTCCCACAGCCTCATTTGTGCTGCCTCTGCTTCCTGTTCCCTGCTGTCTATCCTCCACAGTTCAGACCTGCTCCTTCTGGTACCCTTCAGACCTCAGCGATGCTCATGTGACTCTGCCTCCACCTGCCCTTCATCCTCAGACCTGCTACTGTCAGACACTGCGATACCTATATAAGTGTGAGCTCCAATATTCATCAATCATTGCCGACTTTGTGAGTGTAGACTAGCAGGATGGGCCTAGCCCCTAGTCAGCTTGTAGGATATACTCTCCTGTAATGGCATGAATGCTATTATTGATCAGGGCATCAGAACAGGCTGAGGTACTAGGTCCCTGTGCAGAGAGCACCTGTTCTAGGGTGAGCATCACTATTGGTCAGACAGTGCACACTGAGAGCAAGGATGTTTTGACATTGTAGGCATGGGGCACCTTTGCATGTGTGAGATACATTATTGCACAGTCCGCATGCATGTAGGATAGACATAGCTCCACTACTGAGCTGTCAGTTAACAAGTAGGTATACAGGTGCACCTGGGCAGAGGTTTCTGCTTGTAGGATACACACCGCTGACTTGTTGTATTGGCTTCTACTTATTATAAGTCAATCAGCAAGTTGGGTCGAAATGGTACATTTGTGCTAGAGTGAGCTCCACTTTTAATCAGTTTGTAGGGTATATATGTGTGCATGTACTAAGTTGCTCTTTAAAGTCCGGCCATCTATCATGGTACACCTGTGTTGGGTTGATCTCTGATCAGTCACTCAGCATGTAGAATTTATTTTGCTCACCAGTGCTTGAGAAGCTCCACTACTGATCCATCAAACATACGAGCCCACAGTTCAGTTTTTCTGTGAACTTATTTAGTGATCATTCAGGGTAGACATGTTCAACTTTGCTAAGGTGAGCTGCCCTATAGATCAGACAGTTGTCAGGACACATATGTTGGGGTTAGCTCCACTACAGACCAAACAATTAGGTTGTAGGATACACATGTTGAACCTATGTTGTGGTGAGGTGAACTCCATCCTTCATAACCTGGTCCATGCTAGATGCATTATGTACTTAAATGACCATTATAATGCCCTAAGAACAGACATTAGACATTTTTAAAATTCAGAACTATTTAAATGTACTTTCAAATATCAGTTTGAGTTGCTGATGGTTTATTAATAAAACAAAGATCTCCTCTTTTTAGGGCATTATAGTAATCCTTTAATTTCAGAATACATCACGGATCTGCCACTGGATAAGATATTCTCCTTATCATCTGCAAGATGCAAACTCTACATCAGGGCAGTAGTAACCTTATTCTCCACCACTTTTGTGGATTTAGTCCTTTTCAGTGCACACGGCTTCACTACAGTAAGAAGGTGACGAACAAGTCTGAAATTGAGTTTCTTGATGAATGACACTAAATCTAATAGTTTTAGAGGGGAGAATGAATGAGTTTAATTATAACAGCTCAAAGTGTGAGACTGGATTCATGTCTGTGAGACCAATGGTGCATGGGATAAATGGTGGACTGGATGGAACAAGCATAAATAACCCTGCTTCGATGTTTTCATTATCATTATTATTACTTTACTAGAGAATTGCCCGTCAAAAAATGACGGCAATGAAATTGTAAGGTAGCTAATGGTGTTTGGTGTATAATAATGAAATATATAATACATTAATAAATGAATATACTTTACCTATTTTGAAGCATTGTGTTGAAGAGCTGACAATCTGTTTTGATGTTGCTGCAGCATTAGTGGTGTGGAGCTGCTGTGTAAGCGTGATGAATGTGTGCAGTGTAATAGTGTGCGTGCGCGAGACCAAACCGTTAGCGTAGATGTGTACTTCCGCATTAAAATGGCGGCAAATGTGTGGTATGCATCTGTAGCGGAATATCCGTAGGTGTTTTGTGGTGTTTTGCGAGTTTCTTGTGGTGTTTTGCGTGTTTAGCTTGCTGTAGCCTCGTTTTCGTTTTGTTCGGCAGCCATTTTTTCTCTCGCTTAGAGAATTTTCGAGTGTCTAAACTCTTTTATTTTGAGTTAAATTAAGGTGTAACTTCATTTTTGAGGTCCTGGATGCTCCCTCTTGCTGTAGGTAAGCTTTTTATGTATGTGTTGTGTGTATTTATTGTGTTTTTCATTTTTTCATGTCCGCGGGTTGCGGACGATTTTTGCGAGGTCGTAATGAGTGGTAAAGTGTCTCGTATGTTGTTTGCGTTACAACGAAAAGTTTGCGAGGGTCGCAGTTGCTGGCAAGGAGCTCACAAGCGTTAGCAACAACTCGTATGCTCACAACTATATATGTGATTAGTAATGCGCCAACATATTCTGTAGCGCTTTACACGGTAAGTCAAAAACAATATTAACACAGTAAAGAAGAATGGAGGACCTGTCTTTGAGCTTAAAATCAAAAGCACACAATGCTTTCCCTAAAGCACTTAGTAAGATAGCTTGTAGGTTTGCGAATGTTTTCTAAGGGATATGGATGAGGTACAGGAGGATGATATGTGTGTTGTGTATATTTTGGCTGAATGTTATAGGCATTTTAAACACGTGTTTTAGTGAGGTTTTGAAGATTTTGAAGCAGGAGGATAGTCTAGTGGAGCGAGGCAAGGAGTTCCAAAGAACAGGGGCAGCACGAGAAAAGTCCCAAAAGCGAAAATGAGAGGAGGTGATTGAAGAGGAGAAAAGAAGCAAGTCATTAGCAGAATGAAGAGGGCAATTGGAGTAGTATTTAGAGACAAGAAAAGTGGAGATGTAAGAGGGTGCATTATTGTTGCCGGCTGTATACGTTATGATCAAGATTTAAAATTGTATTCTGGAGGCTATGGGAAGCCAGTTGAGTGACTGACAGAGAGGGGCGGCAGATACTGAGCTTTGAGTGTGGTAGATGAGTCTAGAGGATGCATTCCATATAGATTGGAGTGGGGATAGACGGTAATAGGGAGGCCAGCAAGAAGCAAGTTGCAGTAGTTGAGGCGAGATATGATGAGAAAGTGAATTTGAATTTTAGCTGTATCTTGTGTAAGATAGTGATGGACTTTGAAGATGTTTTTAGTTGTAAATGCCAACATTTTGTGATAGATTAAAATATAATTTTTTAAACTGACACATATTTCAATGTTTATGAGAATATTTATATCACCAAGTTAAAACATAGACAGTCCTAACTAACAGCTATGTTGAGCTTCCAGGTTCTGCAAGAACTTTACCTGAAAATGGAAAAATGTCTTTAGAAAGTAAAGTAAAAAAAAATACAGCCTTTAATTTAAAACAAATGTTCTCACTTTACTGGATGGCGATATTTACCTTTTTGGGAGTGCATGGCAACTGTATAAAGTCCTGTTGAAAGACTTTGAAATGCCATATAAAAACAGAGCTAAATCAAACAGATAGTAGGATAGCCATCTTTGTATCCATTCCAAAAAGCAATCCAATATGGAAGTGTCCATGACACAAGCAACATATGTTACATTTAAAAAATCTCTAAAAATGTCCATGGCTTACATGGCTGCTGAAGCTTTCCTTCATAAATATGGGAAGCATTTCCTAAGCTACAGTGGCCTTTTAATAAATTAACAACTGTATTTTTTTCAGTTTTGTTTTACTTTTATAAATAAAACAATATCTATTATCACCTCTATAATATTTCTACAAAAGAGCTTATAGTAAATGTGGATTTTCATTAGTCCATTAATCAAAAGGGACATTTGCCTTAGTTTTTCAGGCATTCTACTTATTTTTCTCTGCTGTCCATTTCTCCCTGAGAGTAAGAAGCGACATCTCAGACTGGGATATAATAAATGACAACTTCACAGCCCATTTAATATATATCACATCCCATGAAAACATATTAAATAAGCATTGCTCATTTTAACTTGCTGCCTATGTATGAAACATTATTTCCTACAGTCTAAAAATGGGGCTAATACAACTTGGCATTAAAAAGCTTAGAGGAATCTTGTGTTCCTTTTTATTTATAATTATATGTTTTTCCAAGACATGTGAAGTGGCAAAAAGTCTTCTTTTCAAGATGTCAGCCCCATAAGCTACATTAGCACTTACAGATCGAGCAGCGATGGCGCCAATCAGAAGGTTTGCAAGCACCCGACACAATTCATCATTTTATTTTTCGAGATCAGTACAATGCAAAACCCTCATTGCAAAGTAATCACTTTCCAACAGTGACTGCATTTAGACAGTCTGCCATATGCAAAATTTAAAATTCCCTTTGATAGCTGAGAATTGGAATACGGCTTAAACCTCTCTACAGATCTGAGATGTTTTATCCAACACAGAAATCCTGATAACTCTGCAAAATGAGCCCAAGCTGAAACAATACTGCTGCTGTGGCATATTCTACATTCAGGAAAATGCCTCGTACAGGAAACACAGAGCTATTCAGAGCGTATTCTCCAAGACAAAGGAAAAGGAGCCAAACAGCCGACACATTTTATTGTGTGCCCCCAAAACGCATATAATCTGCAGCATCTATTGTATTCCCTCTGCGATAGATTAGCCGTGGGTGAGGGATTGGATGTAAAACTGAAATTAAATTAGATATAAAATAGAACACACACTAAATAAAGACAATCAGTGTGTCGATCTTATCCTGGCCATAACCGGCTGGATTTAATTACATGAGAGGAGATTTAGAGCACTATTTATTTAAGGAATGTTTTTAACACAGACATTGCAGTAAAAGAATTGCACTTATAAATAACATAACAAATGCATAGTTTTCCTCTTAAAAACAGTCCATGTATGATATATTTTTTTTTTAAACCTATAGCTCTGGGGTCAGGTCATTGAGTTGATAGGATATTTATTGGAGCAGACATTATAGTTGGACAAATCATACTAAATTATGGACCTCAAAGACCCAGTATTTTTTTTTCAACTTAAAAAGGACACTGAAAGCATTTTTTGTTACATCTGAAAGAGGGTATTTGATAATAGACCGCTGTGTGTTTTCTTTTTTCTTTTTTTTATCATGGTTGCAGAGAAAAATAAAAAAGGATTCAATGTTGAACTGATCGGGGGACTTGTCCCTGTCAATTAGAAGTAATATAAATGTATTAATCATTCCTGTCTCCCAATATATTCTACAGACATATGTATGATCTATATATTTTATGTTAGTTTCAATGAAGTTTAAATAAGATTTGCTTAATATTTTTTATGCAAAATACAAATTTGGTAATTTTTAAAGCATTGTCTTTTAAATGATGAAAACGAATTGTGTTCCATGTCCCTTTAATATTAAAAAGAAACAGTGGAGGTTCAAAATATGATTTTGTTAATATGATAAATCTATCTATCTATCTATCTATCTATCTATCTATCTATCTATCTATCTATCTATCTATCTATCTATCTATGTGTCTGTCTGTCTATCTATCTGTCTATGTGTCTATCTATCTATCTATCTATCTATCTATCTATCTATCTATCTATCTATCTATCTATCTATCTATCTATGTGTCTGTCTGTCTATGTGTCTGTCTATCTATCTATCTATCTATCTATCTATCTATCTATCTATCTATCTATCTATCTATCTATCTATCTATCTATCTATGTGTCTATCTATCTATCTATCTATCTATCTATCTATGTGTCTATCTATCTATCTATCTATCTATCTATCTATCTATCTATCTATCTATCTATGTGTCTATCTATGTGTCTATGTGTCTGTCTATCTATCTATCTATCTATCTATCTATCTATCTATCTATCTATCTATCTGTCTATCTATCTGTCTGTCTGTCTGTCTATCTATCTATCTATCTATCTATCTATCTATCGATCTGTCTCTCTGATAGACACATCAAGCATGAAAACAGTATGGTTGCTCATAATTGCTAATTAATTCCTGCATGCACTAAAGCCATGCAACGTTGAAAATAATGATCATCTACAGACTTCGATGTGTAAATAGGCTATATAGAAATGTGGCCTTATCACCCAAATGATATTTGGATTATCCTTTTACATATATATATATATATATATATATATATATATATATATATATATATATATATATATATATATATATATATATATATATATTAAATCTAAGCAACATTTATGCAGTTTACCTGATAACTTAATATAAAACTAAAAAAATATACTATCTTCCCAAAACAAGCTGAGTTCTTTTTAAAGCAGATCAAAAACCGTTTGCAAAATTAGACCCTTTTTGACATATGTGTATCAATACCGAAAATATTATGTATTCAAGTGCTTCCTGTCCGTAGTTAGCATAACGTATCACAAATTTGCATAGGGTGCCACACATAGACAAGATATATTTTAAAAATGATCTAGAATAGAAAAAAGTCTAGTACTGGGGTAGGCTCTCGTGGAATGAACTTGCCTACCCCTGGTCTAGTACAATGCTGTTTAAGAACAATGGGGATGTTTCTGTTACTGCCCAATTAATGGGTAATTTAGACTTTTACTGACCACTGAAGTGCTTGACATTTTAGTTGAATTCTCATCATTTCTTTATAAAAATATAATTTCATTATTAAGGCAACTATGAAAAAGGTTTAGCACCTTGGTAGCAATGATATATTTCTGGTATTTTAATTAGACCTCTACTATATACATATTTCTTTGTATAGCTTTCTCTTTTCAACAGTAATGTCATTGCAGTAGATTAAGGCCTATTACATAAAACAGGCATTTGGTAACGAGTCATTGTTCTGAAGTCTGCCAGAAAAAAATACCCACAAACAGATGTTTAATTGGTCTTGGCTTCTAATGTCTGGTTTGCAAACCACTACCCAGAATTCTTAGCAGCAGTAGAAGTACTATATACAGGTAAAATCCATAGGACAATAAGTCTGGTCAGCTGCTTGGGGCTTATATATCTAATTAAAGTATATTTTTCCTTGCTTTACATACAGTTGATCTTGTAATATATTTTATTTTGTGTATATAGCTAAAGACATGAGCATAGTCCACTAAGTGTATATGCAAAAGAAAGGGATAATCATGTATATTTAACTACTTTTTCAGTTGATCCTTTAAAACTTTCAGTCTGCCACAATTCGCTTTTCTAGGACCAATGTGGCAATCCATACATTCATACGACCGTGCAGGGGACCTCATACCAGAAGCAAAGTTCCTACTTAGATGTATGACTTTTCATACAGCATGGGTACATAAAATGGAAGGGAAAGAAAATGAAGCTTATGGGGAATGAGGGAGAGAAGAAAATAATATGAGGTTAGGGATTCAGTCAAAAAAAAATACATTCTATCTCACTCTTTCCCAATGCCTAAGAAGAACACACTTGCATCGGCCATGCACACACTTGCACATACTCTTATGTACATTCTGTCTCTGCTTTCATGGGTTTACCTTGTGCCTTATATTGTGCGTCTGAAGTTTGGGGGAAAACTCCTCTGGTCAATGCGTTTCTGCAGGCCTCACCAAAGGAAGGAGTAGAAACCAACAACGTCAATCAAGTTTCTTTTTATTACAAGCTTGGAGAGCACCTGCAACAATCTCAAAGGAGAATATTTACAGTGGTCTGCGCATATGTCATTGCATTAGCCTTATAAAGCTTTTTGTGGAGGTGGGAAAAATCTTTTCTTACACATACATACAAATTAAAAATTAGAAACTGATTACAACATACTGTATGTCCTTGTATGTAGCAGGTCTTTGTGTAAGAGAAACATAAGACATAAACTGTAATCTGGTTTGTTAATGAGTCAGACAGATCTGGGCTTTGGGCCTGGGCTTTGGAAAGTCTCCAGGCGCCTGCAGCTGCCAAAGTGTCAAGGACATTACTCATTAGATTATATGCAAAGGAAGCAATAATATTCTACAAATTACAAATACAAAAGAAATGGATTATCATACAAATCAACATGGCTACGGGACAAAATAGATTATTTATTACTACATTGCATAAAAAAACATTTTTCTCTACACTGACTTATAGTACCTCAATGTATCAGCATTGTGTGCCATTGAATGGGATAGGGGGTGGTCCACAGTGAAGGGGGTTACACATGAGCTACTGAAAGAGTCAAGCCATATGTTTACCCATACATTTAATGATGAGCAAGTATGATAGACTCTATATTGATTCAATTATTGTACTATTTAGTGCTTATTTGTCTAGGTTACTTCTAAATTTCCTTTTTTATATAGTTTAGATCTTAAAAGTGATCTGTAACTTTAAAGATACGCAAATACCACCTTTTATATATTTTCCTGTACAGACTGCATGCACATTTTCCATGTCCTTCATTCTCAGAAAAAATGTCAGCACTTTATATTAAAGTACAAAAATATTTCAATAAGTGCCAGAAATAAATAATTGTGGCATGTCAATGATAAGAAGTATAGAAATGGTACTTTCATTTAACATATTAATGTTTTTTCTCACTCCTCTCTGAAACAGAGATTATGTGATTCTTTGAGTGCCTTTATATAAAATGCACTTATAGCGCCAGGTAATTATTTTCTACCTTGCCTCTATAAAGAGCTGAAAACAGAGAAAAATAGTGATTGATGTTACTACATGTTCAAACCACAATTGTCTTATATGCCTATCCAATTATGCAAAACTGGAAACCTATACAATGTTGTTTGATGCTACCATTGTATCCTTCAAAAATGATAATTAGAGGAAATTAATCAAATATAAAAAGACGATTCAATTGTAATGGAATCCTACAATCAATGCTTCACACAACCATTTCTGCCACATATCATATAATTCAAATATCACTTAATGTGTTGTGCATTTTGTACAATCCAATATATCTATAAGAAGAACACATAGCTAGGACTGTTTAGCGAGCTGGGCAAATAATTGCCTAAAGCTACTGTACAATGAGATCAATGGGATAGTCCTATTTTATGAGCCTGGTGTTTTATTTCTGTAGCAGTATTTCAGCACTGTTTATCTAGTAGGTTTTCAGAGGATGTTCTCTTTATCTTGGCTGTCTTTAATTGTAGCCATTGGGAGGGTCAACAAACTAAAGCTTCATGATTCTAAAGCTGATCAGAAAACAGCTTACATTTTATGATGAAAATTGCATATTTTAATTTAAAGCGTCCTAGAAAAATATATTGAAGAGTAGCTAGAATATATTTTCAGGAAGCTGAAAAAATGAAGACGGCCTTTAATGTATTGCCTGTTAAATGTTTAGCCTTACTCTTGGACATAACGCTTCATTGTGGAGAGCTGGCGAAACTAAAATATACCCGATCAATGGTTTTCTGTTAGTGTAAAAAGATACATATCAGGCTGCACCTGGAAATTTGGACTAACCACCAGCCAGATCAGATTCTGCCCAACAATGAACCATGAACATGGTCAGGTTTCCCCTTTTTGACTTGTGGAGTCCATCCTCAGATCAGGGAGCCCTTAGACCCTCATTGACACAGTGAAGTTGGCAGCTGGGGTCAACACCTATTGGGACACAGTTTTCAAATAGATTTACCCTCTAGTGATCATTGTTTAAACTATAATAATGTGTTGTGTGGTGTAAGTTGCACTTAAAGAGTTACTTTTACCCTTAGCTATCACCTATAATAGTTGTGGCGCGGCGAGCCGCTGACGTCTGCAACAAGCGGGACTTAAGCTGCAATGAGCGCCAAAGGCATTCATTGCACTGCGAGCCTCACGAATCAAGGCAAGCAGTTGAGGCAATCAGGACTTAGGCTGCAATGAGCTATGCAAGCCAGTAGGACTTTGCGCGGTGCACAAAATTACGGCTCATAGGACTTAAGAACCAAAGCATGTAGATGGACTGTGGGTCTTGGAAAATTATGACTTTAACGGTCGAACCCCGGAACTCGAAAGACCTGCTAAAAAAAAAACACAGCACAGGGGGGAGCCAGGGAGCCTGTGAGTGAGGTTGCAAGTTAATTGGAAGCATATTTAGCGATTTTTCACCAACGAAAAGAGCCTAGGCAAGAAAAAAATGGCGGCCAAAAAAAATTAAACGAAAATGAGGCCGAAGGACGTAAAACGAGGACGAAGGACGTAAAAAAGAGATCAAAGAAGTAACACTTTTAACGCAAGTCAGTAAACCTTAATCCAAGCCATTAACATTTAACTCAAGGCAGTAAGACTTGAACCAAGGCAGTAACACAACCCAAGGCACTAACTCTTAACTCAAGGGAGTAATAGTCATTGCGAGGCCCCTAAACTACACGGGGGGGGAGAGGCTCCCAATGAGCGCCGAAGTCGCTCATTGGAAGCTCTGCATTGAGCGCTGAAGGCACTCCGCATGGTGCTCGCAATGACCACAGAAGGTGAACAGTGCAAAGAAGGAAAGTTGAAGTACACGGGGGGAGAGGCTCGCAATGAGTGCCGAAGGCGCTCATTGCGAGCCACATGATGAGCTCCGACATCGCTAAGCGCAGGGCTCACGATGAGCACCAAAGGTGCTCAGAGGAGCAAAAGCCTCACATTGTGTGGCAAACAGCATTGCCAGCCTTACAGCTGTAATCCCGTCATTTTTGAAGGGCAAGTAGCTAGTTGTTTATAGTTGTCATGCCCAGGGCCTGATTGGACTGTTTTACAATATGGCCTGAGCCTGACTGGCCAGATTTACCCTGTTTTTATTATTATGGTTATGTATTTCTTAGTGCTTATGATTAAAATATGATTACACTGTTATACTGTATGTATGTTGGTTTATGTACTGTTTCATGTTATAGGAATTATTGTAAAGATACATATTAGCCAGTCTGCAGGCTATTTCACCAGCCTTTTATGTTACAATGTTGTTATCTGGTGATAACTCATTCAGCCCACCTAAATATAATCGACAGGATGAGATTAAAGATCTGATCTCATCAGAGGTACAGGGGTTCCCAGTAAGCAGGGGGCAGCCTATTATTTAGGGATGGGGCTTACTGATTGGCCAGCCTGTGTGCCAGAATATTGTATAAAATGTGCCAATTAATAAAGGTATGACAGTGGTATATGTACTTACATAGACAAGATGAAAATGTAATTATTTGCATTAATCGTAATCCTAAGGGATTATATGGTGTTCCTGATATTCTGGTCTGCTGAAGCATGTTCCTGGGTGTGGTTCCTGTGTATGGTACATCTTCGCTATCAGAGGTGTACAAGGACCACGGGATTCTTCTGGATAGGTTTAAACCAGGTGTGACAATAGTTATTAGTGCAATTTACTGGTGTTTTATTATTTAGATTAAGGACATTAATCCCATCATAATGCACATTGGGAAATATATTTAATCTACTCAGAGCTCAGCAATTTGCTACCATACATCATCATATATACAGTGCTCAGATGTGCAGGCACCATACAGTTACAGTAGAATGTCAGCACTATTATCATGGCAAACCTTCTCCCTAACTGAATGGGTGTCTATAGTGGTTTCCTGATAGCTCTAGCTGTACAGCTCTAACTTTTTTGGTATGATCATTCATGACCTCACATATTATATCAGTTATGAACACTGATGACATCACAAATATCATCATCTATTACATTACTAATGACATTAATCCTATGTAGCTATAAGAAACAATGTTGATGCTTTATATACACACAAAGTAAAAGTAACAAATGGCCTCATTTTCATTTACCTGTATTATAGATGTTATTTTTTACTAATTGTCAAGAGAAGAACCAAGGGACCAGCTGGGCGGGCCAATGAATGGATCCCACCTGTTAGGTCCTCTGTGTCTTTCTGTGTATCAGTGATAGGGATTCCCTGGAAGGAGGCTGCTTAAGGATCTGGGCAAGATGGCAGTTAGTAAGTGACTGCCCCAAGCAGTGAATAGGAAATCGTTTAATCCATCATGTTTCCTCACTATGTCTCAAGCACACTGCATTAAGTACCGAAGAAGTATTAGGTATCCATAATGTTAGGAAACAGCACTTTGTCTCATGCAGAAACACAGCAGCACTTCACATCAGGATTCTCACCCATCAAAGCTGTTGTCACACTAATACTTTAGGAAACATGTAAATCCAGTGAACTATAGCTTGCTGAACTCTTACAGAACTTTGTGGTTGTTCATCTATCACATATATAGTTGTGAGCATACGAGCCCGCTCGAGCCGTTGCTCACGCTTGCGGGCTCGCACAACTCACAACTCCTCCTGCCTGCTCGCCGCTTTTAACTCCTCCCCCGTCGCTCATAACTCCTCCCCCGCCGCTCATAACTCCTCCCCCGCCGCTCATAACACCTCCCCCCTGCTGCCTTCAACACCTCCCCCCTGCTGCCCTCAACTCCTCCCTGGGGAGGGACCGACAGACATGCTGGGGACTGAGGTAAAAGAGACAGCCTGGAGGGAAAGAGAGACAAGAGAGACAGGAGGGAAACAGACAGGGAGGGACACAGATAGAGACAGGAGGGACACAGAGAGAGAGTGACAGGAGTAACACAGAGAGAGACAGGAGGGACACAGATATAGAGACAGGAGGGACAGAGAGAGACAGGAAGGACATGGATGGAGGGTCACAGATAGAGAGACAGGAGGGACACAGACAGGGAGAGTCAGGAGGGACACAGACAGAGAGAGAGAGAGAGTGACAGGAGTAACACAGAGAGAGTCAGGAGGGACACAGATAGAGAGACAGGAGGGACAGAGAGAGACAGGAGGGACAGAGAGAGACAGGAGGGACACAGACAGAGAGAGACAGGAGGGACACAGAGAGACAGGAGGGACACAGACAGAGAGAGACAGGAAGGACACAGACAGAGAGAGACAGGAAGGACACAGACAGAGAGAGACAGGAAGGACACAGACAGAGAGAGACAGGAAGGACACAGACAGAGAGAGACAGGAAGGACACAGACCGAGAGAGACAGGAGGGACACAGACAGAGAGAGAGAGAGAGTGACAGGAGTAACACAGAGAGAGTCAGGAGGGACACAGAGAGAGAGTGACAGGAGTAACACAGAGAGTGACAGGAGTAACACAGAGAGAGACAGGAGGGACACAGATAGAGACAGGAGGGACACAGACAGAGAGAGACAGGAAGGACACAGACCGAGAGAGACAGGAGGGACACAGACCCAGAGAGACAGGAGGGACACAGACCCAGAGAGACAGGAGGGACACAGACCCAGAGAGACAGGAGGGACACAGACCCAGAGAGACAGGAGGGACACAGACCCAGAGAGACAGGAGGGACACAGATAGAGACAGGAGGGACACAGATAGAGACAGGAGGGACACAGAGAGAGAGTGACAGGAGTAACACAGAGAGAGACAGGAGGGACACAGATATAGAGACAGGAAGGACATGGATGGAGGGTCACAGATAGAGAGACAGGAGGGACACAGACAGGGAGAGTCAGGAGGGACACAGACAGAGAGAGAGAGTGACAGGAGTAACACAGAGAGAGTCAGGAGGGACACAGATAGAGAGACAGAAGGGACAGAGAGAGACAGGAGGGACAGAGAGAGACAGGAGGGACACAGACAGAGAGAGACAGGAGGGACACAGAGAGACAGGAGGGACACAGACCGAGAGAGACAGGAAGGACACAGACCGAGAGAGACAGGAAGGACACAGACCGAGAGAGACAGGAAGGACACAGACCGAGAGAGACAGGAGGGACACAGACAGACAGAGACAGGAGGGACACAGACAGAGAGAGACAGGAGGGACACAGATAGAGAGAGACAGGAGGGACAGAGAGAGAGAGAGACAGGAGGGACAGTGAGAGAGACAGGAGGGACAGTGAGAGAGACAGGAGGGACAGTGAGAGAGACAGGAGGGACAGTGAGAGAGACAGGAGGGACAGTGAGAGAGACAGGAGGGACATAGAGAGAGACAGGAGGGACATAGAGAGAGACAGGAGGGACAGAGAGAGAGACAGGAGGGACAGAGAGAGAGACAGGAGGGACAGAGAGAGAGACAGGAGGGACAGAGAGAGAGACAGGAGGGACAGAGAGAGAGAGACAGGAGGGACAGAGAGAGAGACAGGAGGGACAGAGAGAGAGACAGGAGGGACAGAGAGAGAGACAGGAGGGACAGAGAGAGAGACAGGAGGGACAGAGAGAGAGACAGGAGGGACAGAGAGAGAGACAGGAGGGACAGAGAGAGAGACAGGAGGGACAGAGAGAGAGACAGGAGGGACAGAGAGAGAGACAGGAGGGACAGAGAGAGAGACAGGAGGGACAGAGAGAGAGACAGGAGGGACAGAGAGAGAGACAGGAGGGACAGAGAGAGAGACAGGAGGGACAGAGAGAGAGACAGGAGGGACAGAGAGAGAGACAGGAGGGACAGAGAGAGAGACAGGAGGGACACAGAGAGAGACAGGAGGGACACAGAGAGAGACAGGAGGGACACAGAGAGAGACAGGAGGGACACAGAGAGAGGCAGGAGGGACACAGAGAGAGACAGGAGGGACACAGAGAGAGGCAGGAGGGACACAGACACACAGAGAGAGAGACATGAGAGAGAGACAGACAGGAATGAGGAACAGACAGAGACTGACAGGAAGAAGGGACAGAGAGAGACTGACAGGAAGAAGGGACAGAGAGACAAACAGGAGGGAGGGATAGAAAGATTGACAGGAGGGAGGGATAGAGAGAAAGATTGACAGGAGGGAGGGATAGAGAGAAAGATTGACAGGAGGGAGGGATAGAGAGAAAGATTGACAGGAGGGAGGGATAGAGAGAAAGATTGACAGGAGGGAGGGATAGAGAGAGAGACAGGTAGGAGGGACAGAGAGATGAGAAAAGTGGAGTGGAAGTGACAGGGGAGGGAAAGCGAGGTAGCTGGTAGAAGAGACAAGGGAAGGGAGAGGGGTGGAAGAGACAGAGGATTTGGAAATGGGGAAAGAGACACAGGGAGGAAGAGAAGGGAAAAGAAACGGGAGGGAGGGAAGAGACACAAGGGAGGGGGAGAGGGGTTGAAGAGACACGGGAGGGAGAGAGGGGAAAGGGGACACATGGTAGGGGGAAGAGACACATGGGGGAGAGGCGCTCATTGCGAGGCCCATGATGAGCTTCAAAGGTGCTTAGTAAAGTAGAGGGGGGAGTGGCTCTCATTGAGCACCTACCGTCAAGTAGAGGGGGGAAAAGGTAGAGGGGGAGAGGCTCGCAATGAGCGCCAAAGGCGTTCATCGCAAGGCCAGTTAAGTAGAGGGGGAGAGGCTTGCAATTTGTGGCAAACACCATTGCCAGGCTTCAAATTTTATTGCCGTCATTTTTGACGGGCAAGTGGCTAGTAATAAATATGTGGCAAGGTATAATGAATCTTATTTTATAATATAATTCTATTTATCTCAATATATAATTATTTTAGCAAATGCCTTCCAATAGATTCAGGACCTTGAACAGCTCCTTTGTGTCTCTCTCTAGTCTGATGGCAGAACATTGGGCCCTATTCTATTAGAAGCCCGCAAATGCCTCTAACTGTAATTTGGCTGTGGGTGAATTTTCTCTAAATGTTTAGATGTATTCTTTTGACTACAGCTCGCAATTTATCTCCTTAAGCCCAAACTCATTAACCCTGCCTTTTTAAGTAGTATTTCAGGTGGCCTGATCATATTTAAGCAAGCCCGTAATTTATTTCTTAAACACAGCCAATAGTAAATGAGATGTCATCATGAGAGCTACAAATTAATTAGTGCTAATCACATATTATAATTGTCTAACTACGAGATGTCGTCACGCTGTTTGCGTGGTGCGTACGACTTAGCGATGAGCGCCGAAGGAGCACTTATGCAATGAGCACTTACGAGATGCAAAAAATTACGGTATTAGTGGCCGAACCAAAAACCCGAAAAACACACCTAAAAAAATTACAAAAACATCACAGACAGCATGGGGCAACAGCCAGGACGTCTGTGAGTGACCTGGAACGTGAATTTAACTTGATTTAGATGATTTTTGGCACACGAAAATCGCCTAAGCGAGGAAAATTGTCAGCCGAAAAAAATGAATACGAGGCTACACAACCCCGGACCCTGCAAAACACGTAGCGCTTTACACATCACACTACGACCTACAAAATACACTATTACAAAAGCAGGAAAATGCTCAAGAGACGAGTACAACATTAATAACATTACGACTATACAATGCCGTTTTACACAATAAACCAACGGCTTTACCTCGCGCACTCAGCCTATCTAGAAGGCACAGTTCAAACATTCATTACACTTTATCAGCAGGGCACCACCGCTCACAATGTATATTCTATGCAGAGGCAAAATACAAACAGATTGTTAGCTCTTCAGCCTATTGCTCGCTGCATATTATCAATTATAAATAATTAAAGTATACTTATTTATTGCAGAAATAATTAATTATTACTTAATTAATTAATTGAATAAATCATTAATATTACTTAACTACATATACATATAAATATATATCTCTCTCTCAGAGGACCAAAAGTAAACGACATGAGAGGCTCGCAATGAGCGTCGAAGGTTTCAATTATGTCTCAAACAGCATTCCCATGGCTTCAAATTTTATTGACCGTCATTTCTTGACGGGCAAGTTGCTAGTAAGTAATATTTGCCAAATCAGGCTCTCAATCTAGCAATCTATAAAATGCATTAGATCATCTGTTTTAGTCTATGTAGATTTCATGATATGTATTAACCCCTCGAGTCCCCTGATTGATATTACTTAGAAATAACAGTTAAAAATAATATTTTCTTGTATATTTGTGGGTTTGAGACTGTTGTGCACTTAATTATAATGTCTTTCCATGCTTCCCCATGCTTTTAACGTACAGTATTGTGTATTTAATTGCTGTTACAGCTCTAATAAGTTTTTGACAAAGATCTTGTGAGTCGAGTATAGTTCTCGTAATATTTTTGACAGAAACGTTATACTTTTTTCAGTTGCGGGTCTGACTTTATTTACGATTTAGCGCTACGGGTCTAATAAAATACCGATTTTGTGTAACTTTAACTATTTATCGCTCGTAATATTTGAGAATGGAATTCTAAGGCTGGTTTGGGGGTTTGGCTGGCACGTAGTGATTGTGGGCGGGTAACTTGTAATCAGATTGCGAGTAGCTAATAGAATATGTGGCAATATTAAGAGACGTTTTAAGTGTATACATTTGTAAATTGGGCAATAGAATAGGGCCCATCGTCTCAGCCTTTACCAGAATATTACAAGTCTATAATGCATCCTGAACCTCACGATTGCCCAATAAATTATCAATTAAACAGAAATCAGTTAAAAAATTGGTCGGTTAATATGGTATAATTTAAAACTATAGATAATAACATGTAATCATCAATTAAATGTTATTTAAAAAAAAAATCCTACAGTAAACTAACATTGAAGGTTGGAATTTACAGTTATACGTCAGCCTTTCTGATCCTTTCACAAACAGATAAAATACTTGATATTATCTATATTTTAAAATATGTTGTATCGGGAACCTCTGCTGTGTCACTAAATGTTCTTTCTTTAAATATTAGGCTTTTAAAAACTATAATTAGTAGAAACAAAGACATGCCACCATGGTAACACTCTCTTTATTTAGGATGTAACACACACGTTTACCAAGATTTTGTAATTTTCCAGAAAGTGAGGTCTGAAGTGCAGAATTAATTTACCTTAAAGATTCTTGCTGACGTTAGAGAGAAAACAGGCTAGCAACAGCTTCACATATTGATTCGTGCCCTAAGGAAATAAGCTTATACTGAGGAAAAATAAATATATTGGAGTTTACAACACTTGTGTGTAGCAGCAGGTCTGGAGGAGCTTCTCTAGCCCTTAAGTCCATTGACTAGTTTATTAAGTAACATGTCTCAGCAGAAGTTGTATCGATTATATCTGTCTTACGTAGCACTGCAATATTAGCTCCCATCCTTAAATGAGTATTTGGCACATATCTAAATTAAATTGTGTTAACTTGTCTAGTAGATAAGGTGGGAGAGACTGATTGTTCAAACATCCAAATAAACTAATATCTTAAAGGCATACATAAACTCCATGGATTATGAATGCATCTGACAGAGGAGAAGCAGTAGTGTATGCAACAATTTTTTTTGACTGCCAACGAACAGGATAAGTAGAAACCCACAGTACAGGGGAGATCTGGTGAAGCTGTAGGGGCATGGTGTGGGGTGGAGGGGGCTTAAGGGGCATGGGGTGGCGAGGTGGCATGGTTTGGGTTAGAGGGGTCACATATATATATATATATATATATATATATATATATATGTATATATATATATAGTAAATAAATAGTACTTCTGTTTTTACATTTGAATGTCTAAAACAAGTTAAAAAACCTGTTTCCTGCTCAGAATTTCGAGAAAAACTGTTATTACACTGCATTCTGGGAAGCCGAGCAGGGACATGCAAATATGCCCATAAATGCTTCCCTCTTCAATCAATAGCCCATTTTAAACATGGCTTCCTTGAAGCTTCCTTGAAGCTTAAGCAACGCCAAGGTTGGATTATACACAAGCTGGGAATCCTATCCATGTACAGCTGTTTCAAGCTTGCTGGCTATCATCAGCATGCAGCGGGATCCCAGCTTGTGTTGTGGACCTTATAAGTAGGTAGTTCACCACAACAATCATTAAATATACTAGCGACTTGCCCGTCAAAAATGACGGCATGATGGAGTTTTTGAAAAAAAAATCTCCCCCACCCCGTGTCTCTTCCCCCTTTCTCCCTCCCCTGTCTCTCTTTGCCCCCTTTCTCCCTCCCTTATTTCTATTTGTCCCCTCTCTCTCTCCTCTGTCTCTCTTTGAAAAACTAATGAGTTTTCAATGTGTTCTGGCAATTTTAGATACCACATCTGTCTGTCTATCTATCTATCTTTCTATCTATTATTATTACTATTATTTTTTGCAATGTGCTAACATATATTCCATAGAGCTATACAGGGATTAACTACAAAGAAAAAATACATCAAATAATAAACACATGCCAAAAAGTAAAGGCCGCTTGCTTTGAGTTTAAAATCTTATATACATGGGGCCTCATTCTAATCGGGGTCGGTTTACGGTCCCGCGTAGCGATACTTCTGCGCTGGTGTTCAAATGGGTGGCGCCGCAAGGAGGTCCCTCTTATGGCCGATCGCAAACCATGTAATCGGCTGTAGGCACTTCCGTGCTTGAACAGGATCTCTCTCTCTCTTCTATCCTATGTTTAAGAAGTTGTTGTTGTTGATTTTTTAGTTATTCTTAAAGATCATGAAAAACTGGCTATATATGGATATTAATTTTTTTTTTCTAAAATTAATCAATCTTGGAAATTCCTTGTTGCTGCTGCTTTTATATGCAAATCAGTGACTCATGTATATTAATTTGCTTCTTTGATGCACTAATTAGGATTACAGTCTGCTTGTCTGACTTTGTTGCGGCTAAATATCTAGAGGTTAGATGCCTCTACCACTCTTATCAAGCACTCTGAGCCGTGCATTAATATATTGAGCACACATTAACATACTAAGCCGTACATTTGCATACTGGAGACGTAAATTCTAAATATTTCAGAAATAATTAACTTTAGAGAAAAACTGCTACTACAATGTAGTGATGTAGCGACCATTTTTAATGCTCTTTAAAATGAGCTTGTTGGAATGAGAGAGTTCACTTAAATATAACACTACAGTCATGGGCGTAGGAGCCCAAAAACATCTGGTGGGAAAAGTTCTACTCTATCCCCGGGAAACGAAGCAGGGGAGGAGCTACCAATGGTGCACCCACTGCAATGCACTGATGCCCTGCTACGGTAATTTATAAAAATATAAATAGATATTTATATTTATATGTCTATATGGCAACTTATTATATATATATATATATATATATATATATATATATATATATATATACATTGATGCAGCGGCCATCAAAAACCTTTTTTTTATTTCCCAATGCCCCTGCCCCCCTAATATAATTATATATATATATATATATATATATATATATATATATATATATATATATATATATATAATAGGTCAAAGCTTTCATGGGAAAGACATGTTTCTCCATAGCAAATCTGGTAATGCATTATTTAGTTTAATTTTGCTATTTTTTGTGTCCCCTATTCATTTTATTTGGAGGGGAACCCCACCCCAGTTTGTACTCCCCTAACTACAGTGGCCCTTTAAGATTAGCTACCTAAAAGACCAAATCTCTAAGCCAGATATTGTGTCTGAGATATCGGGTTATCATTTAAACCTCAGTATGTTAGTGTATTATTATATTTTGCCAGATTATGGAGTCACCTATTTATGAATTGCCTGCTGATGAGCAAGATATCTCTCCTCTACGGTACTAGGGGAGCTGTCTTCACTGTCTTATTATTAATCTAAAAGATCCAGGACCTTTAAGAAATTTAGGGATATGTGAAAGTATTTCATTACAGGAAGGGTAGTAGATAAGCTGAACAGCCTTCCAGTGAAAATGTTAGGGTCAACACAGTTAAGGAATGTAAGCATGCCTGGGATAATTCAATTTGAAGCCCGCAACTCTCGGTATACAGGCCTGGTATACATTTCTGCTGGTGTGCTGCGGGCTCGCAGTCTGCTACAATTCCGGTGCTATTCAATTGAACAAGCCAGCAAGTTGGGGGTCGAAAGCTGAAACCGTAAACCATGCACTCGGACGTAGCATTTCAGGGCGGGAACATGATTAATTAAGCAAGACCATAACCACCCATTTAGAAACAGCGAATAGAAAATGAGACCGTCATCATTAGTTCAGTAAAACACGGAGGTTACATGTCAATCAATTGGCGTTTGGAGGTCCGATATGTGATCAGACTCGCAAAACCACAAAATAATAAAGTGAATGCCGATAACGTTCTTGTCCATGTGGGTGGCCCGATATGTATTAACTAAGTCATTAATTGATTCCCGAGATCGATATAACCCCAAAATGAAACATTAAAAAATGTGATTTTTTGTTGCCGTTTGCGAGCTTGAGACTGTTGTGCAATTAATTCTAATGTCTTTCATCGCTTTCCCGTTTACAGTGCAGTATTGATTTTTTATTTGCATTTACAGTGCTACAGACATGTCTTTAACCCCTTTGCGCGTCCTCTCTAGCATTCTTAGGATTCTCTTCTACATTTGCCCTTTACGAGTGTGAAAACATTTGCGGGCTTGAGGAATTGTAGTAATTGAAAAGAGATTTGCGATTGTAACTCTTGCAGATATGAAAGATCAAAGGCTTAGATGGGGTGTAAGTTATGGTTGTAACACCCGCACGAATTTCAAGCCCGTAATACGAAGACCGTTTGTGGCTAGCAAAAAAATGCCAATTGAATAGCAAATGAACATATGGACTCCATTACGGGCTACCCTAACTTACAATTGCTCAATTGAATGAGGCTCCAAGTGTTTAAGTAGATAATATGGACAAACTACACTTATCTGTAGTCAAATATATGTTTCTGTATTTTATATGTAATTTAGTTTAGGGAAAAATATATAATGCATAATCAGTTTTTATCACTTTTTAAAATAACCACTAAAGTTAAACATGGTCTCTCCTTGTTGCATTCTGCAGCAATGTGAATAACACACATACAGTACATTTGTTGTTTGGTCATTCAGTCATGTCCGACTCTCATGGATCTCAGTATGCCAGGCACACCTATCCTTATGTCTCTGGCCATGCTTATCCATAAGGTTATAGCGGTAAAGATACTGGAGTGGGTTGCCAGTTCCTTCTCCATTGGACTGCAATTTGTCTGACCTCTCTGCTATGACCTGTCCATCTTGGATGACCCTTTATAATATAGCTCACAGCTCACAGCTTAATTGAGGTACACAATCCCCTTCACCACAACAAGGAAGGTTTGATCTTGAAGCTTAAATATTTTGGCCATATCATGAGATTTCAGGATTCCCCAGAGAAGACTCCGATGCTGGGAAAGATTTAGGTACATGTTGAAGGAGACAGCTGAGGTGAAGATGGATAGATGAGGTCATTAAGGTAATGAAAATGAGCTTGAGGGCAGTGTATCATTGGCTTTGTCTAAAGCTGTGTAATAAAGCAGGCATATGCTTAAAAGGAGCCAGGTTTGAAATAGTATTTGGATTAAAGAATGAAGCCTTTGTGGCCATATTTGCATGTCCCTACCCAGGTTCCCAGAATTTTTTTTAACTTGTTTTAGACATTCAGATGTGAACACAAATGTACTATTGGTTTATTGTATGGTAAAGGGCTTCTAACGCACTTTTGCCCACCATGAATTAAATGATTGTTATGGTATACAGACTAAAAAATAAATATTTATTTGAACATAACGATTTAAACAACAGGGCATGCTTTTCCTCCTTATCTCCGACAACCATGAGTGACAACTACTTAAATCATATTGGTCACATTTACGTTATCATTACTCCTATTTATAACAACTGGGAATACTCGTAATACTATGAGGGTTATTTTATCATCTTAGATAAAGGAATTAACAGACAAAGAATATCTTTTCAGATAATTTATGCTTAAAGATCTTAGTTGTCAAATCAAGATGTGTATTGTCTGTGTACTTTTCTATTTTCCAAGACCTTTGCTGTGTCTACCCGTTTAGCTCATTGCATAATTAACTTTTTAACTCAGGCCCGGGTTATAGTGGGTGCGACCTTTATAAGGACAACTATAAAAAAAAAATCTTCATAGATAAGTAACAGAACATTTCAAATCACAATGATGACTTGAAGTGAGTCACTTTTACACGTACCAAGCAAACAAATCTTTTGTCAGAAGAAGGTTTCATGCCCTTTAATAAAGCTGTAAACTCCAGGCTATAAAGGGTACCGCGTTTAATGGCTGACTTAGATTAATTGCCCTTTTCATTAAGCGTTAGGACAAACTGTAGAGGACACTCCATTTTCTATTTATGGAGCTTAATCAGTTTAATTAGACTGTAAGTTTGATTACAGAGTTTACGTGATATGTCTTCACTGTGATTCTTATCCAATGTTTACCTTTCATTTGATTTTAAAGGACCACAGTTGATTGAAAAAAAACTTGATATGATTGTGAAGATGTTGACACATTAATAACATTTGATTAGCATTTTAAAATCTGGCATTTTAGGTAAAAAAATGTTTTTACTAAACTATGGCTTGAGTACTAAAAGGATACCATATGTGTCGTCCACAATTTATGCTTTCTGTGTGCTGCTAGTTTATATTCAAGAGTAATAGGAGGGAGAAGGGGCATTTAACTCATTGGTGGATTCAACATTGGACACCTCCCCCACCACATGCTTTGTATACCTGATTGATACAGACTTGTTTAATAACTGGCCTTGGCAACAACAACACCTTAGCAAACAGAAGAACCTGCTAGTATGGTCACTCATGAGCATTATCTCCCTCTAAATGAAAAACCTTCCTAACTTTCACTTCCCTTCTGACCCTTGTTATTCCTTATCTGTTTAATCTTTCCCTGATTTCTGCCCCTTCCATTCCCTTTAGATTGTAAGTGGCGAGTTTTTAGTCTTCTAGGATGCTTTGGGAAAAAGCTCTGCAAAGATTCTAAGCTCAAAACAGGGTCCTCCATTTTTGGAAGGTTGTTAATGCTCTATTTTTCCTTGTTTTTATCTCCTGTATTGCGCTACGGAATATGTTGGCGCGTTACAAATAAAAGTTAATAATAATAATAATTAATATCAGACACGGGAGAGATGCAGATGTGGGCTTAAATAGTCCAGCAAGATATGGGCTGTTACAGGCGTAGGTCATTATGCCTTGACATTTTGTAGGAGGCTTGTGCAGTAGGACCCAGGATTACTGCTGGAGGATGCTAGAGGCATTGTGTTAGTGTTTGGAAAGGTAAATTGGCCTTTGGTGGCCAAGGAACCCTGAAAATACAAGTCCTCTAGATGCATTCTCTGGACAACTCAGGGTGGTTTAGATGGGAACATCTTGTAGAATGCTTGTTGAAAGACATAAAAATAAGGTTCTAGGCTGGTACCTTGGATCTTTCCCACGATTTAAGAAATACAGTTTTCTCCCATCAAACTCAGATTGAATATCTTTTACACCTTTCATTCCTCATAATCCCATAGATATATAGGATTTGGGGATTAGACTTGTGAGCCCATTCAAGGAGAGTCAACTGTATGTTGAGTTGTGGATGGTTCTAAGTATACTACTGTTATAGAATATTTGGTCTTGTTTGAAGTTTTAGGTGGTGGAGTTAAGATGATAAGTGGCATGCCTCTCTGGATTTTAAAAATAGGGTATAGTTTAATTAAAGACTGGGATAGGTTAAGGAAAAGTCCTGTAGGCATGAAAGGTAGTGATGATAGTAGAGGAGATACTTAAAGGACAATTAAAATATATTAGGTAGGGACTTATAGATTAGTAGAGGACTGTGGTTGCATTCATTGGTGCAACTTCCTGCTTCCGGGACTGTGACGACGGATAGGTGTGATGTCAGTTTAAATATTATCCATGTACCTAACAAAGCATACAGACCGCGTCCTGCCCTATGCTTTCACAGCACTTCGTCCACTGAGAGCTAAAAAAACACATGACCATAACCCAGCTCTCAGGAAGTGACGTGACAAGCACAAAATAGGTTCTTGTACTTATAAAGAATTCACATTTTTACAAAAAAAATGTTTTTAGATCTATGGCTGTGTAAAATGACAATGTTGCTTGCTTGGTACATACTTGGCAAATAACGCTTTGAGTATATATAGCTTTTTGGGCATACTTTGATTAAACTATTTTTTTCTTAAATGTTATGCATGAGGACATAGAAAACCAACATGGTGACAAATCGGTGCAGGAGATAATGCTAGTGATGCGGATGAGACTGTCAGATGAATCCATGATAGATTGGAGTGACCACAGGAGGGTCAGTGGAAAAAATATTAGGAGGTTACAGCAGTCATATTGTGTTCATGACCCATTAGGACAACTAGGCAGCCGCCCAGGGCACTTCGCATGAAGGGCGCCACTTCTTAAAAAAATGGTTCCTGGCTTAAAAAAATGAAATAGTGCAGTTCATAAAATGGCTACTAGGGGGTAACCACAAGACTGTTACAACAGGAAAGGGAACTTACACACACAGAAAAGGCAAAAATGGGTCAGTGCATACCTTGCATACTCACTCGCAGGGGCTCCTCCACGTCACTGCCTAGGGGCTCCAAAAAGGTAGCTACAGCCCTGACTCTGTTGTGGGAGGAAGGAATGGATTTTGATGATTTAGTACAGCGATTGAATGTGGAGCATAATAAAAAAACATGGAGTAAGAACTACACCAAGACAGTAGACGTGTATTGTTAGGGGGTTATTGTTGCATTAAGAACATACATAATAATTGCAAGAGTAGGAGAAAATAATTAATTTAATTTAGTTAATAACTATAAATGTAAATTATAGCACTTTTGATGCCTTTGTTGTGTCCCTTTAATTCCTCTGACCCAATTCATTTTTCGATCATTTCTGAATATTTTCTAGCTCTACAATATCCATAGAAGTTGTGCCCAAAACTGAATTCCATATTATATTATACAATAAATTAGGACTATATATCACACTGGGTTGCCCTGCAGCCTCTTTTGGTAAAAAAGGTTTCATTAAATAACATTAGCATTTGACACCTCCCCCATAAAACATACATGCTCAGAGGCAGGAAGTCATACTTAAGCTTGCATATCATGCTTGCCCTGCTGTGTATCCAGCCCCTCATGCCTTGAACAGGAAGGATTACTTTTGTTAAAATAGCCAACAAATAACATATTTAAATGCATTTATATCCCAAAAGGCATTTGCAGCTCATTTTAATGTGCTCTAACAGTATTGAAGTTTATACATTGTAAACATGTTATTTTGCTGAGCAAATAATGCGCTTGGAAAATGCCAAATCAACAAAATTATAATGCTCCAAAAACGGACAAATCTATTGAAAATAAAGATGGTACAGATATCTTACAAATCTAATCTCTGCAGACTGGGACTGGCGGTAACAGGAATTTGAATTAGTTGACATTTTGCTGAGAAAAATGTAAGAATATTTTACTGAATTGTATAAATACAACATGTATTATAGTTCTTTATTGAAAATGCATAAAACAGGAAAAATACATGAAGTGAATGCAACTTTTTTCATATTTTTTCCCCACCCAAAAATCATCTAATTTCGGTAATATCTAATTTTTTTACACTTTTTTGCTTTAATGTACAGCATAAAACCCACTTTTCCAATAATTTTACTTCAGTTTACAGGACTCCTCTGCGGCAAAGGATTCAGGCTAATTACATTCTAATTATGGTCACTATGTATAATCGCTATCCACATGGATCTCTTGAGCATATGTACTGCTGTTTTAGGTAGCTTTTGAAACTTATTTGTGTTGGATACATGCCAGAAAAAAATTACAAACAGCTGTTCCATCCTAGATAGGACTCATGCTGTAGGTTAGTTTATAGAAACTGTGTGGTATGCTGTAAATGTTTCTTAAATGAGATGCAAAAATGAATTATATAATATATATATATATATATATATATATATATATATATATATATATATACATATATAATCATTGTGTTCTTGAATTCTAACTCTTGTGGGCTCTTGTGGTCATCCCAACATATATTAAACCACATGGACAGATGTTCAAAACTTTGAACAAATTACTGCTTTTGGCACAACACTTTCTAAAAGGTACTTGGGAAGAAATAGTTCCTGTTTTTTACCCCTGCAGCTCATGAAGACAGGGGTTGTCCTGTCTCATAGTAACCAATCAGTGGCAACATTCTGCAACATGCTTCTTGAGAGGGGCTACTGACAAGCTAATTTAAAACACTGCAATTGATACTCTGTATATTCAGGAGCTGCGTGAACCACAGAAGGCAGACTCAACAGGTAAAAATTGTATGATTTTAGGCATAAAAAACAGAGCTTATTATCACTTCTTAATAAAATAAAGTACATAAAAGTAAATAGATACATTGGGATATTATAGTTCCAGTGAAATCCAGAAACCTTTCATTTCCATTTCATTATCATGACTCCAACTATAAAGAAGTAAAATGATAGAGGTTGAAACTATAAAGAAGACCAAAAGAGGAAGAGATATAAAAATGTCTCTTCTACAGAAAGAAACACAGTGGATGATTAAAACAACAATTTCCTGGCATTTTTGTAATCTTCACAAATTAGTCTGATTATAGCCTTTAAAGAGTGTATGCATATGAATCTTATGGTCATAAATTTTAGAAATGTAACCAATAATTTTCCACTAATTTGTACCTTGAATACTAATAACATGTATATTTTCCACTCTATGCATTATTTAATTATTTTTTCTGTGTGGGTACTGTTGTGTACTATTGGGTAATATTGTGAAATAAAAACACTATATTGAAATGTTTTCTGATAATAATGTCATATAGATTGATTGGTTTTCTTTTTTGCCACTAATAATGAATCATTTGCTATTAATTTATGACCAGTTGTATAAAGATGACATTCAATTATGACCTATTTGGTGTCTATTTAAAATATTTTGAATTGTACTTTCAGTTGTTTTAATCTATACCAAAGCTATACCACTTATCTCTTTGTAAACAATGTGTTTATTTGAATGTTTTAAGTCCATAATGCAAGCAGAACATTGTGAGATTAACAAGAAGTCCTTGGATGTGTTCCGATTATATTTTTATCAATTCAGGTTTTGGACAGTGTAATTAAAACCACTTTGTACACTTTGTACAGTAAATATAATCTTGATAATGCTTGTTTAGTTGGTGCCCATAAAAACAAAAAGGCTAACTCCCAGACCCTTCTTGCTACTCACCAGAACCAACTCCCTCCCTCCCTGCCCCTCTCCTACCTGTCAACTACATCGTAATTAATCCTTTTCCTCCGGTTCTTCTTCTCAACTTTTCCACATTATGTCTTCAAAATAACCATCTCACCTTCCATGCTCTTCTTTTTTATGATCCCATGAGCTACTATCTGTGAATCTAATATATTCTTTGACCCCCATTATTTATTAGTCTATAGACTATGGTATGTTGAATAACAACCTGTCTTATAATTGATTAGTGGACCTATCACATCTATGAGATGGATCATATGACACTTGAATTGTGTCCGTAAAAGACTTGGTTCAAAAGTGGAAGCTCTTTTACATTGAGACACAGGAATGGACTATATGTGGATACCTATGCCAGATTGATTAGTTCTGTACATTAATTATATTATTCTAATAACATTTGTAACTGGGATGCCATGGTAATGGACATAAAAAAATAATCTTTCTCTGACTCATGACATTTTACAACTCAATTGGTTTACATATCCTTAAAATACCCTCTTCCCACCAAATTCTTCGACTCTTTAAAAAGCTTTTTTAAGCAAAATGCATCCCAGAGGACACTTCAGGTCTCTCATATCATGTGGATGCCCTCTGTTTTTCTTTTCTTTTTTGAATTGGCCTTTTTCTTTAATGTCTGGTTTACCACACTGAGGCTGATGTAACCTGTTATTGGCTACCATTGTGGAACTTGGATAGAATCAGTTCTACCAGTTACTAATATGATACCTTTTAGAATTAAACTTCACTATACAGTAATAGAATGATCTTGATACTTAAGAAACTTAAGAAGATTTCCACTTCCTACCAGATTGGAAACCAGAGGTAGCATTCATTCATCACATATGCTACTTACACATATGTGATTTAAACCAAATTTCAAGGTATAGCTTAATCTAAGACAATTCAAACCCATAGAATGAATCCTATAAGTGAATACTTTTCTTTTCAATAATTGACTTATCCTTTAATCTAGGTTTTTATTTAAGAAACTATTTATGTTGATTTCCAAAGTGGGAACTAGTCCATTTTAACTATATTGTGTGCCATTCAACAGGAGTTTTGCTTATTGGTATTTTAAAAGGGTAATTAATAAAAGTTATATATTTTTATTTATTAACAAGAGTGCACCAGTAACCCACACATTTTAGAAAAAATCGTTTTCTATGCGGTGTATAATATGTGGGGGTAGCACTAGTACTGAATATAACTATCCAGTATCATTTGGTAATTTTTTACCAGTGTGCTAGTGTGGGTATTACTGTTTTTTTTTACACTAATTAATTAAATTAAAAAAGTGATTAAAGTACAATACATATTATTTTCATTTATTTTAATTTTGATAATATTTTTTTTTAAATATTACAAAAGTTAATCCTTATTAAATATTATATAATTGATTAATTGTATGTACCATATTGATTATAAACAAAACTTGTAAATTGTCTTTACTTTCAATATAGTGTAGAAGCAAAGGCTAATTTTGTTATTTTTGTTATTAGAGGAAAAAAATGGTCATTAGTGACAAAATTTAAACCATTATGTCATAAGTCTGGCCATCTTCCTTTATTTTATTTTTTGCTGTTTCAATTCAACTTTTATTAAACCAAGGTCACAGATCTATACTCAGAACAGAGATTTACGGGAACTGTGTTTATTAATAGGCAACAAGGCAGATTCATAGAGGAGGTCTAGGTGCAGTCATTGGACACGGTACTAGTGTAATTTATAGCTGCCTTCATATTTAGAGATATGTTTATAGGTGGGATATTGCCACACGGATTCATTCAAAAGGAGGTTAACAATTATTTCCAGGATGAAGTGCAGTTTCATCCACATGTGGCAGCTATGCCCTGGGGAAAACAAGTACTGGTAGGACTTTACATTAATGTGAACAGTTTTTTTCTATGAAAGGACCACTCCACAATGAATATATATATACTAGTGGCTTGCTTGTCAAAAATGACTGCAATAAAATTTGAAGACTGGCAATGCTGTTTGCCACACATTGCGAGGCTCTCCCCCCTCTAAAATGCAGGCCTTGGGATGAGCACCTTCGACACTCATCGCAGGCCCTGCAATGAGCACCTTAGGAACCCATCACAGGCCTCGCAATGAGCACGTTCGGCTCCCTCCCCTGTGTCTCTTCCCCCCCTTCCCTGTGTCTCCTCCACCCTCTCCCTCCCCTGTGTCTCCTTTCCCCCTCTCCTGTGCGTCCTTTCCACCTTTCCGTCCACGCCCCTGCGCAATGCGCGCACCCTGCACAATGCTGGCACCATGTGCAATGTGCAGCTAACACTGCGCATTGCGCCTGTGCACCCCCTGGCTCAATGTGCAGGCGCATCACAATTTTTGCGACCGGCGTAATTGCAAGTTTGACGGGCTCGCAATACTACAACTATTATATATGATTCATTCTCCAGTGGACCACGTTTAGTCTGGCCTCTCTGCTATGACCTGCCCATCTTGGGTGACCCTATATGGTATAGCTCAAAGTTTTGCTGAGGCAGACAATCCCTGACACCATGTAAAGGGAGTGATCCAGAAGGGGAAGAGCATAATTATGGAAGCAAAATATCATACACATAGTTTTTAATATAATACAAGTCGTACCTCTGCTGAGCACCGGAGGAAGCCATGACACTTTGAAGGTTGTTGTGTATGTCACAAGGGCTTTTATATGGAGAACAGACTTACATTTATTAATACAAGCTGCCTCCTTCCTCAAGTGACAAATTGTCAACACTGATGCCTATTACTTAAAAGTAATGAAAACTGGACCATTATAGTGGTCTTCAATGTAAAATAAACTATGTATTGTGGTTATTTATGATGTCCAACATATAATACTCTAAAGGTGCTTTAGGACTATGGTGAGATACTTTAACAGACTGCTGTAATAAAAAAATATTGCTTCTCCAGCTGAGAGAAAGCTTAAAATTGAGAGTCATTGAAAATCCATTTTATTTGGAATTACATAGTAGTTATATGCACATTTTCCGTTAAAACAATTAAACACATCCGAAAACATCAAACCTAAATTGTTAGGTTTAATTAAATTGCTGAAAGTTTTAAATTCAGATTTTACTATTTTCCATGTTTAGAGTACAAAGTTTTGGTAAAATAGTGTAAAATATGTCATTGGGTAAAATCTCCCTCTTTCTGTGTAAATTGTATTATAAAACATATAAACAAATATGATTTAAATGCCCTGGTTCATTGCAAAATACAAATACGCATAATATTAAAAATGTGTAATTTTTTTTGCATGATGACACATTAACCTGGGGAAAGTGTAATGTGAGGAGTAAATGCAACTATCACATTAGAACTCAATAATTATGTCATTCATAAAACCACAATTATTATTAACTTTTATTTGTAAAGCGCCGACATATTCCGTAGCGCTGTACAGGGGAATAGAACAAGGAAAAATACAATATTACCAACTGAAGAAAATGGAGGGTCCTGTTTTGAGGTTAGAATATTTGTAGAAAGTGCTTTTTCCCAAAGCACCCTACAAGATAGGAAACTCGCTACTTACAATCTAAAGGGAATGGAAGAGGCAGAAACCTGGGGAAAGAATGTAAGGAATAGCAAGGGTCAAGAAGAAGGTGAAAAATTATTTAGGTGGGAAGGTGTGTTAACTTGCAAAAGGTTATCTTTACTGGTAGAGGGAAGGAGTCATTTGAGGTGACTGGCCCAAGTATGTTATAGGTTATCTGCCCCTAGTGGTCAGATAATATAGCCTGCATGTGGGAAGGTTGGGGTTGGCTTTACAGAGTGGTGGAGGGTACATTTTAGACATAGAGGGGCGAAATACAAAACCACATGGGGACAGGACAGAGTTAGCAGTCCTGGGGGCTGAGCATGGCAGATGAGAGGAGGGAATGAGTAAGGGGTCAAGGTTGGAAGATATTTGTCCAAGAGCCAGTAAAATAAGTAGGGAGAGGAGATGAGATGTTTATGAGCTTTAGAACATGAATGAAATAATGACTGGAGCAAGGAGAGGAGCTTGTGGGAGAAGAGCAGAGGGGAGGAAAGAAGGGAAGGAGAGATGTAAATGGTGTTAGACATAATGTGGAGAGAATGAAGAGGATCGTCTGAGACACAAGCAGAAGCTTAAGATGAAGAAGAAAGTAAAGGGGAACATAGTTGCCAAGAGAGTAATCTAAAAGGAATAAGTAGGGATAATCATGTGCAGTTGATTGATCAGGTGCAAGTAATTTGAGTGATTCAATAAATTAAAGCTAACCTGGGGTGGGTGGGAGAGGGGAAGGGAGGGAGGGAGAGGCTTGCTGGCTGTGTTCAGAGGCCCAGAGAGTGGATACAGAGAATGTTTGGAAGTTTGAGACGAGTCTCAGACCCAGACAGCTGAAATAGACATAGATATGTAAATTAGGCTGGGGGAGGTCAGGTGGGAAGGCATATGGGTCACAACATGTGGAGGGGAATCAGATAAATACTATAAATCAGAATAAGCTTTAAAGTCACTAAACAACAAGAAATAAACAATGTGCTTAAAAATAATATCACAGAAATTAATGTAATAATCAATATGAAGAGGAGATAAATGCAGATCTTCAGAGTCCAATGCAGATACCTGGCTTGCTGTCTGTGTTCAGAGGCCCATAGAGTGTAAAAAGACAAAAGTGTAATGTTACAAGCTTCTTTCACACACAGATAAAGTTCATTACGCTTTGGATGGGTTGCAAAGTGTTTCTTAAAGCTGTGATGGTAATTTTCCCAAAGGAAACATCCACTGTGACCATTTCACATTCCATGCAAAGCTTAGTAAACTTGGTCAACTTTGGTCAACATCCTGTAGTCCCAAAATGCCAGGCAACTGTTCCCTGAAGAAGAAACAGCAAACCCCAGATGTACATTGCCGACTGGACCTCATATGTGAAGTATATCTGTTCTCTCACAGTAAGCAAGGAGTTCATGTCTGGAGTTCATATCACTCTCTGGAGTCCATATGACCAAACCCCAACAGTCATTTGAATATTTGCAAAATCTAGTTGAGGAGAGCTCAATCTGAGAATGAATAAACCAAAGTAGGGTTTTTCTATAGTCATGATAAACTATTAAGAAAGCAGCATTCTTTTAGTTAACTTTTACTCTTCTGTATAATGTACTGTAGTATCAATGTTTAGATGTAACCCACCTTGAAGGAACAGTGAAATGATCAATTAAAATATTTAAGGAGTTACAGCAAAGGTCCTAATTATGGTAGAAATTGTGCAACTAGATGTTACTAAGAAATATCTAAATTAGACTTCGATAAGTGACCTTGAATCTTGTTATTTTTAGGCACAATCCTACAAGGTTCTACATTCTAGTAAGACCCTTGGCCGTCCACCACATTTATCCTCATTCATTGCAACAGAAGATAGTAAACATACCACTTGAGTGGGGTTAGATATAAGAATAAACTGCACACCAAACTATTCACTCCAGTCTCGATGGGTGCAGTTTCTTTAACTACCAGTCTGGAAGCTTAACTGGAAGGATATTATCCACCTCTATGGTGATATAGTGATACAAAGGCAAACGGTGAGCCAGTTGTGCAGCCACATTGTAGTATTGGATAATTAGGAGCAGTGCCATCATTAGAAATCTTGGGACTCAGTAACGTTGTGGCAGTCAGGGTCCCCCTGTAAACACATTATCCATCCCACTCTTATGTTAAATGTGCAGTAAAATATCTTGCTTTCATACCCTATATTAAATAAGTAACACAGCTTTAAGAAGCAAAGAAAAAAATAATCTGAAAATGTGAAGGAATATAAAAACTTCCATTTTCTTCTGTTTGATCTCACAGTATTACATTGATTGTCACCTGCCTCAACCTTCTGCTGGTGACTCCAAATACCCTGTTTTTTGTCTGCCTCGACCTTCTGTGGATGTTCTTGATCTTTATGACTGGCACCTACCAATGATCTCAAATAATTAGACCAATCTAGGGCTAACTAGATTGCCAGGTGTGTGAGGGGTGATTCAGTCTCTTGTGTGTCCTTCTTCACTTGAACAACCACCAGCTTTTCAAGATGGCCAGGAATGTTCCTAGATTAAAACCTCAGTGTGAAAGCCAGAGTGACCCATAAAGGGAATATGATTCATATTATATTGTCTGTGGGAGCAGATTTCACTTACATTATACTTTGCTTTATAGTGTTATAAATATTTCTGTAATTTTTCATCTGCTAATTACTCTTTTTTATTTTCTTTTACTGGAAAACATAGCCATTGTCTAGTTTCTGCAATAAATCCAGTAAGTATTTGTTGTAAAGTTATTGAGTTCATTCTGTTTACAGTAAACATGTCATACTCAATGGCATATCACAATACTAGTTGCCATCGTAACAAAACAATCAAACTATGAATCAGTGTGCCTTTGGATTTAAGTAATTATGTTAGTCATTGTACTAAATTATTAAAAATATTTCCCATGGGAAATTTTAAGCTTCAAGCAGTCAGTAAAATGAATGTAATGAAATGGCAAAACAAAAAAGAAAGTATTAGTAATCACACGTCCTTAAATAACACTGCAATTGGTTTTTATTTTATGTGTTTATACACATTTTTATCATTTCTTTATTCTTACTGTATTATTATTATCGTTTATTTGTAACGCCCCAACATATTTTATGTGACTAAAACACATCAACTTCTGATCCATCCCAATGTAGTGTCGACTAAATACAACTTCTTTAGGCATTTCCTTCATCTCTAAATTGCTTTCTTTATTTTTTATTATTATCCTTTATTTGTAATGTGCCTATATATTCCATAGTGCTGTACAGGAGTTAAGTACAAATCAAAACAGTTAACAAGTTGCTGAAAAATGGATGGCCCTGCTTTTGAGCTTAAAATCAGACGTACATAGAACTTTCCCTAAAGCGGCATCAATATTGAAAACTCACAAACTTACAGTGTAAAAGTTTTGGGTATGGTATAGGGGTGAAAGATGCATTGTGTATATTAATGCTGTAGATTATAAGTTTCTTTAAACAGATGCATTTTCAGGGAGGTTTTGAAGGTATTGAGGCAGAGAGATAGTCTAGTGGAGCGAGGCAAGGAGTGCCGGAGTATTAGAGCAGCACAAGAAAAGTCCAGATGATGGGAATGAGAGGAGGGGATGAGAGGTTGATAGATAGACCGTTAGCACAGCAAAGAGGGTGGATGGGAAACTATTTTGAGATAAGAGAAGATATATAAGAGACTGCACTATTGGTGAGTATGTTCAATCTCTGTTTAATTAATTTATTAATTTAACATAAGTTAGTGCAACTCATACTTTTACTATTCATTATTATTTATTTAACATGCCAAACGAAAGCGGATATATTCTTAATTTCTATTCATTCTTAGTTATAAGTGATAGCTCCTCCGTATTTATAGCTCTCATAGGAATTCTAATTTTAATTATAATACTAGAAAGAGACCAGAAATATACTTGAAAAATACTAGAAAAATAAACAGAATACAACAAATATATAGAAAATTGATGCATAAAAATATATAAAGTATAAAAATATATTTTCCTAAATAACATTTATAGAATACATTTTCATATCTAATTTAAGAGATATTTATTAATAATCCAATATTACCACATTTTTAAATGGTTAACAGAAATATGTTTTTGTTTGTTTCTTAGAAAATCAACTTCAGCAACAAAATTTATTTAGCTTTTTAACATTGGTTTGTGTTGGTACATTTGCTATTTTTTTATTATAGTAACCAAAAAGTTAAAATAATGGACCTTAGTTAAATTAAATACTTGTAATAATGTAAATAACTTTATACAATGTTTTCCAACTTTCTGTGTAAATAGCTAAAGAAACAAACAAACATGCTTCAATTCCATCATCCCTCGTCTATAGTGTCCAATTCAGTAGGACCAATCTCTGTCTGAAAATTCATCAGATGTTACCACAAACTTTGAGATTGATGTACAGTAACCACACGATCTACAAGCGGGAAATGTATGTTCTATTGATGTTTACAACTGTGGGTCCAAGACAGGTAGCCATGTCTTGAAGAATAGTCTGACTCAAGGGCATGAGCAGCAAACCTGATATGGCATCACAAACTTGCCCTTCTTCCTACGGTCAGTCTTTGACTGGCGAAGCCACACTATAATATGGTGCCTATGTCATGAATACAAGCCACCCCAGGTTCTTCTCTAATGATGACAACATCAGAAATGGCAGTTGCTTGTTCCTATACCATATGCTAAGCTTTAGGCACACAAGGTAGCAAGGAGACTGACACCCATTTGATGGCCTGCGCCAAGTGTACATTGTAAGAGAAGAAGGCAACCTGTCTGTCCCTAAAATCTTTACCTTATAGGTCCAAGGAAATTAATATATAAAATTACTGCAGAAAAGCCATTGCTCAAACCATTCTGCAATGTACTTAAGCCCTGAAATATAGTGCCAAAGCAGTGTGCATCTCTGTACAGTATCCGTTCACAGCTAGTAAGGATTCTTGACTGGAGCAGGATCCTGCAGTTGAAAGAGGAGATAAAAGATACCCAAATCCAGAGATCTATCAAAGATCTAATGAAGTGATGGGGCTGACGAGTTCCCTCAGGAGCCAGTGGCAAGTGCCTGCAGCAAATCTCCCCATCTGGATAATTCTGCATCCAAAAGTCTGCTTACCCAGAATCAACTGCCACTCCATAAGGGATACTTTCATGACATAAACAATTGCCCCTGACTCAACTGGATATTATGTGACTTATCCTCCAGCAGGATGCACTTCATCATTACAGAGTGAATCACAATCCCAGGAAAGTCTCATAGCGGGACCATCTGCTTTCTGAGTAGCTAGGAGGATCCCAAATGACTAGCCACCCCCTGACTGGTGGACATGATATCACGATTGGCATCCTGTCCAGCAGGGACTACAAACAAGTAATTGCCCAGGTAACACATAATGTAGAAAACTCTACTTCCACCTTGACGACCAGCTCCAAAAAAAAGTGCTGAAACTCTCGAATTAGGTGAACAGGGTAGAAGAAAGGCTTACTCATGGATAACCTTTGACTCCAACCTTCCCTCCATACTTATGCATTAATTATCAAAGCCATTGCATATTTCACCAAGCTTGGTTCATTGCTATTTCTTCATTCATTGAAGATCATATTGTATAAGAGTGGTGATGAAGACTTTTCTGAAATGAGTGGAGAGACCCAATGGAAAGGAAATTGTGGAGCATCAAACTTGCCTCCAATTTTCCCCATCAGGACCTCCTTCTCTCACGTGAGCAATGGGTGTTGAAGGGGAAGAGGGAGAGAAGGGAGGGAGAGAGGAGGGAAGGAGAGAGAAGGAAAGGGAAGGAGAGGGAATGAGAGAGAAGGCGAGGGAGGGAGAAAGAAGGAGGGAAGAAGAGCGAAGGAAGGAGGGGAGGAAGAAAGAGAGGAAGAGTGAGAAGGAGAGATTGAGAGAGAAGGAGAGGGAGAGAGCGATAAGGGGAGTGAGAGAGAGAGAGAGAGAGAGAGAGAGAAGGAGATAGAGGGAGAAAGAAAGAAGGAAAAGGAGAGAGGGTGAGAATGAGAGGGAGGGGGGAGAGAGAGAAGAAGGGAGGGAGAGATGAGAGAGAGAGGTGCACAGATTCAGAGTGAGCAAGGAGAGAGGGAGAGGGCACAGAGAGAGAGGGTGCAGAGAGAGGGTACACAGAGAGAGGGCGCACAGACAGAAGACATTGTTTTTAAGATAATATTATACCGTCATTTTTGACGGTCATGTGACTGCTATAGTTATAAGACTCATTCATGTCTGCCAATGAAATCTCTAGACATATATATACTTTGTGCACTTCCTTTTAGTTTCAATGAAGTTTAAAGAGGTTTTACTTAATATCTGTTCATGCAAAAGTCAACTTTGGTAATGTTTCAATCATGCTCTTACAAATGCATGAAAAAAAAAATTGTGTTCCTTTTCAATTTAATTATTTTTTTTTATACATTGATCACATTATATTTATATTTTCCCAGTTGTTCTATTTTTACTTCTGAGAATGTGATGCTTATGTTTCTTTTTATCCAGCGACAGCAAGGTGATATATGTTTTATGACTGTGATTAAATTGTCAATTTTATAACATTATAGAAAGTCTCCTGTTTATATTCACGGTCTTCACACAATCTGTACCACTACTAAATAAAATGATGCACGGCAAGAATCATTATGCAGTTCAAAGATAAACACGGAGCCTACAAGGCCCCATACATACATACAATATATTTATCTGAGTAATACAATAACTACTTAAAATTCCCAGAAAGGCACCAAGCTTAGACAGATTGATGTTTATCCTGACATGCACATTCTGTTTTAATACATATATTAGCAGCTTTTATTTCCCACTGATTGTACTAATTGAATTTTATGTAAATGCAGTCTTCAAGTCTGTTTACAGTAATGAAGATTTCCTCTGAGCCTAATGTTTGGAGCCCATTACTGACATATACTGAACGGGCTTAGCTGTTATTGTGCACGTCTTAAAATTTATTAAATCCATTTGTTTGGGAAAAAACTGAGAAAACAACAGCTTTTCATTAACATTATATTTTTTATTAAAACATTAACAGTATATTTAATCGTCTGAGAAAGGGGGATATAAGTGGTGTGATCATTATTTAAAGTAGACATGTTTATAGGAGCATAGATGTAATAAATGGATTATTTTGTTGGTAATTAGATTCTTAGCTTTCAAGAAACACAAATGTCCATTTTCTTTTGAACCCTATATTCTCCTGTACATTAGGGCTTCAGCATAATACATGGCAATTACCAATAGTTCAGAGTTTGTGGAAAACTTTGCCCTCTTTTCCTAGTTACTTTTCCCTTGGACATGTTACAAGGATCTATATCTTGGCAAGAACAATTGCACAAAGTGTTAAAGGCTTAAGGACAGGAAGAAGATGGGGTTAGGACAGAATAGAAAGGTGAAAGCTGACAGTGCGGGCTCATATAAAAGCCAGGCCCCTCTGAGGTCCTACGTTCCAAAAACCAATGAGATTTCTCCATCATGTGAGCTCTTCAGTCAAAGCATCTCATGATATTCCAGGTGCCAAGCTTGACCTAGCTTCCAATATTCACTCCCTAAGGTTCTCATTTGAGTCTCAAGGATCAAATCAAATTTCCCACACATAGGGCCTCATTCTATTATCGGCCGTAAATCGGCCGTAAGGCTGCGATTCCTTGCGAGGGTTCAGTTAACTCGCGATTCTATTATACGGCCCCGCAAGGATCTCCTTTTACGGCCGGCCGCATATCTTGGAACCGGCCGTAAACTGTGAAATATAAAAACTCAAAAATAAATTCAAGCCTGCACTGTACAGCTCTGTAAATGCTAGGGATCATATTGGGGGACATGAGGAATAAAAGGAACCCACTCTCAAGCTTGCACATCTGCCCAAACCCGAGTTCAAATTAACTGTTTATTTGCCGGCTGCGGCGTGGGCGTGTCTGAGGTGCTCCAAGCACTCTGGACTTTTTACATGGATATTTTACGGATATTAAAAATGAAATATTTTACGGATTTGAGTACAGGATAATTATGTGCTATTTTTTCTAACACCTAAAATCCCTTTATAGTCTTCTCAAAGTGCAGGATGGCTTTATTTGAGCTATTTTATGTGCTTAATTGGTGCTAGCGAGACCTTTTTCCTGCAAGTAACTGCGGCTCGTTTTTAGCCTTGCAGAGAGGTTTCCCGGAGCAATTGAATTGCAAATCTCTTGCGGCCGTTTTAGATCAAAGGCTTTCCTCCGGCGCGATCGGCCGCAAGAGATAGCAAGGCACCGGCCGCAAGCCTGCCGGAGCCTACGGCCGTAAGGGAATAGAATAGCAGAATAGCTTGCGGCCGGTCCTTGCGGCCCCGCAGCGGCTGCGGCCGATAATAGAATGAGGCCCATAGAGTGGAGAGTATGCACCTCACTTGCACTGTTCTCTCATAATATGGATATCTTGCATCTTGGTGCATGCCAGTGGAGTTCAGATATATGCTGGTAAATTCACCAGATTTTTGGCCTATATCGCTTTTGAGACAAGATGTCAGTTTATTTGAATTTGATGACATTTGAGAACTTAGTTTGCTATTCTATCTACCTAAATATTATATATATATATATATAGATAGATAGATAGATAGATAGATAGATAGATAGATAGATAGACTGTGAAAATATTCAGTAAATGCTTATCAGTTTATTATGTTCAATGTTCACCAACTTTTAATACTTTTTATTGATGACTCAAAGAACATTTTAAATATACAAATTCTAGCAAATGTTCTTTACTTTGATGTATTAATTGTTTGCCATTGGATTTCTATTATAATAGAAGTTAAAAATATTTTCACATTAGTTATTAACCCTTTAAAAGTATAAGTTGCATCTGCATTAGGAAAGCCCTATTAGAACAATTATATACAGTGTTACAAAATATAAAATTAAATTATATTACATGTATTTATATGTATTTTTGCACAAACTGCATCACGCACCTAAATCTAACCTCCAATAAATGCCACCCGAGCACTCAAACTCCTAGAGATGCTAAAATGAGAATAAAAACATTAGGATATATCATGAAGGAGACACTTCATATTCAACTCTGAACAGTAAAGCTGAAAGAGTCCATGCTTCTTATGCTACAGTGCTGCTATGAGTATTTGAATTGGGACATTGAAAAAGGTAATTTATTGGTTTGACGGAGAGAGATGTTAACTTTTGCACTGCGCTTTTATTGCTGAGAAACAGATAACGTAAGCTATTTGATATTGGCAGATAGGGTGACAGAATGAGTGTAACACTCCCCCTACAACAAAACCATTAAAGCACAAATAAACTCCCACTTCATCAGCCCACAAGATAGCCAGGTCCAAAAAATTCCTTGAGGGAAAAAAACAGACAAATGGCTGGTACCGTGAATAGTTAGTTTTTAATAAACTTCCAAAAGAAGAAGCAACCCTAAACATGACTGATCTACTGATCTACTTTAAATTGTACTTGAGGGTTTAGATATCAAGACTGTCCTATGGAATTCTCTGAAGACTGAGAATTGAAAACACAATACCCTGCCGATAACTTCCCCTCACCTCAATCCCATAAACTCCTTTTACTGGAACCCGTTGCTGTCTATCCTACGACCAAAGCCTTATGTGTTCGATTGTATCACTCTGCTTCTTCTCCGAATGGTTCATCTGGATTGATTTACTAAACCTCAGCCTCATATAAAATCAGTGAAGCTGGCAGGTCTGCTAAACTGTGATATTATTATGGCCATTCAGCTACCTGACCATTAATGATAGAAAATGCCTATAGCACTTTACTGTATAGTCCCATCTAATCTTAAATAGATGACAGCTGAAAACAAGTACAGATGAGAAAGACTTTCAACTGTTTGTGTAATGACTTCCCTCAAGCTGTCTTGCTGTGCTATGAAATCTGTCTTTTGGATCTGATCATTATGTCAACATTTATATATCATCATGTGTTTGTTGCTGAACAATGTTGACATATCAAGTAGATAAAAATGTTTTTTTTATAGGTCATTCGAAGAGTTATTTCCGTGTCTTAGCATTTTATTTTTCAGTGGTTTAAAAACTATGTGGAACACAAAAAAAAATGTGTTTTCAAGAAATCCCAATTTTGCAGAGAAGCAGACATAACGTATCCGTTAATCAGGCTTCAAATCGGCTATAGCATTGTTTCGCTGTAATTCCCTGCTTTGTGCTAAAACGCCGCCATAGCACTGTTTTTTTGTTGACGTTCACCGATAAACACTTTGATTCATGTTATCGCTGTTTTTTCCTTGTGGGACCCCATTTAACTCTATTAACAGCATCACATTGTTACGAGGGGTTCCCTTGTGGTTTTCAAACTCCACCATCTACACCATCTTCAGCAACCACCAGCGCTGCATCTTCAACAAAGATGATTACCGACCCCAGATGCTACACTGTGGAGGAGATGGAGAAGCAGTTGTCCATCTGGATTGATAAGGAATTGGAGCGTAACACGCCTCTCAGCCAGGCCATCATAATGGAGAAGTCTAGCAATCTTTCCAGCCACATTTGAGAACATCATAGCAAGAGGCAATTACCCTCTTGAACTAGTGTTCAACATGGATGAGACTGGCCTCTCCTGGAAGCAAATGCCAAGCAGCACATTCATATCACAGGGGTGGAAGAGAGCAATGGCTTCAAAGTGGCCAAAGACTGGCTAATCCCTCTTCTGGGTGGGAACGCCAGTGGTGACATAAACATCCAGAGCTATGAAGGGTATAACAAAATCCAGTTTACCAGTCATTTAGCAATTCAACAGGAAGGCCTGGATCACCCTGGACATCTTTAAGGAGTAGTTCAGCAAGCATTTCAGCCCATCAGTACAGTGTTATTGTAGGAACAAAGTACTCAAGGCCAAAGCGCTCTTGTGAATAGATAATGCTCCAAGCCACCCGACCAACTTGACTCAGCTCAACTGCTGCATCCCAGTGGAAGTAGTGTTCCGGCCACCCAACACTACTTAGCTCATTTAGCCTATGGAACAGGGAGTGATTGCGACCTTCAAGGCCTGCTATCTCCGTTGCACATTCTGCCAGCTCATTGACCAAATGGACAGCAAGGGCAAACAAGCCATGATAGATTTCTGGAAGAATTACACCATCGTTTAGGCCGCCTATAACGTTGATTTGTCCTGGAAAGAGATGACACAGCAAAGTCTAAAAGCTGTGTGGAGGAAGATATGTTCAGAGCTGCATGGAGATGTGCAACCAGAACAGCCCATCATAGCGGAGAAAGTGGACCTTGTAAACACGGCTGGACTGGGCCAACAAATTTGAAATCTCAATTGTTTTTGTGTATTTTTTCCCCTATCCCTATCTACCATATGTTAAAATGACTGTTTATCTCAGGTTTGCTTAACACTCCTATGGCCCGGAACCTATCTATAGGGCTAAATGGGGTATTCCTGTATATAATACCCAATTGTATGACTAAACACTTCTCCTTATTATCTGCACCACTATACAATTTTGCGTTGGGTAAAATAAAAAGTTTTATATATCAGGGGTCACATATCAGGCCCTTCAAATGAAATGATTCCCATGGATGAGTCGTTAATTTGAAGAGTTATAACATATTTAGCATGGTCAGGTTACAATAATGAGAGGTGTTAATTACCCAGAAATAACATAGGTAAATGAGACCATCAGTTCAACTAAATTCAGGCTCTTGAGTTCACTTAGAGATCATTATTTTGCCCAAACTATACAAGAACCTAGTAGAAAAGAGTCTCGTATCTAGCCATCACATTTAATATTGCAATAGGGGAACACTTGGGTAATATTGATCACAACATAGTCTTGTTTGAAATTAATTTTCAAAAGCAATGTTGTAGAGGGTCAACAAAGGCTTAATTTTAAAAGTGCAAGTTGTAATGATATAAGGCCCTCTTCAATTGAGCAATTGTAAGTAACTGGAGCCATAATGTAGCCCATAATCTAATTTGCTATTCAACTGGCTTCTTTTAGTGAGTCGCAAACTATCTACGGGTTACAGGCTGAAAATCCCTACGGTTGTCAAAATTATAACTTGCAGCCCATCTAAGCCTTTGATCTTTCAAGCCCACAAAAGTTACAATCACTAAAATGGCAGATCGCTATTCATTTGCTACAATTCCTCAAGCCCGCAAATGTTTCCCCCCCCCTAAATGGCAAATGTAGAAGTAAATCCTATGGTTACCAGATAGGTACCCCTGTTCATGGCACTGTAAATGCAAACCAAAAAATCAATACTGCACTTTTATAGATGGGGAAAGCGATGAAATACATTAGAATTCTCGATTCTTGAGCTTGCAAATCTGCAATTACATTTTTTTTTATGTTTCATTTTGGTGTCATATCAATCTTGGGAATCAATGATTTAATACATATCAGGCCATGCACATAGACTAAAACAGTATTGTCATTTTTTTTTATTAATTTGTACATTGCCAATTTGCGAGTTTGATAGCATATGGGACCTCTAAATGCTAATTGATTGATGTGTAACCTCCATGTTTTATTGACGTAATGATGATGGTCTCATTTACTATTGGTTGTTTCTAAATTGGGAGGTTCGGCCTTGCGTAATTCATCATGATCACACTCTGAAATGCTACTTATGATTGCATGGTTTACAATTACGGCTTTCGACCCGTAACTTGTGGGCTTTATTGTGTTTAATCACTTTGGTCTGTTTTGTTCAAATTGGCCTTAATTTCTAAATAAGATAAAGGTTTCTTAAAATGTATAAAGTGGGCTTTCATGGTTCAGTAGTATGTTCTCTACTATCACATAAAATAGTTGTTAAACTACGAAACATTGTCACGCTTTGCGAGCTCGCGAAGCCAGGGGCGCAGTTTGGTCCGCATATGCAGACCCTCGCGAAGAGAGAGGCTGCATTTGCAGAAGGTGGAGGCTCCAACGTCGGCTGCAATGAGCCACAGGCTCATTGCAGGCCACAAATGTGGACCCTCGCAAAGTGAGGGGTCGCATTTGCGGAGGTGGAGGCTCTACGGCGCCTCACAAGCGGTTACAAACAGCCACAGGAGCGGGGCTTTGAAAAAAAAAGTCTAACACACAATGACTAAATACGGACTTACACAAAAAAATACGAGCCGCGGGTCATAGAAAAAAAAAATTACGAACTTGCAAAAATACGACCTTAAAGGGCGAACAGCGCACAGCGGAAAACATTAAAAAAAGACAAAATACACACAAAAATTTAATAAAAAGCTAACCCACAGCAAAGGGGGGCACCCAGGACGTCTGGAAGTGAGGTTACACCTCAATTTAAGTCCAATTTACCTGCTTAAACACTCGAAAATCCCCTAAGCGAGAGAAAAAATTTTAGCCAAAAAAACGAAAACGAGACTCCTCGACCCCTAAAGACGCAAAACACCACCAAGCACATACGACTTTTGCAAAAAGCCGTACGAGGTACAAGATACACTATTACCAAGAACGCAAAATCATCCACACCCGTGTACTACATACACATTCGCCGACATTTTACGACACTACCTTACATAATGCGCAAGTACACAGCTACTCTAACGCCTTCCCCTCGCGCACGCAGCCTATTTACACTACACACTGCACACATTGCTGACACTTACACCTCAGCTCCACAACCTACATTGTATGCTGCAGGAACAGAAAAAAAAAAAAAAAAACAGCACATTCCTTGCTGCATATATTAATTACAAATAGGTAAAGTATATTAATTTATGAATTAATTAATTAATTAATTATCATGAAAACCTACATTTACACACAAAAAACTAAAACAACACTATCGCAATAAATGCCAAAGCCCTTCACTGCGTGCCTCACAAGGAGCGCCAACGGTGCTCATAGGACACAAACTACACCAGGGGACAGGCTTGCAATAAGCGCAAAAAGGAGATCAGCGCGCACCTTACAATGACAGCAAAAGCGCCTCTGATAACAAAAAATACACCAACCAAGAGGCTCGCAATGAGCGCCGAAGGATCTCAGACGACTAAAACACTTACTGTGTGGTGCAAACAGCATTACCTGCCTTACAATTGTATTGCCCCGTCATTTTTGACTTGCACGTCACTAGTTTAATATATTTACTACTGATTTAGAAATAGGGCTTGAGAGCAATGTCTGATGACACCAAATCGTGTCATGTAATTAAATCAGACCATGAATGGTGCTTTCACTCCAAATGGACTTAAACTAGAAGAATGGGCAGTTATATGGCAAATTTGTTTTTCATCATAGGAATGTAAAATTATGCATTTTGGAAGAAAGAGAAATATGCAATAAATAATCTAAAAAGAACAAATTTGGGGATATCAGACATGGAAAATAAAACTCATTGTGAAATGTACAATTCAGCTGTAAAATGTCCTTGCTCTTGGGGTGCCTGTGCGCCTGTAGGTAGCTATATTTGGCTTTGCACTTTAAGATATTCTTTATTCTGGTTTACCTGAAATGCAGCAATTCACATAAAATATTTCAAGGTATGTAGTCAAAAAGTTCACCATAGGAACCTTGACCATTAGAAGCATGAACCAATGCCAACTGGATGTGGTCAAACATGACAAGACTAAACATTGATATCATGGGAATTTGTGAACTCAAATGGACTGGAATAAGACATTTCATATCTGACAACCACAAGATCTCCTACTCTGGTCAAGCATCCCAAATATACAATCATAGGGTGGCCAAAGCAGTGCTTGGTTACAACCCAAAAACGAGGAGAATGATTTCAAGCCATTTAACATCACAGTGATCCTAATCTATGCTCCAACCAGATGTCCAATTCTATGAGGATATTCAACACCTCCCATATATGAAACAAAAAAAACATACTACTCTCACTATAGGATACTATAATGCTAAAGTAGGGAACCATAAAATATCTGCAATAAATTGCAAATTTAGCCTTGGAGTACAAAATAAAGAAGGTCAGAGATTGGTAGAATTCTGTCAAGATAATTCTCTCGGCATAGTAAACACCCTCTTCCAAGAAGCCTCGGGTCGACTCTACACATGGACATCATCAGATGGACAATATAGAAATCAGATTTGCTATATGCTTTTTAGCTAAAGCTGTAGGCTGGACCTATAGCTGGCTGAGGCTCAGATTATGAGCTTCTTATTGCAAAGTCCAGAATGAAACTGAGGAAAAGGGAGAAAATTGTGAGACCAGATACAAAATAATATCCCCAGTGAATCTGTGGGGGAGGTAAAGAAAATATTTAAGGCACTAGACACGGTAGATAGAATGTCTGAAGAACTTTGTGAAATCGTCCAGAAAACAGCAACAAAGAATGTCCCCAAAGAAAAGAAAACTTAGAAGGCAAACTCGCTTTGAAAGTAGCCCAGGAAAGAAGGAAAATTAGAAAGTAGTGGTAGTGGTAAAATATTAAATGTAGATTTCCAGAGGACAGCAAGAAGAGCCAATGAGACATTATATAATGAGTCACGTACAGAGAAAGAAGAAGATAATAGATTGGGAAAGTCAAGAGCAATTCAAGAAAATTTGGGATCTCAAGGGGACCTTTCATGCCAAAATAGGTGTGATAAAAGACATATATGGTAGGGACTTAACAGAAGCAGATAAAGGAGAGGTGTCAGGAATACACAGAAAATCTATACAGGAAGGGTCTTAACAGCATTGATAACTGATATACAGTAGTTTGTCCAATGAGCTGCTTGATGTGCTGTGGTCCATAGGGCCATGGAGAGTGGGACACAACTTAAAGACTACAAAAAGTCTGGTAGTAATGCAATTGTCAATTTTTTGTGAATTTAATTGGTCAATTAGACAGTGTTTTTTGTGTTTTTTCATGCTGGAAATAAAAAAAAAACATGTTTCTAATACAAAGCGTCATGCTTTTTAAACTAAACTAATGGAATAAGTGGTTAGTTTGCAACTCTGGATATCTACATTGAAGGGGAAGAGAGATGGAAATTTTATGTAGACAATTAAGAGATCAGATATTGCACATCTTTAGCACAGCATTACCATGACAATAATATACTGGTATGCATTGGATAGTTATGCACTACTGGCTTACTAAGAAACAGGGTTGATAAAAAGGTGATGGGATTAGGATAAGGTGATTGGATGAAATGCAGGGTCCGTGTGCTGCACATGTGTTCCAATGTCTTAGTAAATTCACCCCAAAATGTATTAAGTGCTATAAAATCACATTTGCAGCAAATGGAAGCTGTTAATTAATTAATTGAATTGTTTCACCTACAGGACACTTTCTATTAGTGAGATTTGTTTTAGCTGGTGCTAACTTTAAATGGCATTTCTTAATTGAATAGCAAGTGCTAATTGCAATTAAACCCCAGAACTACACACATAGATTAACTGATTAACTTTTGAAATAAATTACAGGAATACGATTTAGGAACAAATGGTACATTTTAAAATAATTACATATATTTGTACGAACTTGTATATACTCAACATTTATATACAGTACAATATAACCTTGTGTTTGGAACATAATTTAAAAAATTAGTATGAGCAGTGTCTCATTAAATTAAACAAAGAAACACAAATTTGACTGTACATAGAGATCAATAAGCCCCTCTAGACTCCCTATTCTATTTACTATTTTTTTATCTTAAAAGGATTGTTCTACATCAACAAACAGAACAGAGAAAAACAAGTGAAAAATCCTTTAGATTGCTCCCAGATTTCAAGTTTTTTTTGTAGGAGGCTTTGGGTATGTTATGCAAGGACCAAAAATCACCTGCACCCGACAAATGGCAAGAAAACTCTCATTGCCGCCAAACAACATTAGCTTACTAGGAAATTGACCGTCAAAATTGACGAGAATAAAATGTTAAGCCTGGCAATGCTGTTTGACCACCCAATGTGAGCAGTTTTGGCGCTCATCGCAAGCACTGCGCTGAGCGCCATTGGCACTCATTGCGAGTATCTCGCCCTGTGTACTTACTCCTTTGTGTCTCATTTCCCCCATCCTCTCCCTCCCTTGTGTCTCCTTTTTTCCCTCCTCTCCCTCCCTTGTGTCTCCTTTTCCCCCTCCTCTTCCTCCCTTGTGTCTCCTTTCCCGCCTCCTGTACCTCCCTTGTGTCTCCTTTTCCCCTCCTCTCCCTTCCTTGTGTCTCCTTTTCCCCTTCCTCTCCCTCCCTTGTGTCTCCTTTTCTGCTTCCTCTTCCTCCCCTGTGTCTCCTTTCCCCCATCTCCCTCCCCTGTGTCTCCTTTCCCCCTCTATCCCTCTTCTGTTCCTCCTTTCCACCTCTCCCTTTCCCCTCCTGAGTCTCCTTTCCCCCTCTCCCTTTCCCCTCTCGTGTCTCCTTCCCCCTCTCCCTCCACTGTGTCTCCTTCCCCTCTCTCCCTCCATTGTGTCTCTGTTACCCCCTCCTCTCCCTCCCCTGTGTCTCGTACCTGGATGCAACCCTGCCAGCAGTGCCGCACTCATCGTCTTCTCCTCCGCTGCGGCTCCCGTCGTTCAGCCAGAACTACTTTCTGGATCAATCTACGCATTGTGCATACTCATCCCGCCTGCGCAACGGGAGCCGCAGATGAGAAGACGTGAGTACGGGCCGCAAGCTACTGGCAGGGTTTGGAACCAGGTACGGGCCGCAAGCTACTGGCAGGGTTTGGAACCAGGTACGGGCCGCAAGCTACTGGCAGGGTTTCCAGGTAAGCAGGTACGGGCCTCTGTGGGGGTGATGCGTGGTAAGTTCAGGGTGCTGGGGGAGGCAGAGGGGGAAAAGAGAGAGAGGCAGAGGGGGATGAGAGCGAGGCAGAGGGGGATGAGAGTGAGGCAGAGGGGGATAAGAGAGAGGCAGAGGAGGATGAGAGAGAGGCAGAGGGGGATGATAGCGAGGCAAAGGGGGAGAAGAGAGAGAGGCAGAGGGGGATGATAGCGAGGCAGAGGGGGATGAGAGCAAGGCAGAGGGGAATGAGAGAGAGACAGAGGGGGATTAGAGAGAGGCAGAGGGGGATGAGAAAGAGGCAGAGGGGAGATGAGAGAGAGGCAGAGAGGCGCTTATTGCAGCCTTGCGTGCCTCAACTGCTCGCCGGCAGCAAAAGCGTGACGAACATCGCAAACGTTCCGAACATTTGTAGATCCACAGCTATTATAGTGATTCTTCTGGCTACTTTAGACATTCCAGTCCCAAAGGGGACAACATTTTCTTATTTCAATAAAGTCAATTATGAGCATTTAGAGGTAACATGTAATTTTTGGGCCACTGAGAGCCTAAATGTATGTTCTGGTGCAGAGACTCCTGCTTAGGGCTACATGTTTAAACAACTATAACATGGTGAAATGCGCTTCAAATGAGAAATGTTTTATACATTTATTGTTGTTTCTTAATTACTCTACATGATTGCGCAGAACAGTTGTTATGACTTTAGTGGCAATTTAAAAATGTTTGTATGGCCTTATGCATATCTCAGACATGTCTGAATTATTTTACTATATATGTACTTTCATTTTAACTAGATAAATGTTTCATTTATATATCACACAGAAAAGTTGAAACAAAACAAACTCTTTATCTATAGTTGTTTATTAAGAATGTCCACAAAATACTGTGATAGATCCCACCCATAGGAACCCTATAAGATTCCACTGACAAAGATGTGATGACAGTCCTGATGGGAGAAAATCATATAATTATGTACTGGGTATTTGCTTTTCTCTCTTTCCCAAAGGAGCCTAGTCTAGTCTTCTCAAGGAAATCCCTTCTTTGGGCCAGCACAAGATGGACATGACAACCCTGGGATTTGTTGTTTCCAGCCCGGGCTATCCTATGTTTGGACTGTCTATCGTCTGAAGACTCTCATCCCCAGTAAATAACCCTTGTACCCCTTGTTTTGGAAATGTTCTGTTAACTGCTTATTATGCTGATTATATCCACGTATATGTATTTTTGTAATTCACATATTGGTATCCAATTATTGTTTGCAAAGACAGGTCTAAGAGGCCCATGGTTACAACTAACACAGTGGGGGTATTCGTATTGAAGGTCTCCTGTTGAGTGATAAGGTTAGCTGGCTTACCTATCTTACTAAAATAACCTTTTATTACTCTGCACACAGACTAATTGAATTACCGCTTCCTGTTTGTTCTCCCATGTCTATAAGTTCCTGTGAGTTCCCATAAAATGCATCACCCCTTTTAAAAGTATACACGTGTCAGGTGATAGATGGAAAATAGCTTTTTAATCACTTTGATCCCACTGTGCTCCAGTGCTCCACAGATGCTGAAAAAGGCCTCCTTCTACCCCTAGCACCACTACACAGAAACACGGCTGACGAGATGGATCTAACCGGCATGATCCAATCATTATCCTGTCCAGCTGGTCCCACCTCGTGACAACACCCTCATCCCAAAGACTTATGATAAGATAAGAAGTTACCAGGAAACAGAACTTACTCCTTACTATAAAGGATGTGATGATTGCTCTTTCAGCATCACAGTCTCTTCATAAACTTCATCATCCCACAAAAACATTTTGAATCTACCCTATTACACGCATCATCTGCTTTACATGCACAAACCGAGCAATCTGGCAAGTCAGGGACAGTTGTATTATCTCAATATACCACTGTCTAATAGTTCCCAGGTGCCTAACACCTTATTATTGTATTCATGTAATTGTGAAGAAAAGGGGAACAATAAATAGCTATTTTTGGATGGGTAAATTACTCTTAAAGAGCCAGAAGCATATAATATCCCATAATGGTGTCACATGAAATCTTCCCTCATATGGCAAATTACTTTGCTAATCCTTGGGAAGATATAAAAAATGTGTTTATATATAGCTCAAAAAAAGTTAAAATTAAAACCAATCTAAAAAAAAGCGTATCCTAGTACTCTTTTTGGTTATCAAAAAACTTTAATAATAGGTTATTATATAATTATGCGGGGAGTATCTGAAATTACTTGTAAAAAGGGTTATTAAATACTGGACTCCTTATTGCCATAGACTACTGTGTGTCATTAATGCAGACTTGCAATTCAAAGTAGTCAAAGGATATATTACAAATAATTATAATATCACATAATGATACTTCCCCAATACAAAAAATAAATATAACCAGAGTACTTGTGCTTTTATACAGTTAGTCCCGACGGTCCCGTTTCGCAATCTTAGGGCTTACTCAGGGACAGTGAAGAACTCAACCTTATTTAATATTAGAGGGACACTATTATTATTATTATTATCCCTTTTTATTCATAAAAAGCATGTTTTATATATTACAAAAGTTTTCCCATAGAAAATGCATTATAATTGAAGAAGATAAACACTAAAACAACAGACAGGCAGATAAAAAAGTACCAAGCCACGTTCAATTGGCCGATTTAGAGGTCCTGTAGCCCGTAAGTGAGGTTGGAAACAAATTTGCTATTCAATTGGCAGCTTTTTGCGGCCTCCGTTCGGGTTACGAGTTACGGCCTTTGATCTGTCACTTTCGCAAGGCTAAAATCACAAATCAATATTCAGTTGCTCCGAATTCCCCCTTCCTAACCACTCCGTCAAGCCCGCAAATGGCGGACATCTAAACACAAGTTATTAATGGTACCAAGGAGTAGTGATGTCGCGAATATAAAATTTTCGGTTCGCGAACCCCCGCAGATGTTCGCGAACCGGCGAACCCGGCGAACCGCCATAGACTTCAATGGGCAGGCGGATTAAATTAAACAGGGACTCTTTCTGGCCACAATAGTGATGGAAAGGTTGTTTTAAGGGGACTAACACCTGGACTGTGGCATGCCGGAGGGGGATCCATGTCAAAACTCCCACGGAAAATTACATAGTTGATGCAAAGTCTGGTTTTAATCCATAAAGGGCATAAATAACCTAACATCCCCCTCCATCATCATCCTCCCCTGTATCTCTTTACCCCCTCCCTCATCATCCTCTCCTGTGTCTCTTTCCCCCCTTCCTTATCACTCTCCCCTGTGTATCACCCCCCCTCCCTCATCATCCTCCCACCGCCCTCATCATCCTCCCCGTATCTCTTTAACCCCTCCCTCATCATCCTCCCCTGTGTCTCTTCCCCCCTCCATCATCATCCTCCCCTGTGTCTCTTTCCCCCCTCCCTCATCATCCTCCCCTGTGTCTCTTTTCCCCCTCCCTCATCATCTTCCCCTGTGTCTTTTCCCCCCCTCCCTCATCATCCTCCCCTGTGTCTCTTTCAACCTTCCTCATCACCCTCCCCTGTATCTCTTTACCCCCTCCCTCATCATCCTCCCCTGTGTCTGTTTCCCCCTACCCTCATCATCCTCCCCGGTGTATCATCCCCCCTCCCTCATCATCCTCCCACCTCCCTCATCATCCTCTCTGTATCTCTTTAACACCCCCCTCATCATCCTCCCCTGTGTCTCTTCCCCCCTCCATCATCATCCTCCCCTGTGTCTCTTTCCCCCCTCCCTCATCATCCTCCCCTGTGTCTCTTTTCCCCCTCCCTCATCATCTTCCCCTGTGTCTTTTCCCCCCCTTCCTCATCACCCTCCCCTGTATCTCTTTACCCCCTCCCTCATCATCCTCCCCTGTGTCTGTTTCCCCCCTCCCTCATCATCCTCCCCGGTGTATCATCCCCCCTCCCTCATCATCCTCCCACCTCCCTCATCATCCTCCCCGTATCTCTTTAACACCCCCCTCATCATCCTCCCCTGTGTCTCTTCCCCCCTCCATCATCATCCTCCCCTGTGTCTCTTTCCCCCCTCCCTCATCATCCTCCCCTGTGTCTCTTTTCCCCCTTCCTCATCATCTTCCCCTATGTCTTTTCCCCCCCTCCCTCATCATCTTCCCCTGTGTCTTTTCCCCCCTCCCTCATCATCCTCCCCTGTGTCTCTTTCCCCCCTTCCTCATCACCCTCCCCTGTATCTCTTTACCCCCTCCCTCATCATCCTCCCCTGTGTCTCTTTTCCCCCTCCCTCATCATCTTCCCCTGTGTCTTTCCCCCCCCTCCCTCATCATCCTCCCCTGTGTCACTTTCCCCCCTTCCTCATCACCCGCCCCTGTATCTCTTTACCCCCTCCCTCATCATCCTCCCCTGTATCTGTTTCCCCCCTCCCTCATCATCCTCCCCTGTGTCTCTTCCCCCCTCCCTCATCATCCTGTACCCTCCCTTGATGATAAGGGGGGAAGAGACACAAGGATAAGTGTGAGGGGTGTTAGGGTAAGGGGTGTTAGGGATAAGGGTGAGGGGGTTAGGTGTTAGGGTGAGGAGTGTTAGGGATAAGTGTGATGGGTGTTAGGGTAAGGGATGTTAGGGTTAGGTGTTAGGGTAGGGGCTGTTAGGGATAAGTGTAAGGGGCTATTAGGGTTAGGTGTTAGGGTGAGGCATGTTAGGAATAAGTGTGAGGGGTGTTAGGTCTTAGGGATAAGTGTGAGAATGTTAGGGTTAGGTGTTAGGTTGGTGGGTGTTATGGATAAGTGTGAGGGGTGTTAGGGTTAGGGTAAGGGGTGTTAGGGATAAGTGTGATGGGTGTTAGGGTAAGGGATGTTAGGGTTAGGTGTTAGGGTAAGGGCTGTTAGGGATAAGTGTAAGGGGGTATTAGGGTTAGGTGTTAGGGTGAGGCATGTTAGGAATAAGTGTTAGGGGTGTTAGGTCTTAGGGATAAGTGTGAGAATGTTAGGGTTAGGTGTTAGGTTGATGGTGTTATGGATAAGTGTGAGGGGTGTTAGGGTTAGGGGTAAGGGGTGTTAGGGATAAGTGTGAGGGGTGTTAGGGTTAGGTGTTAGGGTGAGTGGTGTTAGGGATAAGTGTAAGGAGTGTTAGGGTTAGGTGTTAGGGTGAGGGATGTTAGGGTTAGGTGTTAGTGATAAGTGTGAGGGGTGTTTTGCATAAGTGTGAGGGGTGTTTTGCATAAGTGTGAGGGGTGTTAGGGATAAGTGTGAGGGGTGTTAGGGATAAGTGTGAGGGGTGTTAGGGTTAGGGTGAGGGGTGTTAGGGATAAGTGTGAGGGGTGTTAGGGTTAGGTGTTAGTTTGGTGGGTGTTATGGATAAGTGTGAGTGGTGTTAGGGTTAGGGTAAGGGGTGTTAGGGATAAGTGTGATGGGTGTTAGGGTAAGGGATGTTAGGGTTAGGTGTTAGGGTAAGGGCTGTTAGGGATAAGTGTAAGGGGGTATTAGGGTTAGGTGTTAGGGTGAGGCATGTTAGGAATAAGTGTTAGGGGTGTTAGGTCTTAGGGATAAGTGTGAGAATGTTAGGGTTAGGTGTTAGGTTGATGGTGTTATGGATAAGTGTGAGGGGTGTTAGGGTTAGGGTAAGGGGTGTTAGGGATAAGTGTGAGGGGTGTTAGGGTTAGGTGTTAGGGTGAGTGGTGTTAGGGATAAGTGTAAGGAGTGTTAGGGTTAGGTGTTAGGGTGAGGGATGTTAGGGTTAGGTGTTAGTGATAAGTGTGAGGGGTGTTAGGGTTAGGGTGAGGGGTGTTAGGCATAAGTGTGAGGGGTGTTAGGGATAAGTGTGAGGGGTGTTAGGGATAAGTGTGAGGGGTGTTAGGGATAAGTGTGAGGGGTGTTAGGGTTAGGGTGAGGGGTGTTAGGGATAAGTGTGAGGGGTGTTAGGGTTAGGTGTTAGGGTGAGGGGTGTTAGGGATAAGTGTGAGGGCTGTTAGGGTTAGGGTGAGGGGTGTTAGGGTTAGGTGTTAGGGATAAGTGTGAGGGGTGTTAGGGTTAGGGTGAGGGGTGTTAGGGATAAGTGTGAGGGGTGTTAGGGTTAGGTGTTAGGGTGAGGGGTGTTAGGGATAAGTGTGAGTGGTGTTAGGGTTAGGTGTTAGGGTGAGGGGTGTTATGGATAAGTGTAAGGGGTGTTAGGGTTAGGTGTTAGGGTGGGAGATGTTAGGTTTAGGTGTTAGGGATAAGTGTGAGGGGTGTTAGGGTTAGGGTGAGGGGTGTTAGGGATAAGTGTGAGGGGTGTTAGGGTTAGGTGTTAGGGTGAGGGGTGTTAGGGATAAGTGTGAGGGGTGTTAGGGTTATGGTGAGGGGTGTTAGGGATAAGTGTAAGGGGTGTTAGGGTTAGGTGTTAGGGTGAGGGATGTTAGGGTTAGGTGTTAGGGATAAGTGTGAGGGGTGTTAGGGTTAGGGTGAGGGTTGTTAGGGATAAGTGTGAGGGGTGTTAGGGTTAGGTGTTAGAGTGAGGGGTGTTAGGGATAAGTGTGAGGTGTGTTAGGGTTAGGGTGAGGGGTGTTAGGGAAGTGTGAGGGGTGTTTGGGTTAGGTGTTAGGGTGAGGGGTGTTAGGGATAAGTGTGAGGGGTGTTAGGATTAGGGTGAGGGGTGTTAGGGATAAGTGTAAGGGGTGTTAGGGTTAGGTGTTAGGGTGAGGGATGTTAGGGTTAGGTGTTAGGGATAAGTGTGAGGGGTGTTAGTGTTAGGTGTTAGGGTGAGGGGTGTTAGGGTTAGGTATTAGGGATAAGTGTGAGGGGTGTTAGGGTTAGGGTGAGGGGTGTTAGGGATAAGTGTGAAGGGTATTAGGGTTAGGGTGAGGGGTGTTAGGGATAAGTGTAAGGGGTGTTAGGGTTAGGTGTTAGGGTTAGGGATGTTAGGGTTAGGTGTTAGGGATAAGTGTGAGGGGTGTTGTTAGGGTAAGGGTGTTAGGGATAAGTGTGAGGGGTGTTAGGGTTAGGGTGCAGGGTGTTAGGGATAAGTGTGAGGGGTGTTAGGGTTAGGTGTTAGGGTGAGGGGTGTTATGGTTAGGTGTTAGGGATAAGTGTGAGGGGTTTTAGGGTTGGGTGCTAAGGTGAGGGGAGGATGATGATAAGGGGGGGAAGAGACACAGGGGTGTCCTTGCAGCAGAGATCAAAAGAGTCCTTTAGGACTGTATTGCACACTGTGTACAGTAGCCTAGCTATGGTTTTCCCTATTGATGCAGTATCACCTACACTCAGCCTCCTCGGACTGCAAGTTAGTTATGATTCCAAAATGGCTGCTGTCCATGAGGTAGAAGGGTGTGGATGGCAGGGTATGCTGCTGATTGGCTGGAATGTGTCTGCTGACTGTGAGTTGCAGGGTCAAAGTTTGCTCAATGATAAAGTATAGGGGGCGGGTCGAATATCGCATATGTACGCAGTTCGCCGCGAACGCGAACATGCTATGTTCGCCGGGAACAGTCCGCCGGCGAACTATTCGCGACATCTCTACCAAGGAGGACTTGCAAGGCCTTGGAAAGCCCCTACGTATGTTCCCCCTAAATGTCCCTACTGCTCCTAAACTAAACCCCATGATGCATGGGTCCCCATCGGGAGCCCCACAAGTTCCCCACATTAACCCCTTGCTGCAGGGCCCCCTCCCAGCATTTAAACATTTAAAATTCCCTCCACAGGTCCTTAAAGGGCCTGTGACACACAAATAGTTAACCTCATGTCGTAGGGGTACTATAAGTACCCCCGCGGCACCTAACATTAACCCCCCTATGCTGGAGGGGTCCACATCAGAACCCCTGGAGAGTCTCCACATTAACCTGACCCGGACCCCGGCAGCATTTAAAAATTTAAATTTCACTCCATGGGTTCTTAAAGGCCTTTAAAGGACCACGCTACAATTGCGATTAACCCCATCACTCATGGTGCTCTATACAGACCCCCATTAGCCTCAAATTAACCCCATCAGTCCCATAAGGGTCTATATAGACCCTTATGGGACAATTATTAACTGTCACATTAACACTATAATATTATAACTATATCATAACTGGACCTATTTAACCCTAACTATACCCAATTAACCCTAACGATACCCAATAAACCCTAACTGTACCTAATTAACCCTAACTGGACCTATTTAACCCTAACTATGCATAATAAACCCTAACTGGACCCAATTAACCCTAACTGGACCTATTTAACCCTAACTGCTACCCCTGAACACTGACCAGCACACACAAGTACAGCTGCACTCTTCAAGCAAGGTATCTACAACCATCCATCTCTTCATATCTGATGCAACCTTCTCTTCATATAGATTATTATATCCGTTTTTGTGATATTATATTTAAGCACATTGTCTTATTTTTCTGTTGTTTTGTGAATTTAAGCTTACTCTGATGTATAGTTTTTAATCTAATGCACATCCTGCTACTTCCTTTGCCTAATTACTGCTCCCCACCTAATTTACACATCTCTGACTTTACCAGCTGCCCATAGTCTGTCTCACCTCTGCTACCCCTGAACACAGACGAGCAATACCCTCCCTCCCTACCCCACTCCCACCCAATCCTGGTTTACTCACTCAAACTACTTGCACCTGATCTATCAACTGCACATGATTACTACCCCTACTTCCTCCTCTTAGATTACTCTCCTAGACACTATGTTCCCTTTCACTTTCTTCTTCACCTTAAACTCCAGCGTTATTCTCAGATTATCCTCCTCATTTTCTCCACATTATGTCTCCAACACTATTAACATCTCTCCTTCCCTACTTTCCTCCCCTCTGCTCTGCTCCCACTAGCTCCTCTCCTTCCTTCAATCACTATTTCATTCATGTTCTAAAGACCATAAGTAGAAATGCTTCTGTAAGTCATACACTCATCTTATGTCCCAACTTATTTTGCTGCTGGAGTTCTATCTCCTAACCATGACCCCCTCTCTCAGTCCCATCTCTCATCTACTCTACTCAGCACCAAGGCTGTTAACTCTGTCCTTAATACATTTGTTTCAATGTGCTCTTCTATATCTAAAATGTACCCTTTACCAGTCTGCAAACTAGTCCTTTCCAAGTTCTTACATCTTACCCCCTTAGCAAACTCTCACACCTCCTTCCTGAACCTGCTATTCCTTACTTTTCTTCCCCAGACTTCTGCGTCTTCCATTCCCTTAGATTGTAAGTAGCGAGTTTCCAGTCTTGTAGGGGGCTTTGGAAAAAAGCACTTTCTACAAGGACTCTAAGATCAAAACATGGCCCTCCATTTTTCAGTTGTTAATATTGTATTTTTCCCTGTTCTCTTCCCTTGTTCAGCTCTACGGAATATGTTGGCGCATTACAAATAAACAATAATAATAATAATAACTGTACCCAGTAAACCCCTATCAAATTAACCCCCCTCTACCCTATCCTATTAACCCCCCTCTACCCTATCCTATTAACCCCTTCACTACCTAGCTTACCACCTATTAAACTCCCCACAAACTCCCCACTAATTACAAAAAATAAAAATACCCACAGTACAGAAAAAACAAACACTAATTTAAAAAAATAGCAAATGAGTAACTGCAGAAAATAAAAAAGCACTACAGAAAATAAAAACTAAAATAATAAAAAAAAAACACTATCAAAATAAACAATAAACTTACAACCTGTTAAAAAGAAAGGGTTAATTAGTCCACTGACCTGGCCAAAATGCTCCTCCAGCAGTGTCCAGTCTTCTGTGCCAGGAAGGGCCCCTCCAACAATTTCCCGACATCCTCCAAGAAAAAGAAACATTACAGTAAATAAACATATACTAACAATCTGTAATAAAAAAAGGGTTACTAGTCTGACCTGGCCAAAATGCCCCTCCAGCATTGTCCAGTGATGCCCTGGTCTTCAGTCCACGGCCATTTAAAAAAAAATCCAAGGTTCTAAAAAAATAATAATCTAATAACGGAGCTCCTCCCTTTGTTCCCCCCAATCAGAAGGCGCTATTGCTTTAGCCAATCAGAATGGGATACATCCCTGTGGGTGTGTGACAAAGTTGTATATTGTCACCTTATTTATTCAACTTATATACAGAGTACATCATGCGTGAGGCTGGACTGGATGAGTATATATTAGCATGTTATAGAGTAATTTTAGAAAAACCTATTAGGAAAGGAATAACGAGCTTGTAACTCCATCCATTGCATGATTTTAAAGGCTAATGTCCTTAAGTGGGGACATTTCACCAAAACACAAGTTGCTATTCAATGAAAGAGTTCACTTATAGAAGTTCAAATGTATGTATAAAAGTTTTAGCTTTTGCATTTTCTTACTACAGGTCATCTGTAAGTTAGGTGATGTTAGCTGTTAAAGAACACAGA
>CM050165.1:21968500-22116000 GCA_027410445.1 Discoglossus pictus | reverse complement strand
TTATCCAGTTTCTTTAATACTCCCTTCAAAAATATATTTTGTTTATTATTAGGGGCATATACATTTACTATTGTCATATGTTCGCCATTTATTTCTCCTACCCAGATAATATAACGGCCTTTACTATCCAAGACCACTAATTCTTCTTTTAATTTTAATTTTTTATTAAACATCATTAAAACTCCTCCTGAGTTTTTTTTATGTCAAGCATTAAATACTTGAGGGAATCTATGTTTGGCCATATGAAATATTCTTCCCTTATCCCAATGGGATTCCCGAATTAATACAATATCTGGATTTGTTTTGATCAGCATTCTCGAAATGGAGGCTCTCTTTGACGGAGAATTTAATCCCCTAACGTTGTAACTCACTATCTTCAAACCCGGCATTATCTTCCCTCCACTAGGCCCTCCCCCACGCCTCCCATCCCGCAGCCCCTGGCTACATCCATACTTCCAAACATACCACACTCTCTCTTGGAGTCATACCTATCCAGTCTAAGCATTCGCTCCCTTCCCCTTCCAAGGGGATTACAACTGCAACCACCCAGTTGTACCTTATGGGCGTGAAAGATGAAGGGATAGGTTAAGTCCTCCATGGAGGTTTCCCCACGCCTGTATATCTTGTATTCCTAATTCACCTTCTGGTTCCCAACCCCCCCCCCCCTACCCCCCCCCCCCCCCAACAATTATGTTACTTTACCCCTGCTCTCTCCAAGCCTTTTTAATCCTGGATATGCTCTCTTTGCCTGTTCATTTCTATTAATTAATAATTTACCTAATCACAATTCCTGTTGTAAATATACCCCTCTCCTCCCTTCCTGTCATTTTATATTTCTATTTTTATTTGCTTTTGTAATTTTCTTAATTTTCATATTCTTCGTAAATTTCCTTGAACATTCCACAATTTATAATATTATATTTATGTTCTATTGTTACATTTTGTGCAGATGCTATTCCTTAAAATGAGTTCTAAATCGTAATTATACAAAATTTTTACCATGATCAAGTTGCCTTCACCCCTTTTTCATTTACTTACTCTATCACTCTTGATTTCCAAGCGTAATCTAAATTAAGCTACATATCCCCCTTAATCTTGTAATGCAATCATGTGCTACAAATCCTTCCTAATCATAATATCAATTATTATATACAATTTACATGTGCAAATTAGCATAATTTTACGTGTAGAATCATTCCATTTCATTTCATATACTGGTTCAATCTATTACATTAAAATTTGTGCATCCAAAAATTCCTTCCTTTTTCCTTTCTCTTCCATTCCTTTCCTTTAAAATCACCCTATAGTTGATTCAATCATAAGCTGGTGAACCTCTTATTAAAATTACGTGGCTTCAATATATTTAGATAAGAAAAAAAAAAAGTAAAAGAAAACCATCATTAATACCCAAAATTCATAATAAGGTTAAAGTGCATTCAATACAAATAAAGTGCTGTGCAATTTCTTATGAGGAAAGTCAATATGCAATCTTAAACCCTTTAAATATTGCATCTAATCATAATTGCATGACTACAAAAAAAAAAAAAAAAACCCTATCTAAACCACCTATTTCCTTCCTTAATACTCCTAATACATAATAAAGTTTAAAGTGCATTCATTACAAAAAAGTGCTGCGCAATTTCTTAGGAGGAACGCAATATACAATCACAAACTCTTTAAACATTATAATCCATCATTTTTGTGAGGAAATGGTAATATATCCTAAAAATAAAAGGGATAGTAGCGAGGAATTAGTAAAGTATTCCTCCCTTTTTTTTGGAAATCTAGCAATCCCACCAAATGACAATGAGGCAAAGACTCTCAAATATCCCATTTACTAAATAAATCTTCTCCCTCTTTAAGTGATGTGATTGTATACCATATAGAGTATCTTAAAAATGAAAGTCCTATGGGAAAAGTCCACTTGTATGGTATTTCTTTTTCCCTCAGTTTCTGGGTAATAGGAAAAAATTGTCTTCTTTTATTTCTCGTGGAAGTAGAAATGTCCGAAAATATTTTAATATTTGAATAGGGAGGATCAAAGGATGTTATTCCATAGCTAGCTTTTAATAGTTGATTTTTCAGTGGCAAATGATGGATTTTTACCATTACATCTCTAGGAAACTCTACCTCAATGTTTTTCGGCTTAGAGAGTCTATAGGCTGCATCGAACTTGAACTTTATATCCGCAAAATCAGGCACTAAATATGAAAAAAACTTGGTAAGATATAATCCCAGGTCCTCTTTGGGTATTTTTTCATCAATCCCTCGTATTTTTAAGTTATTAATTCTTGATCTATCTTCAAGGAAGTCCACCTTATTTTCCAATGCCTTTAATTTCCCCTCCATTGCTTTGATGTTTTCTTTGGAATAAGTTTGTTCCTTTTTAATTGTTTCACAAGTGTTCCCCAATTCTGCAATTTTGACTGTGTTTCCTTGTGTTGCCTTGATATTTAGAAGAATTTGATTTTTAAATTCATCCAAGAATTTGTTTTGAAACTTCTCTAGGATATTTTCCAGATTTCCTCCTCTAAATTAACTGTATTTGTTTCCGAAGAGGTATCTACCGTATTATCTACATATGCCTCTGTAGATTTATCCCCTATTGGAGAAGCCAAAAGGGATAACTCCATAGTTTTTTGCTCCATTTTAGGCGAAAAAAATAGTTTGGATTTAGGAGGAGATCTTATTTTATCTTTGTTTTGTTTTTTCGGAGGCATTGTATGAAATTTACCTAGAATCAAGTTCCTGGAATATAATAAAAGAGAAAAAAAGATATACCAAAAAAACATACACACAAAAAAAAAAAACATGCAAAAACAGAGGTAGTCCCAAATCCGCTTTACAGTAGATGTGGTCCTGATCACAAACTTTTATTTGGGGATATATATTTATTTTATATATTTCTCTTTCTCTCTTCCCCTTCCGTGGTCCTGATCCAATTCTTTAATTGGGAATATTTTGTCTTTTAAGTATATATGGTTTTATTTCACAATTATAGGTAATATAAAGGTTTGGAGCCAGGTCCCCTATTTTTAGGGATTAATTCCTTTAGTCGATTGGTGAAGTCCATTCCAGACCTTTATTTCTTAATTACTTTTAACCATATTAGTATTAACTCCTTTGAGATATGGGGCCGTAAGATTTTTCCCATTAATGTATAGCTTTTGCATAAGGTCTGTCAGGGAGCAATTAGATTGTATTATTACTCTCACTTTTCCCAGACCAAAGCCCCAATAATGGTTTTCATTCTTGAAGAGATTATAGACCCCACAAAATTATACTTCAGGTCCTTACTTGCTGAACTGGACCTTATATCCTTTATAGGACCTGTGTATATATTATGCCCGTTAATATCTTAGGGCCTTACAGAAAAGAGTCAGTGTTTATGTATAAAGAGTGCTCTATTAGAGCCTTACCAGACCTCATGGCCTCCAGGTGATATCAGCTAATAGCTGCACGAACTGCTGTGAGAGGCCTGGAATATCCAATACTCTAGGTAGTCAAAGCTCCTTTCTGCGGGCCTGCAGTCTGGCATTCCCCTGCCAGAGTTCTCCAAATCACTGCTATGCTTAGCTTTACCCCCTCCAGTCTCTTTGCACAGCTTGTGCGCTCTCACCGCTCGCGGGACATCGAGACCGGGGGCAAATGCTGGGGCTATATCTCCTTAACGGTCCTGCTCTTCATGCAGCCGGTCCCGTGCTGCTGAACCCGTATCGGGCTTGGAGTGATTGTACCTTGGGAAGGGCTGAGGGAAAAGGTTTAGGGAATCCCAGTCTCCAGCGTGGTCTCCTCCATCAGACTGTGCGAGCGTCCGCTCACGTGTGCATATCCGGTAACGCCCCCTGCTGGTACCAATTTTGAGAGATGGCTACGTGGGAATTGCTACCTGCTGCTTTGGGTGATTTTACCGGAAGTAAACTACCCTAATACTACGTGTTCCTGTAAAGCATTGTAGGCACTCTCTGTATGTGTATGTATATGTATATAATAAAGTTCAGGGGTTTATTTTAATTGTGCATGGGGATCTGCATATCCCAATGATTTAGGTTGTGATGCTGGTCAGCTACATTGCATGGGGTGGAAAGTAGGGAATTTACAGCCTTAGGCCCTCATTCAATTGCGATTTGTCCAATTGAATAGGGCTCTAAATAAGCACATAACATATATTTTTTAAATAAGTTTTTAGTTAGTAATCATCTATCCAAAATATATTTTTTCACTAACTAAAAACTTCTTGTAAAAAAATATGCTATGTGCTTATTTAGAGCCCTATTCAATTGGCCAAATCGCAATTGAATGAGGGCCTTAGTAAATTGCGATTCAGTAAATTTAAAAGTGCTCTATTTAAGCACACAGCATATTTTATTTACAGAAGTTTTTAGTTGGTGAAGACCTTGCTTTTGGATAGAAGTTCACTAACTAAAAACTTCTGTAAAAAAAATTTGCTGTTTGCATAAATAGAGCCCTTTTAAATTGACTGAATCGCAATTTAATAAGGCCATTATTTAGTAAATCAGGAGATCATGATCACGACTATTGTTTTACATACAATGCTCCCTTGATAGCCCATCACTAGTCATCACGCCTGGGTGTAATTCTGATCAAGTATTTACTAAATCATGTAATTGGCTGCAACAGATGGATGACTCTGCATCTGAGCCCATTGCTGGGCATTTACAGCCTTATTAAATTGTGATTCTGCCAATTGAATAGGGCTCTATATAAGCACACAGCATATTTTTTTTACAGAAGTTTTTAGTTAGTGAACTTCTATCCAAAAGCAAGGTCTTCACTAACTAAAAACTTCTGTAAACAAATATGCTCTGTGCCTATATAGAGCCCTATTCGAATGGCTGAATCGCAATTTAATAAAGCTGTCATTAATATGTTAGTGAATCTAATTTTTTAGAGTCTCAGACTGGCTGGGCATGCATAAAGAATTTGTACAGTTTTTCTTAACCATGTTTTTATTATAGAGAAAAACATATTTTAAGGTCTCTTTGTGGATTTTGAGAACACAACTGACTATAAGCAAACACATAATTTGAATGTTATAGACAGCCATTACAAATCCATCCTTACGTATAGAAAATCCTCAATTATAACATTCAGCTTGTTGGCTCGCAGTGATATTTTCATTAAAAGTTTCATCTTGAAGATTGTAATGTGAGTTTCCTCTCTTGGATAGGTCAGTTAGTTAATAGCACAAAATAAAACAATATAGGCATTTTAAGTATTCTAATTTATTGCTTGTCTGTAATTTCTGCAGTATGCTCTGAGAGAAACAAAATATAAATAAATATGCAAATAAATAAAGGATTTGGTTACGACAGGATGCTATTTACATGGAGGGATAGAGTCACTAAGATGTCCTTGTGTTTACACATGCTTGTCTGAGGCTTTCACATTGGAAATAGACACCACATGCTGCATCACATATACTACAGCCTTTGCGGACCTTAGTGAATCTGGGGGATAATGTATCTACTCCCTAGTTTTTTCCTGTTTTCTGAATTTCTCCTCTAATTCTTTGTTTTTTTTTATAACAATAAACTGGTTCCTGTTTGCTAGGTTTATATTGAGCTCATAAGTCATGTCTAATGTGAATGGTCCATATGTCAAAGTGTTGGAGAACTCTTACACATGTCAAATCTTATATGTCCCATAAAAATAAATAAAAATAATAAAATAGGAATGGAGAGATTCTTTATTAGCTCTAAAACACTACACACTTTTGAACAACAGGTAAGAAGAATTATCAGTGAACATCAAACATCATACTGCCTTGTCTGATTAGATTATCGAAGAAAAACACTTGATACTATAGGAAAAAATATATAAAATATATTTATGTTCCGTGAGAGAGAGATAGTTTGTAAGGATAACACAGTTTTTTTTTATACACGCCATTTATATGCAGGAAGTTTGTGTAGTGGCTAATGATAGTAACTAAGGTTTTTTTTTTCCATTGAAAAATTAAGTTACTGGACATCAAGAGATTTAAACCTATTACTTAGGAATGAATGAAGTCTGGACAGCATTTTTTCCTACTACACCAGCATGCCGTATACTGTATATTTAAGAATAAAAATGTCAATATCCATTCTTCATCAGTTTTACAATGATTTTCCACCCAGGGGTTCTTAACCTTTTAATACCTACTGCCCACTTTTGATGGTAACATTTCCTTACTGCCCACCGGTGTCGCAGTAACTCTCATTTGTGGTTACATAAATTATATGACCCTAGCTATGACTGCCACTGCTCTATCCAAGGGTGCACTGCATATATGGTGATTTCAGTGTCCCTTTGCTTTTAATAAGCAAGTTATATTCCTGATTTGTTTATAGAAGTTTTCATTGGTTCCTTAAATGTTAAAAATAGTTTAACAGAGAAAGGTTTGTGCATGTTTCATACTCCCAATGACCTCCAAGACCAATGGCAAACTATCAGAATGTATTATATTTCAATGGATCAATTGTCAGCTCAGTAAGCCTTGCTCTATGGGTCATTGCATGTTTCAGTGATTTGCTTCTTCTTAGCATTAGCCAAGCTTAAAGGGCAAGATCCACTCAAAAATAAGTTGTGTTTTTACATTACGATGAACAATTTATATAACCTTTAGATGGAAGTCTGCGAGTTTCAATCCTGCAAGGTGCTTTAGGGAAAGCGCTATGGACACCGGATACCAAGCTCAAAGATAGGGCCATCCACTCTTTGCAATGTGTGAATCTTGAACTTGTCATTGCCTGTAACTTAACTTATGTATAGCACTACGGAATATGTTGGCGCATTACAAATAAACGATAATAAAATAATAATAATAAGCTGTGTTTATATGTGTGAAAGACTGCCCTCTGATTGCTCCACATCTTCTTCAATTCTGCAACCAACCAGGTAGCAGACCAATTTGGGGGGGGGGGGGGGGTAGTGCTCTGTGTTCCATTCTCCGTGCTCCAGTAGAAACAAAAATGTAACCCTTACCACATCTATCTGTGCAGATATGGAATAAAAGACTCACCATTAAGCTGTGCTATCAATCATAGCCTTCCCCCATAGAGATTCACAAGCACATATACACTCATCAATTTTCTAATTACTCATGCAACAGCCAATGGGCAAGAGACTTTGTATGTTAACAGAGATTTAAACATTTCAATTTCTTAGCTGTAATTAGTAATTAGTGTAATAAAACAATAAATCATTTTAACCTACAGTCTTGTGCTCTTTCACCCCATAAAGAGAACTTCCAGAGAGTTCAGTGGCCCTTTAACTTTATAGTATAACCTACTGCATCTATCACACATTTCCCTAGTACTAGCACCACAATATATACAATTAAATTGCAATTTCTACTAAATTCTGTTTAGCTTTTAATTTAGGAAGTCCCATTCCAGAGCTCTATACGTTTATTTATTCTTTTTTTTTTTTTTCATTTTTAAGTTGTGCTATAGACTTGTAATTTACCTAAATCATGTGGGCAGGATGCAAATGGAAAAAATAACATATTTTTTGAACATCTTGCATGTAATTAGATATTGCTTGGAAATGGGAAACATTTGTCCCAAAGCTATCTTACATTTAGCAGAGGCAGAAAGATACAGTGAAATTATTTTTTTACATCTTGATGTAGAGTCATAAAAAAGGTATCATGATTCATTTACATATTCATGAAGATTCATAATTATAGAGTTTATTACGCAGCAGATATCAGTTTGGCTGTAATTATCAACCCAAAATAACTTGAAAAGGGGTATTAAAGGGACATAGAAATATTGTTTTCCTTTGTTGCATCTGAAAGAGGACAATGTGTAATGTGGTACAGTGCACTTTGCTTTCATAAATAAAGTTATCAGAACAAAAAAAGGAATTGAGAAGTTTAACTGCTTCTGGGGCTTGCCCTCTGCCTGCCAATGAGATTTACAGAATAAAGGTTTTAGTTAATATTTGTGCATGCAAAAAACTACTTTTGTAATGTTTAAACCATGCTCTTAAATGCATGAAAACAATGGGTGTGTTCCTTTAAACTATTAGTCATGTGCTCTTTTTATTTATAACTAAATACTGCTTAGACATTAATAAAAGATAAACTATTTCACAGGTATGATATTTAATTTGATTCTGAATAATACTCACACCAAGAGGAGGTATATAAAATGAAATTAACAAATAAAATTAAAAGACATTTTTTTGCTACCACATTGTTTTATGTAAATGTTTTAACTAGCATTAACTGTATCTGATATAAAATGTACACCTCTTTCACCTCTAAGAAGCCCCCAGAGTAACTAATTCTTATCTTCTGGGGCTTCTCCCTTTCTTGCTGTTTTGTATCATGTGATCTGCCATCTGGTACAGCTGTAAAATAACACCATGCCCACCAGGGAAGAGCCTCATACTGCCAGGTTCACATGATGCTCAGATACACATCATGTCACTGTCTGCTTGTTAGCAGCAAGATAGACTGGTAGCATGAAGACCCTCTCCTGTAGGGCGTGACTTCAAGTCACAGCTGTAAAATATGACACTTTATGAAAGAACAAGAAGAAAGGGGGAGGCTCCAAAAGTATCAATTACATTAAGGAAAATGCAATTAATGAAGTAACCCTGTAAAAAAAATATGCATACGAAACAAAAAGTTGACTAAAGTGCAGTGGCAGAGCTAGAGAATGGAGGGCCCTGGTGCAAAAATAAAGCCCCCCCCTTTTCTGCTGGGCCCCACTAGAATCAAACCACTCAGTGCTCCTCCCCCAGACACCTTTCCTTGCTCTCTTACTTTCTTCCATGATACACATCCCCAGGGTACTGAACTGCTCCACACTGCCACCTCTTGGAGCTTCAGTAGGAATGTTCTTATTTAAACAGGGCACATACCAATTTCAGACCTGTTGGGGGTTGTGTGCAGCCAAGGAGGCCCGTGGTGGCCAGCGAGGCCAGGGCAGGTTGGACCAGGGACGGGGTCCCTCTGCTACAGAAAAAAAATTAAAACAAAAAAAATACACAGCACTCCCCCCCTCCTCCCCAGAGAAGGGCCCTGATGCACTGCACCACCTGCCCCACTGGTAGAACCTACCCTGCTACAGAGTCCCTTTAAAGAACCACTTTAAAGAGCAGTTTCTAAACATACCAAACTAATACTTATGCTGTATAATATGTTTCCTATAAACTTTGGGGTGTATTTATTAGATGGGATAAAAAAGGCATTAAGTAGGTTTATGTGGGGTTAAAGGATGAAATGGGGTTACAAATTTTAATAACCTCCTTTTTATGTTTTCTGTAGAGCTTATTTATCAAACATGGATACATGGTTTATGTTCTCCTGGTTCCCTTCTGGATTGCTAAATGGTGGTGGTGAAGGGGCTTGTGTACCTGAATGAAGCTGTGAGCTATACCATGTATGGCCACTGTAGGTGGGCAGGTTATAGCAGAGAGGTTAGACAAATCACAGTCCACTAGTGAAGGAACTGGCAATCAGTTATCAGTCCCTTGGGGGAATGTTGATACTCCACAGTATCACTAATTGGACTTGATTGTGTATTAACTCTTTATTTTGATTATATGTGATATATAGTATTATATAATATCTAATGCTACTATGACTATTATTACTGTTATACAGTGGGGGGGGGGGGGGGGGGAGTATTTGACCCCCTGCTGATTTTGAACGTTTGTCCACTGACAAAGAAATGATCAGTCTATAATTTTAATGGTAGGATTTTGTCCCACTCCTCTTTGCAGATCCTCTCTAAGTCATTAAGGTTTGAGGCTGATTTTTGTCAACTCTAACCTTCAGCTCCCTCCACAGATTTTCTATGGGATTAAAGTCTGGAGACTGGCTAGGCCACTTCAGGACCATAATGTGCTTCTTATTGAGCCACTCCTTTGTTGCCTTGGCTGTGTGTTTTGGGTCATTGTCATGCTGGAATACTCATCCACGACCCATTTTCAATGCCCTGGCTGAGGGAAGGAGGTTCTCACCCAATATTTGATGGTACATGGCCCCGTCCTTCGTCCCTTTGATGCGATGCAGTTGTCCTGTCCCCTTAGCAGAAACACAAGCATAATGTTTCCACCTCCATGTTTGACGGTGGGGATGGTGTTCTTGGGGTTATAGGCAGCATTCCTCCTCCTCCAAACATGGGGAGTTGAGTTGATGCCAAAGAGCTTGATTTTGGTCTCATCTGACCACAACACTTTCACCCAGTTCTCCTCTGAATCCTTCAGATGTTCACTGGCAGACTTCAGATCGGCCTGTCCATGTGTTTTCTTGAGCAGGGGGATATTGCGGGCTCTGCAGGATTTCAGTCCTTCATTGTGTAGTGTGTTACCAATTGTTTTCCTGGTGACTATGGTCCCAGCTGCCTTGAGATCATTAACAAGATCCTCCTGTGTAGTTCTGGGCCGATTCCTCACCATTCTCATGATCATTGAAACTCCACTGGGTGAGAGAGCATCAGACAGAGGGAGACTGGCAGTTATTTTGTGTTTCTTCCATTTGCAAATAATCGCACCAACTGTTGTCACCTTCTCACCAAGCTGTTTGGCGATGGTCTTGTAGCCCATTCCAGCCTTGTGTAGGTCTACAATCTTGTCCCTGACATCCTTGGACAGCTCTTTGGTCTTGGCCATGGTGGAGAGTTTGGAATCTTATTGATTGATTGCATTTGTGGACAGATGTCTTATATACAGGTAACACGTTGAGATTAGGAGCACTCTCTTAACCCCAACCATTCAAAACACACTGACAAGGTGAGAACGGTATAACAAAGCTTTATTTTATACACAGAGCACAATCAGAAATGGTCAAGACTGTGCATTAATATCATGGGTGTGGTGTGAGTGGATCCCGGGAGGGCAAGAGGCTTGTGGTAAAAAGGGGATACCTAAAGGAGGTAATGTCATAGAAAAAGCATGATGCATAGCACCTACCAGGGTCACATGTGGTCACTACACCACTGCAACCAGAATCTGATGAAAAAACGGATCACCAGAAATCACTCCATTTAATTGAAGAAACCATTAATGTGCATATCACTTACAAATTGTCTAGATCTGCTCAATGAAACAGCTGATTCCACTTCTGGGCTGTGTCAACTAAAAAAAGCCAGAGGAGGATAAAAAAATGAATAAACTTGTTCAGATAATACTAGGAAACTATTGGATCTGTTGGCATTTGCTAAATCCGGGAAGATCCCAGCAGTGACCCTGTCATTAGATGCTGAAAAAGCATTTGACAGGGTCGCCTGGGTCTTCCTGGATAAGATTCTATTAAAATTTGATTTTGGTAATATTGTTTGTAAGGCCATTAAAGCACAATATAGCAACGCCAAAGCTTGGGTATCTGGTTTCGGCTTTGACTGAGCTGTTTTCCCACTATCAAATGGGACAAGGCAGGGTTCCCCACTGTCCCCTCTTTTGTTTGTTTTGTATATAGAGCCCTTAGCACAACTTATCAGAGCAGATACTAACATCAAGGGAATTAAAATGTGATCTATAGAAAGTAAAATTACACTTTTTGCAGATGACATTGTGGTGGTTGTCACTAATCCATTAAGCTCCATATATCATCTTTTGTCTAAAATCAGTCTCTTTAGTAAATTTTCATATTATAAATAAAACTCATCTAAGACTAATATACTGCACGTAAAACCTTGATCTTAATTCCAAAATAACTTTGAAAAATAAATTTGATTTTGATTGGAATTCTAATACTTTCAATCATGTAGGTGTTGATTTTTACCCTGATCTGAATCAAATACCACTAAGAAACCTTGCAGCTTTAAAAATGGTAGTCTTGCCTAAGATTACATACTTGCTGTGAAAGCATCCCACTTTGAAAAAAATTCAGAGGGTTTTTGACAATTTTATTCTCAAAGGAAAAATCACGTGTAAGTAAAGAAGTGTTACAAAGAAATTACTTTAAAGGGGGATTATCTTCACCTAATATCTTTGCCTATCATGAAGCTATAAATGCAAAACATCTGTTTAGCTTTTTAGGCCTAGAACAAAGATTAAAATATTTACAAGTAGAAAACTCATTGATTACTCAGGTTACTTTGAACTCTCTCCCTTGGATCAAAAAACTAGAGGGAAAGTGCAGATTATTATTGCCCCCAGTTGTTCAATCAATTTGGAAACTTTGGCATAAAAGCAGTCTGAAGTATGGCTTTCTGCCATTTCCATCTGTAATAAGCCCATTGAAACATTAATTGTTGTTTCCTCCTTGGTTTAAACAATGCTGGTCCAAATGGGGACTTAACTATCTTAGAGACCTATATGATGAGAATTCATTTATACCATTTGAGAAATTAAAAGAAAACAATAATCTTACTTCATCTCAGTGGTTGAATTATTCTACTTTTCACCGTAGTATTTCTCATTCAGATTACAACTTGGGGAAATTGAGGGACACCACTCAGTTTGAAAATATGGTCTTGAGAGATCCCCATTTTTCGACCTCGAATTGCCTAAGAGTATTTAGTTTTTCTAAAGAAAGGCTCAAGACACCATCAAAATTAAAATGGGAAGCAGAGTTTGATTGCTGCTGGGATGAGCATAGATGGTATGAGGCTTTTTTCGGACAAAAAAAAAACACTAAAATCAGCTTATTTGCGAGAGAAACATACTTTAAAATTCATCAAAGGTGGTATCTAGTCCCTAGCTTACTGGAAAAAAATCTATAAAAATGAATCTGATGGCTTGTGTTAGAGGGAATGTCCAAATAAAGGAACAAACTCCACATTTGGTGGAGCTGTAAAAACATACAAATATTTTGGGAAAACTGTTTCACAAATATATCTATAATTATTGGGAAAAAACTTCCTTTTTTGCCTGAAACTGCTTGTTTTCATATGTTTTCCCATCCTATCTCTAAATTAGAGGTAAGAACTGTTATTGACGTACTGATGGTGGCCAAATGGCTGCTAGTAAAAAATTGGAAGGGTCCTAATATTAAATCATGGTCATTAATATAAACAATAGTGGACCGTAATAGATTCCTAGAATTAGATTCTCTAGAAGACCTTAGCTCTCCAACTAGAGAAGGTAATACCAACTGTTGGTTGCTTTGGGACAGATATAAGGAATAGAACGCAAATTTATAATCTCCCTCTGTCAATCATCTGCAGCTAGACCGCTTTCTATTGGCTGAGAGGCCTGTGTCGCACTACATTATACTGCGATTGGATCGTAACTGCCTATTGCATTTTGGCCAGCCCCTTAACAGTTTGTGGCCGCAGGAGGGATTTACGGGCTTGAGGCTTTGGCCCATAACTTGCACCCTTGCTCAATTGAATAGCATTGCAATCGAAGACGAACTGGAGCCCGCAACACACCCGCAGACATACGGCCTACTGCAACAGAGTTGCATGCTTGCAATGGAATGAGGCCCTCTGTATCTGCATATGCTGCATTGGACAGACCCATACAGGGACTATTTTATGATTTTGGTTGTTAAACAGAGCTAATGAGCAATTCTTAATAAAATAAAATATATAAAAGTAAATAGATACACAATTATATTAAATACCTAGTAAAATCCAAGAACCTTCCATAGTCCTATAAATCCTTGACAGGTGCATAGTCGCATAAATAAATAGTCACATAAATAACCACACATGACACAGACACCAGTATGGGGTAAACCAGGCCGCAGTTCCTTTATTGAATAATTAGAAATATAACTATTAAACTATTATTAATAGGGTGCTCTACATCCTACAAATAGTGAGCCTCCCTAACTAGGCACACTCAAAGGAACCTGATACCTCTCTAGCCCTAATAGTGTGTGTGTGTGTGTGTGGGGGGGGGGGGGGGGGGGCTCACACCCATAGCTGCTGCAGCCTTGCAAATACCTTCCGTGAGGTCGAAGTTGAAAATTTGCCACCCATATTCGTCCAAATGCATCCCATCCCTTGAGTTAAAGGTATGGCCCTCTGGTCCCTCCAAGTAGTTGTGTTTTATGGCAAAACCCCCCATCTTCCTAACATGACTAGATATAACCTTATTTACCTTCTTACTACATATATTCAGAATAAGTCGCGATATCAGCCGTCTCCATTTTAGGCGCGATATCATGTCAGAACAGAGAATATTATTATTATTCACCATATTGGGGAATAAATGGTGCAGCCTATCTATATCCCTTTTTATGACTAAAATCAGGACCTTTAGGGAATAAAACCCAAGGTCATTACCACCTGCGTGCATAACCAGCATGTCGGGGGGGGGGGGGGATAAGTGGGCATATTGCACTACCTCGGGGAGCAATTCCTCCCACTGCAACCCCCTAGTCCCAAACCATTTTATGATCATTTCAAAATTCAGTTGAAGACCCTTATCTTTTGTAGCAGCCGCATAGATAGATATATATAGATATAGGAGTGGCCGATTATCCACATGGTCACCGGCCTAGCACCTGGTACACAGGATAATAATAGAACACATTATGTATTGTACAATCTTTATTAATCCTCCTTTTTTTTTGTTAAACATAAACAAAGCAAGTCAACACCATATCACACCATTGTTCCATTGATAACAAACTGACATAAGATATTCATCTTTATTTATTGGTCTATGTATTGAGTGTATGCACCCTTCCTATCTACCTAAAAAAATTACATCTATGTATTTTTTTTAACTACCAATCATGAGATCACCTTGGCATTGCTACCACAGCATTGTAACTTGGGCATGTGCTTTTACTTATCCTGTACTTCAATGACATAACCCACCTCACATAACGCCATAGGAAAGGGCTTCGCTTCCACACTCGCACCTGGCGCCAAGTCTCTAAACTTGATCCACTGAGCCTGTGACAATGCATCAGCGATAGAGTTCTTACAACCTGGTATGTAAACTGCCCTACACATGATGTTCTTCAATAAACACTCTAGTACCAGGTGCCTGAATAGACGTACCACTGGTAGTGAGGCGGCTGACAGGGAATTTATCGCTGAGACCACTGCTAAGTTGTCGCAGTGGAATATAACGTGTTGATCTCTCAACTGATTCCCCGATAAATGTATTGACACTTTTATCAGAAAAAGCTAAAGGACGGTAATATTTTTATTAAGACCCAACTGAACCCAGTGCTCTGGCCATGACTAATGACACCATTGCCCTCTGAAATAAGCCCCAAAACCCCTGCAGCTGTGAACAAATCTATGTCGCCGCTAGTAACCTGGTCCGCCACTCCTAGGTCCTCCCTCATGGAAATATTAATTCTAACCATATGATGTGGTTGTCTAACTCCTGACGTGGCCAACGAGAAGTGCCTGCTGTAAATCCTTCCGACTTATCGGCTGCTAGTGGAATACCAAAGTCACTTGCAACTTTAATAAAACATTCCATCACGTATCTAGTTTGTGATAATGATGGTCCCACTATCAAGAAATCATCTAGGTAATGTATGATAGATTTCCCTTCCGATACCTGCTCCACTATCCATGGCACAAAAGTACTCAAAGTCTCGAAGAAGGTGCAAGAAATTGAGCATCCCATAGGTTAGCAAAGGTCAACATAAAATCCACCCTTGAAACAACAGCTCAGTAGGTGATGTGAATCTGGATGAACAGACAACAACCTGAATGGTCTATTGGTGGCCTCCTAGTTCAATGACTCCCCCCTAATAGGATTCATGTCCTATGCAAGCCTCTCCAATACTCTGATCCCCAAACTCCCTAGCAAGAGAAAGCCCCCTGACAGAACCCCCTACCTGGACAACCCCTACCTTCTCCCATTGAAGATCCCTATCCACAGCAGAGTTACCAAACCCAGGACCAGCAGTGGAACATACCACCATAGAGCATGCTGCCTTCGTAGCACCCTGAGACCTGCCCCGCTATGCCTAACCCCAACCTTAACCCCAGCTACCTTCCTACCCTGATAGATAAGGAAGCCCGCCAAAACAGGCACTCCTGCGAGCCCTTACCCTGAGCGACCCCCCCCCCCACAGCTTCCATTGTCCATATTGTGTGCTAGTGCCACTTGAGGCTTTCCCACTCCGATTATGTCATCCCAGAGACCATGTGGATGGATCCCCTGTGCCTTGCCTGTCCCAGCAAGCCAGAGTGCTCTGGCTGCTGCACAAGGCCACCATACCTATGGATAGGGGGAGTCCCTGTCACAGGTGAAGGAGATGAGGAGCATGGAGCAGGTGACTTGGCCTGCATCTAGAGGTAAGGCCTGGCGAAGGAGGGTGGGAGGGAGAACAGGGGGAGTCTATAACTCCTGACAGGGAGATAAGTGGGTGAACCCCCCTTCTACCAGCCATTACCCTACAACCAGGGGGGGAGGGGGGGAAATCCTGCTGGGCCTAGTAGTGGGCCTTGTCAGTGGCCTACCCTCTCTGGTTGCCCTATGCGGTTGCCCTGTAAAGGCCTCAAAATGTCTAGGTGGCCTAATAGCCCTGATGGGGTTACTAGGGGTAACATTGCCTGCATGGGCACTAACCTCCAGAGAAATAGTCCCCCCAAGGGGATTAACATCAATGCCTAATGCAAGCAGAATAGATTGGGGCCAATCCTGACCTCTTAGCCTAGCTTCCCTTCTAAATTTAGCAATAATGCTATCCATTACTTTATCATGTCTACTCCTTTAGTGAACCTATAAGGATCCGAGCTGCCAGATCAGTTATTAATGCCTACTGGTACCCAAATCCAAAAGGCGGCCCACAGGAAGGGAGGTGAATATATAGCCAACCACCCCACCCTAAGTAGCCCGATTCCTAGACCAGTCAACTGCCCATTGCCTTCAACTTTGCTCAGCTATGGGATTTCTTTCTTTCTGTACATGGGAAATGTGACAGTTATAATTGCTAGTGTCTTTTGCAATAGGACAAACTAAAAACGAATTCATTTATAAGGTTATACCCTACTGAGAAAACAGCAGACAGAACCAAGGCATATAAGAAATGAAGCCACACAGAAAATACAATAACTGCATAATATACTGTGTACTTGTTTCCTCTCTAAAACATATGGCCCGTTCAAGTTTATTTATGCAAAATACCATATAGTGAAAAAGTCCACATGTTAATATTATTTATCAGCACCTTTTTACTGCTATTTCACTTATATTTTATCCTCCCTAAACTTTTAATTTACAGGGATCTTTGTAAATACCAAGACAAGCGCAGTGTAAATATATGCTGTAAATAAGATGTAATTACCGGATATTATTCTCACTGGAACTGTGGTGAAAGAGACTATTTGCATATGAATTGTAGATTATTCATGTAAATGAATATGAATTTACTTTAAAAAACAGATTACAGCTTGTCTTAAAGTCTTAGTAATTTGTGATTATAATTTTAGAAAATATTTCAATATGTTTGTGGTTTTGTGTTAACATCTATTGAGACAAAATATATATATTGGGGGCTTTCATCATGCACTGCTAGTTGGCCTGTGAGAGGATTGTTATCCTAGTCTTTTAATAGAACTAAACATAAATGTTATATGAACAGTAAAGAAATGTTAAATGAATCCAGTGTTCCTCTAATCATATTAGAAACAAAGGTTAATTGATTGACGGGGCATTCATCACAATTTGGACAATATCACTGTAAAGATCTCCTAAAAGCATGTTGAAATACCTTTTGAATTTTGAAATATGTGCATTTTCACTGACAGATCAAAAACAATTAAATCTGTACTTATAAGTGTGAAAGGCTGCCCACAGACTCCTCCGCAACTGAGACATGGGGGCTCAGTCCTGGACCTATCAGGTTGCAGGGATGTATGTCCTATTCAAGTTAATGGTAAGGTTTCTGTCAGACTGTTTATATTTACAGTTTGAAGGGAACATTGTAGATCTTCAGAATTTGACAATATCTCTGCCAAATAAAAGTTGCAAACCATCAAACTGTAAACTCTAATTTCACACCCCTGAGAATACTTAAACAAAGTTCATGCTTAGAACCTAATAATGTACTGTGATAATACACATTTATATTCAAATCTCTCTATATATTTTAAGATATTGACATGGCACTAATTTTGGTATGTATTACAACAACAATAATAATAATTATTAGTATTTCCATGCCACACATTGTAATTACATTATTCACATGAGCTCTTCATAATATATTTACATTAATCAAAGGCAGACCTTGTAATGGTTTATTTTTTCTTATCAGCAGAAAATTCTGTTTCATAAAGCATAAATAGTATGCAGCCCGCTCCTTGCGGTCCTCCCCATCACCCGCTTTTCACCACTGCAATCTATAATGAACGCCTCCGCTAGACTCATCTACCATACCCAACGCTCAGTATCTGCAGCACCTCTCTGTCAGTCACTTCACTGGCTTTCCATAAACTCCAGAATAAAATTTGAAATCATGACCCTAATGTATAAAGCCATCAACAACACTATTCCCCCTTATATCTCTGCTCTTGTCTCTAAATACTTCCCCATCTTCTTTCCTCCTCTCTTATCACCTCCTCTCACTCTCTGCTTTAGGACTTTTCTCGTTTGGCCCCTATGCTTTGGAACTCCTTGTCTTGCTCCACTAGACTTTCCTCCTGTCTTTCCACCTAAATCTTTTTAATGAGGCTTATCACCTTCATCCTTAATATGCCCAATTTATCCATCACCCTCCTGTTTCACAACTAGGACTTATTTAATTTGTATTGAATATTTTTTTTACCTTGTGCATTATAAATATATGATGATGATAATAATAATAATAATAATAAATATGAGGTTTGTAATGAAAACATCATAAAATACGTATAAAAGTAAATATACAATATATTCATCTATTCATCATACAAATCTTTCGGCATATCTCTGTAACCCAATCAATATAGTTTATACAGAGGTCCTGCACAGTTATAGATCACAATCAACTAAATTATATGCCTGCCACTTCTATAGCTCCCTATGTGCATGATGGCAGCACATCTATACAATCTATATAACTCTAAATGAAGCATTTAAACACTTGTTGACCCATTTGTGTCACTGCACTTTTCTTTTTTTACCTGCTTTTGCCATTTGATGTTTTGGTAATGCATGAGAATTTAGTAAGATAAAAAATGTAGTTAAAAGATGACTGTAGTTCAAGAATGTCTAATTATGCTTTTAGTCAAGCTACAACTTTCGAAAAAACAAAAACATTTTATATGTTTTTCAAAGTACAGTCACTCATATGATTAAAACTGCAGTACGCACATAATATATTTATCAACAAAATCATAGTACACAAATACTACAAAGTAAAAAGCAATTTAAAATATACAAAATATAAAATACAAAAAAAGTCATTTTTTATATAACAAGTATAAGAAAAATATATTGCGGGGTCTAACATTTACAGCTCACCCACAGACCACCTTCTTCCTCATTTGTATAAGGTTTGGTTTGATTTTATTATGGAAATCTGCAGTGTTATAATTTAAGCTATGACTTTTTTGTTATAGATTTTGTACTTTTGTTAGATTCCTTGCCTTTAGCTACACTATATCTTTGCTTGTAGATTTGGAAATACTTTGCACGTCTCCTATGAGAGACATCCTGACCTTCACACCACATTGACGCAGCCCTGAAGGGATCATTGTACTATAACACGCAGCTCTAACAACGTCCTTATTTGCAATAAAATAAGTCTTTATTTCATTTTTTATATTGCGTGCATTTGCACAATCCCTCTGGGTCTTACAAGCTGGTGGGTTTATAAATATCTGAGAAAAAAATCAATGTGTAGGTTGTTTGATTATTCATGGTCTTAGTGGATTTGCTTTTACAATATTTAGTGAAGCGTTATACAATTTTTAGATAAAATATCCCTCTAGTCATCTCATTTGTGCACAGTAAAAACACATACGTTTCCTTGAGTCAACATATCCCTGTTAGGAAAAAAACACAAGAATTACCCAAAGGACACTGTGTTTTATTTAGCAGCTATTGAGTTATTTTATATGTATGAGTCACACAATAAGTATTTATTGTTCATTTTTCTATTGTTGATAGAAAAACAACAATTGCCTATACTTTGTGTTTTTGAATATCTGTTTCACCATTTTGAAAATAAATGCATTTTACAGAGAGGATAAATCTCATTCTCCATAAGTCAGTAGAGATGCTCAGGAAGGGAGAATGAGAGAGTAGGAACATGAGGGTATGGGAGTTTTCCACCTACCTGGGACAGGGAAAACCAACTGAATGAACATGTCAATGGAGTCTTTATGCATAAATGTGTTTATATAAATGTTTTAACTAGATCTGCTTTGTTCATTTTAACCTCCTCAGCAGTAGCAGAGCAAATGATTTATGAACCCCGAGGCAAAAAAAAAAAGGGACCCACACACATTATATATATATATATATATATATATATATATATATATATATATATATATATATATATATATACACATATACCCCTTCTGGATTTCTACCTTGTCGTGGTGAAGGGTCTTGTGTACTTCAATAAAGTTGTGAGCTATACCATGTAGGGTCACCCAAGATGGGCAGGCCGTAGCAGAGAAGTCGAACAAACAGTGGTCCACTGGAGAAGGAGCTAGCAACCCACTCCAGTACCTTTTACATGAAAACTACTAAGCACACCCAGAAACACAGATACACAGGTGTTCTGCGTCCATTTGGTCATCAAGAGTCTAATGAAGGACTGAACAATAACAACAACAGCAACTAAATATATATATATTAGCGACTTGCCCGTCAAAAAATGACGGTCAATAAAATTGTAAAGCTGGGAATGCTGTTTGTGACACAATGTGGTTATCTGAGACTCTTAACCTTTTTTTTAATCTACAAAGAAGTACCAAAATGTATAATAAACTTTTTTTTATTTTTTTAACAATAAACTGTTGAACCATATCAAACTTTTGAATTTCCATGTATGTAGTAATAATGGAACAATATATAAATTTTGTCTGAATAGGTATTGTGAACCATGACATAAAGGTTTCTTACATGCAAGTTATATTTTAAACAGTGTTGAATGAATTATTTGTAACAATACTAACATCAATAGGTCAACTTTGTATAAATAAGTATTTTATACCATTACAGAATGCTTTAACTACTGTTAAAGCACATAGGTATTGAATCCAGAGGAAGGCAAACAGTAAAAAAACCCATTGAAACTTAGCAAATTGTATCAAAGGGGGAAAAATCAATTCCTTCCCAGTAACTGGTGATCGGAATACTCCCTGGATGAATCCTGTCTATTTAATTATACATTGAAATTTGTAACAAATGATAAAAAAAAAAAAAAAACAGTGAAAGTTTGTCAATTGTTTCAAAATGGGACAAAAAAAATTAACTCCTTCCTGACCCCATTAACTGGTGATCGGATTTGTCCCTGGGTCAATACTCTCTATATCATGAAACATTTAAATTTTTTGACAAATGATGATCGTGCTACTAACATTAAACCTTAATTACATAGAATGAAACAATTTTTCAGTCCTTTGAAAATAGAATTTTAACATTACAAACATGAAATTAAAGTATTAAAATGAAAATTGTAAAGATAACAAAATGCAAGGTAACTGTTTTGTGGGGCCAATCCTGGCAAAAGTGACTTCCATACATTCCATTTTTCTTTTTTTTTGTCTGTCAAAGTGGTTCTTTTTTTTTTTAAAAAATAGCAGAATTTTGTCTATGGGATATAACCACTGTTTATTGTTGTTGTTTTGTCTTCTTTGTTTTCAATTGCTGTATTTGTTGAAAATGGCACATAGAGGTTCCTAACTGAAATATCGGTTCTCTAAAAAGAGACCGCCAGACATAAAAGTTCTTCCGCGGGGTATAAGCACTGTTCTCTATGTTTTTTGCCATTTTATAGAGTTTCCTTAGCAAAATAGTGGTCCCTTTCAAATAAAACCACTGTTCTCTATATTTGTTGTGAATTTGACGTAGATATAAGAGCACTGTTGCTTATTGAATTGGGTTCTTTGTGGCTTAGTTGCAATTTGGTTTTGTTTGTAATTCTATTTACAGTACTTCATAATAGACAATGTTTTTGTAAAAATTCATCCATCATCTAATAAATCACCCTGACTTTGGTTGTTTTCAATATAAATTGTATTTCCTCTGGATTCTTGCATCTTGAAAATGTAACATACAGTTTGCCATGGGCAAATACTGGTTCTTCTCAAAAGATTCCAACGGATTTAAACGTTTGTCCTTGTGATTTATTAATGTTCATGGCAAATGCCATGTTGATGGGAAATTGTCTTCTCTGAAGTACAAAGGGCAAGCTAATTTCACTTGGTGCCAAATCTATTCTTGGTATGAAAACTCTTTCACCTTTATCGGTACCATTGAGAATTTCTGCATTTTTTAAATGAGCTTTGAGTTCTTGGGCAATTAATCTGGTCCCATTACATAGTCCTTTTTTTGGGTTCATATTTCTCAGTAACATGACAATTGCACTTTTTTTTAGCTGCAAAATATGTGGTGGCATTCCAGATGGTGTTAATGAATTAAGAAATTCAGTTGTAAAGTTTGTCTGAGTTTCTTTGTCATCACCAAGTACACAATCTGCACTGCGATCATTTTCTTGTGGTGCATCTATAAATTTTAATATTTCATTATTCAGAAGCAATGCATCTTTATTTTTTTAAGTTAATATTACTTTTGTTGCAAGCTCTGCATAATCGTCGTTACTTATTGTATTTTGGAATATAGCCGATATAATGTCTAACCTAACTGAAATAGCGGTTCTCTAAAAAGAGACCGCCAGACATAAAAGTTCTTCTGCGGGGTATAAGCACTGCTCTCTATGTTTTTTGCCATTTTATAGAGTTTCCTTAGCAAAATAGTGGTCCTCTAAAAAATTGCACCCTTTCAAATAAAACCACTATTCTCTATATTTGTTGTGAATTTGACGTAGATATAAGAGCACTGTTGCTTATTAAATTGGGTTCTTTGTGGCTTAGTTGCAATTTGGTTTTGTTTGTAATTCTATTTACAGTACTTCATAATAGACAATGTTTTTGTAAAAATTCATCCATCATCTAATAAATCACCCTGACTTTGGTTGTTTTCAATATAAATTGTATTTCCTCTGGATTCTTGCATCTTGAAAATGTAACATACAGTTTGCCATGGGCAAATACTGGTTCTTCTCAAAAGATTCCAACGGATTTAAACGTTTGTCCTTGTGATTTATTAATGTTCATGGCAAATGCCATGTTGATGGGAAATTGTCTTCTCTGAAGTACAAAGGGCAAGCTACTTTCACTTGGTGCCAAATCTATTCTTGGTATGAAAACTCTTTCACCTTTATCGGTACCATTGAGAATTTCTGCATTTTTTAAATGAGCTTTGAGTTCTTGGGCAATTAATCTGGTCCCATTACATAGTCCTTTTTTTGGGTTCATATTTCACAGTAACATGACAATTGCACCTTTTTTTAGCTGCAAAATATGTGGTGGCATTCCAGATGGAGTTAATGAATTAAGAAATTCAGTTGTAAAGTTTGTCTGAGTTTCTTTGTCATCACCAAGTACACAATCTGCACTGTGATAATTTTCTTGTGGTGCATCTATAAATTTTAATATTTCATTATTCAGAAGCAATGCATCTTTATTTTTTTAAGTTAATATTACTTTTGTTGCAAGCTCTGCATAATCGTCGTTACTTATTGTATTTTGGAATATAGCCGATATAATGTCATGTTTGCAAATCATACGAGATTAAATTTCCACGGTATCATCTGGTAAATTCTGAATTAGTTCAGTTTTTCCTTCTCCAATGTTTATGAGCCACTCATTTAATTCATTTTGTCCTTGTGATCTCATATTTTGTTCTAATTTGAGGTGAGTAAAGAGTTTCCATAGTGTACTTGACTTAATACATGTTTCTACAATGTCTGTGCGATTACCATGGACAACAACAGGTAATGTTTGTCTGAAATCTCCACCCAACAACATGACCTTTCCACCAAAAGGCAAATCATTAGCCATGACTTCACGCAACAAACGGTCAATGCATTGTAGAGCATGGCATGACATAATTGTAGCTTCATTGATGATAATTAATTTACTTTTCTTTTTTTTTTTTTTGCATGTAAAGATGTCATTCTTATATCCGACACTGATGTTTCCAGAATAGTTTAAATCCACTATGCACAGTTCTTCCACCTTCTAACAAAAGTGCAGCAATTTCAGTTACAAATGGCAGTGCTATTTGACCTTGTGCGCAAACAAAGCTCATCAATAAATTATATAGATACGTTTTTCCTGATCCACAAGGTCCATCTTGATAGAAATAACGCTCTTTGAGCAAGTCATCCTCTAGTGCACTTTTTATAACGTCAAATGCTTGTAATTGTAAGGTATTTAAAGTTGCAAGTTTTTCTTATGTTATTTGGTTTTGAAGCTGAATATCATAGTCTTCAAAGTTTATTTCATCTATGAGTCCTGCATCTGGCAGATTAAAATGTGCACAATTTAATCCATGAGAGAGAAAGACCTCTTCAATTTGAATTAATGCTTTTAAATCTGTAATAGGCTCATTGTATCGTTGCAAAAAGTCTTCAGACATATTTGTTTTAAATTTGTCCCACAAAGCTAATGCATTTGGAGCATTTGTGAAGATGCAAATGAATGCAAATTGTTCTCTCATCTGCCGTGGCATTTGACACAGTGCTGCTTCTTCTAGACATCTTTCCCATTCTGTATCATCAGCCAGGAAGTTTCTGTGTCACGCAGCTAAATGAAATGTGTCATAAACTGTGTCATTAACAGTTCTCAACTGTTGAAAACTTTGTGCACCAAGAACATTTAAAAGGAGTAAACGTAAACAGAAACGTTCAAGGTCTCTTCAACTTACTGTGTATATTCAAGTTAGAATTTTATTTCCACGTTTTTTGTTTTTTGTTTTTTTTCGCCATAATCCATTAACAAAAACTTAATGGTATGGAATGTCAATATACAACAATTCCCTTGCCTCCGAGTCAGTACAATTTCATTGAAACCACGCAGTTAGTGTAGTTTGCAGATGCTCACTTTGTGCCAAAGCATTTCTTTCATTTCCAACATTTGTCTTTGGGGCAAATGTACAGCTAATCGATATACTGCATGTGAGCGATCAAGATGCCACATTGCTTCTGGCACACTTACATAGTGAGCATCTACATGAGGTGCTAGTTCATCATGTAATAACTCAGTTTGTTCTGGATTTTCTGTACTTTTTACGACTACCTTAGCTGCATTATAGCCTTTGTAAATATATTTGTAGGCATATTTAATGGATTTTACAGAAGTGCAAGCTTCCACATTAATGTGTGCATTATACTTCATGAGTAAATGTGGATTTTATGGCACCACATATCTGTTATCCACTTTTTTACCACAAACAATGGCAGTTTGGCCTTCTCTCCTATATAATGGATAGCCATCACAATTGGCATGTGTTTTGTCTCTATAATCTTTTGAAAACTCTTTCGTGCATTTTTTATTTTCCATACATGGTGATTGTGGATTAAGATCTCCACATGGTCCATGAATCATGCGATGAGTTACAATCTCATATAGTCTACCATGTATTTCTGGATCTGGTAGTTCAGCAATAATGACTGAATTCACTTTATCACCAGTATCCAATTTATATTTTTTTTAAGAATTATAAGCATATATGCATGTGGAAGTCCTCTTTTTTGAAATTCAATGGTATAAACATAAGCCAGACATTTTCCAAATAACTGAGTTATGGTTATGTCATGTATTAATTCAGTTAATTTTATTTTGAAGACTTTTGCCGCCAAATCTGGTCTATTGGAAGCAGTTTGTCCAATTAGCAGATTCTGTACAATCTCTGGCCATTGTGGATTACATGTAAATGTAATAAATAAATCTGGTTTTCCAAATTTAGTTACAATAGCCATAGCATTATTGTATCTTTCTCGCATATTGCGAGGAGATCCTTGGAAAGAAGAAGGTAAAATGATGGCTTTGTTAGCTGCAAGCTCTCTGTTTCTAGCTGCCTCAGCGACATAATCCATCTTTCAAGAATACTGTTCTACACGTAGTTTATCTTGTTTATATTTAATGAAATTTAAATGATTTGCCTCAACTTGCAAATATGAATCAATTATCCATCAGTTTTCCACCACATGAAATGGGATTAAATCCATCTCTAATGGCAGTTTGAGCCACTTTCAATTCAAGCATGGAAATGTTATTTCTAACACGTACTTTTGAATTTGGGTAACTCTCAAGTGTTAATTTGGGTTGCCATCCAGCTTCCCCATTTGGAAAAAAAATTAGATATGTCATTGGATCTAAATTTGTACTTAAGATACTTATGTTGATAAAAGGTTGCTCCTGATTTCTGTGATATTTTCTAATATCCCTTTGAAATGGTGGTTCTCCATCATCATTTTGAAAGACCATTGCAACCTCATTTGATGTTGGCAAGTTGTAACGGTGTTTATCAGTATGGTGATCTCTTTTAAGAACCATATTGACTTTTGGGATTGGTAACTGATGTAATTGTGCATGAGTTATTTGTTCGTGTTCTATTTCTGACAATTTTTTATAGGCTTGAGTGTATGGGTTTTGGGCGATATTTTTATCAAGCTTTATAAAAACAATGGGTAAGCATTTTTTATTTTCTGACAGCTGCATACGTCGTTCAACAGCTTCCATAGGGCTTCCATTCTATTACCGGCCGCAGCTATCTCTTGCGGCCGATCGCGCCGGAGGAAAGCCTTTGATCTAAAACGGCCGCAAGGAAATCGGCCGTAAGAAAAGCCTGGTTGCGATTCTATTGCTCCGGGAACCCTGTCTGCAAGGCTAAAAACGAGCTGCAGCTTACTTGCAGCAAACAGGTCCCGCTAGCACCAATTAAGCATATAAAATAGCTCAAATAAAGCCATCCTGCACTTTGCGGAGTCTATAAAGTGATATTCGGTGTTAGAAAAAATAGCACATAATTACCCTATACTCAAATCCGTAAAATAATATTTTTTTTATATACGTAAAATATACATGTAAAAAGTCCATAGGGCTTGGAGCACCTCAGACACGCCCACGCCGCAGCCGGAAAATAAACAGTTAATTTGAACTCGGGTTTGGGCTGATGTGCAAGCTTGAGAGTGGGTTACTTTTAATCCTCATGTCCCCCAATATGATCCCTAGCATTTACAGAGCTGTACAGTGCAGGCTTGAATTTATTTTTGCGTTTTTATATTTCAGAGCTTACGGCCGGTTTCAAGATATGCGGCCGGCCGTAAGGGGAGATCCTTGCGGGGCCGTATAATAGAATCGCGAGTTAACCTAACCCCCGCAAGGAATCGCAGCCTTACGGACGATTTACGGCCGGTAATAGAATGAGGCCCATAGTATCTAGGACATATAGTTGAGCAAATTTTCTTTGCTCCCCTTCTTCTGGATGTAAATGAGAAGTATGATGGTAAATTTGTCCTTGTACTTTGAAACAGTATCGGCCATGTCCTGGCACATTAGCAGCTAATGTTGCACCCATAGATGCAAAGGATATGGTAGTTAGGGAAATAAGGCTCTGTCATAATACTTTTTAAATATGTTGGGAATTGTTTTCTTTCTGGAAGTCTTACCTTGCCTTTTTGACAGCAACAAACGAACTGGCCATCTCTGGGTCTTTCCTGTTGGAAATGATCAGCCCCCAAAAACTGACAGACAATATTCATTTTACCACAATTATGTAGCCCCAACTGCTAAAGATTTAAATAAAGGACAATTGTGATAAGATATATCAATATGACTGTCTAAATCCTCATTAGAATTCTTATCTGATTGTTGATCCACATTGTCTAAATGCTTTTATTTTTTAGTTGCCTTCTTGGGCTTGGATGTTAGTTTTTCAGCTGCTAATCTTTTGCTTGTGAGTCTCTCCCGTTCTTTTTGTCGTCAAATTTCCTTCTTTCTGCTCCGGCGTCTGATGATCTGCCCATGTTCTTTGACGATCTCTAATCTTTTCTTGTTTCTTGTCAGTATCTGCCATATTAATCTGTAAATAAAAGTAGTCCATTAGTACTTTTGCTCCTTTGTTTCTTGATTTGTTTTACCTTATTTTTTTCTCATATCCTGTTTTGTGTGCACCACTGTTTGCATTATGAGGTTCTGTTTGTAAAGTTATACTTATGAGATTAGTTAGGTTGCATATAGGTGCACAGGTTGTTAGGTTGTGATAGGTGCACAGCAAATATGATAGTTCCTTCTATTTTGTATATGAGAACAGCATTTCTTGTGTTATCGTGTTTTGTTTGTGGCAGTGTTGTTGTTATGTGGTTTATTTTTGCGCTACTGTTGTCATTAGGTGTTTGCCGTATGGAGTTGGGCTTAGATGGTTTATCACCAGAAATCTGATATATCCTTCCATTTTGTCTATATTAAGAGCATTGTCGTTTTGTGTTTTGTGTGCAGCACTTTTGTCATTAGAGTTTAGGGTAGGGTTTATTTTGTTTTTTCTTCCTATCCTGTTTTGCATGTGCCAATGTTGTTAATGGGGGTTTACGGTTATGGGGTTATGTTAGAGTGTTAGTTAGCATGCAATACGTTTGCACAAAGGAAGATACAAAACAGAATAGGTACTTCTGTTTGATATGTGTAAACAGCTTTTTTTTGTTTTGTTTTTTACTTGTAATACTTTGTAATACTGTACCTCTTTTCTTCAAATGTGTTGTGTTGAAATTGCTGTCGAGATGATGAGAGTCTTCAGGCAGTGTCTGTTGAGAATGAAAGAGAGAGATGGAAATGTTAAAATAACATGTACATTTTTTTTTGTAGTAAGAGCATATAAAACAGGATATATTCTTACATTTTGTATGTATTCAGATGGGTTTAGCTTAAGGGGGTTAGCCTTATCTTATTTGATTTAGGATATGTTAACAACCAAAGAATTAAAGTTAACAATTCATTTAGTTCAAACTATTTGGTAACATTGATAGCGTCTAAAAATTTTAAACATCTGATATCAAAGTGCAGTGAGATTATCCACATTCAAACACAGCGGGATATAACCAAACCGATGGAAATTTGGGCCAAAGACATGCATATACGGGCATCTAAAGACTTATGGCAACAAGCCTTAAAATCTTTAAACAGGTTTGTGAAAAATACAAACCAAAGAGAAATCCAATTTAAAATTCTAAATAGATGGTACTGGGTTCCCGTCAAAATATACTCCATTTCATTTAACCCAGAAACAAAACTATGTTGGAGGAATTGCGGGATTCCAGCAGATATGCTCCATATATGGTGGAATTGTCCTACATCTCTCTCACTCTGGGAAGATTGCTTTGAATACGTATCCAATATTCTTAAGACAAACATCAAAGCGTTAGCATTGTTTAACTTGTTTCCTGCTAAAATGGTAACTAAAAATATAGCGTTCATGACCCAAATTTTTATAGTTGTTAAAACTGCAATTGCAAGAAATTGGAAGAAAATACTTCTCCCTAAACTATCTAAAATCCTGACTATGGTGGGGAAAAATCGGGAACTAGAGAGAGACTTTATCACCGCACTGCAGTTAAAACAAGACCCTTTAAAATGGACTATTTGGGATACCACTCTCAATTAAAACCCCTGCGTTGTTATCTCACTCGCCCACCAGATCTCCTCCTTCGGGTACAACCCCTCCTTACCTTTCCCTTACCTCCACTTCCCTACCCGGCTAGAATGAATGAAGTATGACAGTGAGAGGTCGGGTGATTGAACGAGGATTAGAGAGGAATCATAATGGGATGAATTCACCACGATAATGAAATTCCCAAACTATGTCCCAAAAAGATGAGAAAAAAACAAATATAACAATCAAGACTCAAACGGCCCAAACACTTGAGAAATTAATTAAGGAACTTTTTGAGGATAACCCTATTTGTTAACTAGATAAATTCTAAACTACACTTGGGGTTTACTAAGAAACAAAAAGATGGAATTTGGATAGTCTGAGGTCGATAGGGATGTGAAGGGAGTGAAAGCTGAAAAGGGTTGACACATGAGGGACTTCGTTCAATTGCGACTAAATTTAGTAATTCTAGAGTTAAATACGACACAAAGGATACCTCTGTTTAGAGGAAACCCGGCTTTCTGTTTCGATTGTGTTTGAGAAATGTTGTGTTTTCTGTAATCTATGTATATTATGTATATCTGACAATAAAAAAAAAAAAAAAAAAAAGGATATGTTAACAACATTTGTTCTGGTATCCTGTTTTGTGTGCCCCACAGTTGGCATTAGAAGTTTAGGTTATGGCGTTAGGCTTAGAGGTTGGTGCTCAGAAAACATGTTTTTTTTTTAGATTTTATATATGTTAACAATATTGATAGCAGTTTACTGTTTTGTACGCACCCCATTTGGCATTAGAGGTTTCTGTTGTGGGGTTACTTTTATTGGTTGTGGCATAGAAAACAGAATATATTTTATTTTATATCTGTTAAGTACATTTGTTGTAGTATCCTCTTTTGTGTGCAGCAGTATTGGCATTATGGACTTAATATTAAATATTTTGTTTTTTTTGTTTTACTGGTAATACTGTACCTCTTTTTTTTCCAATGTGTTCTGTTGAAATTGCGGTGGAGATGATGAGAGTCTTCAGGCAGGGTCTGTTGAGAATTAAAGAGAGAGATTGAAATGTTAAAATAACATTATCAATATTTTTTTGTTTGCAGTAAGAGCATATACAACAGGAAATAGACTTCCATTTTGTATATATACATAGAGGTTTAGCTTATGGGGTGAGGCTTAGAGAGTGGTGCATATAAATAGGATAGATCCTTGCATTTATAATGTTTTCATAAAGTTTGTTGTATTATTGTGGTTTGTGTGCACCACTGTTGTCATTATAGGTTTAGGTTATGGAATTAGGCTTAGAGGTTGGTACACCCAAAACAGGATGTATTGTTTGATTTAGTATGTGTTAACAACATTTCTTGTAGTATCCTGTTTTGTGTGCATGACAGTTGATATTATAAGTTTAGGTTATGGGGTTATGCTTAGAGGTTGGTGCACAGAAAAGCGTATTTATGGTTCAATACTGTTTTGTGCGCACTACAGTTGGCATTACAGGTTTAGGTTATGGGGTTAGTGTTTGAGTTTGGTGCACATAAAACAGGATATATCCTTCTAATTTATATGTGTTAACAATATTTGTTGTAGTATCCTATTTTGTGTACGCTACTGTTGAGATGATGTGTTATGGTTGTCGTTTAGGCTTATAGGTTGTGGCACTGAAAACATAATATATTTTTTCATTTTATATCTGTTACCAAAATTTGTTGTAGTATCCTGTTTTTTGTGCGCCACCATTGTCATTATGATAGAATTTTTTTGTTTTATTCTATTATCATATGTGTGTGTGAGCATTAGCATTAGGGTTGTAGGTTCGTGTTTTATGCTTAGAGGGTTATTTATGTTGTAATGCATTCAGGATAGCTTTTTTTTTTTTTTATGTGTTATACTGTACCTGTTCTGTAAAATTCTTAGCCAATCTTCCTGTGACCCTCTTTAGGCAGTGTCTGTTGAAAAAGATAGGTAGAAATACAAATGTTAAAATATGATAATATTTGTAGTAGTATACTGTTTTGTGTGCATGACAGTTGGCATTACAGGTTGAGATTATGGGGTTAGGCTTTGAGTTTGGTGCACAGAAAGCAGGATCTATTTGCTTTGTGAGGGCTGCAGTTGCGGCGGGTTTGCAATGAGAGCCCGCAAGCGTTAGCAACAACCCGTATTGCTCACAACTATATATGTGATATATATATATATATATAAATTCTTTTAGACAATTAAAAGAAAAATGCACACCAAGTTGAATGTCAACCCTGTTTAGCAAAATAAAGCTAGGGCTGGTGCACCAAGCATGAGGATACTAATTAAGGAAATAAAGACATGCATAGAGGGCACTGTTGTGAAAAATCATTGCCATTATAAGACTTACTTGTAATGAATATAGTTACAATTAAATAGAAAATACTCTTAAAGGAGACAAAAAATGCTTAATCATTTCTGAAAAAAGGAAAATATCATCTTATTCAATGTGAATGAGACAATATGGTAGGATAAAGTAATATTTACATTTACTCTATCTTTACATACCTTCCAAATCTCAACTGCACTGATCTAATGAGAATTGGGATCTAAGTGTGAATCACCACTGAAGTAGAATGGTTAAATTAAATATATCATTAGAGATTGTTTGACGAGACGAGAATATTATCAGCCGGTAGATGGTTCCCAAGAATGAACTTCCCACACGTTACTCTACCAATAACTCTATACATGCCATTTTTTCTTTTCCTAATGATTATTCTTTTAGAAGATGAAATAGAGATTTTTTTCTAAAATGTAAAAGCCATAAAGTTGAGGAATTAACACTAACCAGTTTACTACTGCCTTCAGCAGCTGCAAGTATAAAAACTTAAATTCTAAAAAGTATATTAGTGAAGGCACTATGACATTTCTTTATTTATTATTTTTTATGGGACTGAGCACAAGGATAAATCCACAAGGTATATGAAGAATTAAAACTGTTTTTATTATTGAAAAGGCTAATATTTAATCTACGTTACCAAGAAGAAGAAAAAAATAGAATTGGTAAATGTAAAAAAAAGACACCAATACAATATAAAATGTAATTGCATTTAAAGTAACCAACAATATTCTTTCAGTTCCAGAATACAATATGCTCTTGGCAACCTGAATTTTTATTTGGTTTGTGCGATCAACAACATTGATTTTTGCTAATTTATTCCCTAAAGGTAATTTTTGATAGATGTACGTTATTTTGTCTGGACCTCATTATAAGCAATCATTTTTAGACATGTCTTAAATTATTTCTTAGAGGTAGAAAGAGTTGACTTACAAGGTCAATATTTACAAAATAATATGCAAGGTACCATTAATAAAGAATTGCTCATAAAGAAATGTGAGATTATGTCATTTTATGTCTTTGAGAATAACGCCATCATTTTAATGGCATCGGAAGAGAGATCTTCACTAAATCATGTGTAACATTTAAGTTCTTCCCATTGGCTTTAATTTCAACTACAAGTATTTAAAATCACCCGGTTGGATTGATTCCTGCCGACGGTTGAAAAGAGACACAAAGGCACCCAGTCTATTAACTGCAAATATGCCTGAATCCCTTTTTCTTTGTAATCTGAAGATCTGTGATGCACATCATCTCAAAGTGCTTTTATATCCCTCGTCTACTGATGAATGTGCTCGTAAATCCTGTCAATGGTTTGCCGAAAGCCCAGCAAAAAAATAACTAAATACAATTACTTTTCTTTAGAGTCTAATGATTTCATTTAAAATACATCTAAAACCATAAAAAGGATGTTTTTGTTTGAGATTGTTTTTGTATTCTTTATAAAAAACAATGTGTATTGAAGGTTTTTATGTCAATAACACTTTATTCCAACACAGTGAAGTATTCTTCGTTCTAATTACCTAATACCTGCTGATTCTGGCTGAGAAATTAATTCTATTCTGAATTTATTGAGTGGGTTGTGTATTATGGCACTCTTGGTGAAAGAAAATTAATGCGTTAATTATCAAATGTAATAAATACCTGCTGCTATATTTATTAAAGGGATATGGAAAAATTCTGGAGTTTACAAGGTATATAATATCCCTATTTACTTTTATGTACTTTATTTTATTTATAGGTGCTAAGCTCTGTTTTTTCTGCCTAAAATGAAAAAAATAGTTCCTATATGGGTCTGCCCTCTGACACATATGCAGTAAAAAGATGACCTGGAGGGAGGATCAAAAAAAAAAGGAAATGCAATGTTACTGCAAGTAAATATACATTTTTAATAGCATTCAATTACTAAATACCTATAGCTTTACATTTTTAAATATTAGTAATGTTTACTGTGCTAAAAAACCTTAAGAAGTAGGTATATTTTTATTTTAGATATTAAAACTTGCAAATGCCCAGAATTTACCAATTTACCAATGTTGGCAAGTACTAATAATAACGTGGATCGTATAGACCTAATAATAATAATAATAATAATAATAATAATAAAGCCAATACTCTAGCAAATATTTATTGATTTCAGGTCACCACTGGAGTTACAATTTAATAAATTAACATAATAAAGAGGCGGCTATTTACCCAGTCAGATCTACTTTCATAAAAAAGTTCAAACACAAAGAAAATATGCCTCTGAATTGAAGGGCTCAGATTCATCCAGTCAGGATTACATGTAGATCCAGATATAACATTATTTAGAGGACCTGAGTCCCAATTAGTTTGTGTTACTAATTCATTTATTTGTGGTAAGTTTCATAAGAACCAAGGGCAATTACTTACTCTAGAAACAAGTATATATAGAGTTCCCCATCTCTATTATCTCTCCCCAAATAACCAAAAACGGAGAAGAGCTTCATTACAAAAAGTAAAAATAACTTTATTAAGCACATACTAACGATGATAATAAAAATCTGGCGATTAAAAATAACTATTTACAATGTGTGAAAGCAGTATTGTATATAAATTGGGGCCTGGAATATATACCGAAACTTGGAAAACCTTAGAAAATACCACATACAAATGACTGAGTGTGTGTGTGTGGAGGACAGAAAGACAAATCAGATATTCTGCAAACTAATCAACCATCTCACTCTAACAGTAATGATACAAGTATCATGGGGAATATATAGTAGACTTTTTCTCTACAAGGTACTGTTGTGGTGATTTTCAAGAACCCACTATTTGCCCTTTAGGGGTACAAAAGAGTAGGTCCTATTAATAATTCTTATTATTCCAATAATTCTTAATTATAAAAATAAAGTTACTTTATTAAGACAGGTATTTTAAATGCCCTTGGCTATTGCTGATGCTGAAATGTCAGAGTATTCCTATAATCAAAATAAAAACAACATACCGAGCATAGCCCTAAAGATTGTCCTACAATGGTAACAATTCCATTATGAACACAATATAACAGTAACAATGGACAAAATATCTAAAGTTATACTTATCTGTCCCTGAATGAGTTAAATCCTCAAGGACATTGGACACAATCGTGGGAAACCAATCTCTAACATGGGAGAGAGCAGTATAAAGGTTAACCCTACAAATGACTGTTATGTTCTAAAGATATATTTTTGATATCCCCCTAGATTATTCTATCTGATCATAATAAGGCATTCAGTTATCCAGGCAGTCCACATAAGGTGTCCATTCTCTAATATGGGAGACAGCACTATAAAAGGTTAACCCTACAAATGACTTTTATGGCGGTTTAAAGAATCCTCCATTTGTATGATTTTAGGAGTGAAAGGTTACATTCATCTGTCCTTGAATCAGTTATATCCTACCAGAGATTGGACACAATTGTGGAAAACCCAGGATCCCAGCAGTTACTGCTGACGGGTGCTATCGCGACAACTGTTGCTACTCCCACACACTCTGACATCATCAACGTCAGCACAAACTAACAAAACAATGCGGGTTTCGCATCCTAGCTTCAACTGGGGTTACTTCATGTTTTTATTTTATTCCCTCTGAAAGGACGGCTGACTTGATCACGTGCAAATGTTTTTTAGGAAGTTTAAAATAAATGTATTTTTCATAAAATTGCATTAAATAATAGTTAAATTAGCAGCACAGGATGGGACAAATTAAGGCTGGAAAAAAGCAGGAAATTCACGAAACCTCCATGCAAAGATTTTCTGGTCTCCTCTGCAAAGATTTTCTGGTGACATCATTCATGACATTATCTATGACATTAGTTAACATCATTTATGACATCACATATGATATAAATAATGACATCAGCATGACATTATTCATGACATTACATATAATTACATATAATATGTGATGTCAGCATCTTTGGGTTCATTGAATGCATAGGTTTAATACCAGATGAATAGAGAAAAGCAGATGTGGTACCTTTATTTAAAAAGGGAGCAAGAGCAAGTCCAGTGAACTATAGACCTGTAAGCCTCACTTCTGTATTGGGTAAGCTGTATAAAGGATAGTATCCATGTCAACAAGATTATAAGTAGGAGTCAACACGGATATATGAGGGATAAGTCATGTCAAACATATCTAAATTGTTTCTATGAGGAGGTGAGTTGGAATTTGGATCAATGCAACTCAGTACATGTAGTGTTAAAGTTCAGGGGGTAATGATACATTTTTTAAATACATTTGGCGTACTTAATGATTTGTAAAGCTTTAAATTATTTTGGGAAATGACTCCTTCTTTGATGAAATGTTGAAGAGTATGGGGTAACCAGGTGAAATGTTCCCAATTAGAGTGAAACACTTTTGGGTCAGTTGCAGCTGTCAATATGTCGGCTGTTGCATTAGAATCCCCCCAAAAACACTATTTCATTCTGCAAACCCACTTGTCACAAGATTTTAAGTCTGTCATTTACAAACTGATGATTTATTATTAAACAGAAGAGGAATTTCTTGTAGGAAGCTTCTGGTTTGAGTTTACCAACAATGCAATTAGTTGTGCAGCATCCAAGGGTGTATGGTGGGGGGGGGGGGGGGGGACACATCCCCCAACATTACTTGCAATCTCTCCGTTCCAATCACTTCCCAGTAGCCTACCCCTCAACTCTTGTCGCTTTAGCTGCTGGATTCCTCTGAAAGCCGGATCTCACAAGACCATGCCAGTGGTACCTAGATTCTTGTCCTTAATCCGTTCAGGCTGGCAGGATGAGTTCCAAACAATAATTTCCCATAGGAATCAATGTTAATTACAATCAACTGAACTGATAGTGTTGTTTTGATACAAAACCTTAAAACTAAACAAACATAAATAAAAAATAATAATTACATCAAATTACATATACCGGTAATTTAACTTCACTTTAACTGTACTGAGAGGCCTTGAGGGCCCAATGAGATGCTAGTGATGAAGAGGAGGAGAAGGAGGAGACAGGTTATTACTTGGAATTTTGGTTCTTACAGGTACAGAATGCACATTGGCACTTACAGATACAGGCTGCAGACTGGCATTTACAAGCAGATACAAGATGTGAGGGGTCGCGAGAGCGTCAAGTTAAGTTCCAAGCAACCTGATCAGACTGTGTTTTGGAGGGCCTTATCCGGGAGGAAGCCCAGAAGACCAGCATCGCTGGAGGGGCATTTGGTACAGGTAAGTGGTCTATTTTACCCTTTTCAATGTTTACTTAGGCTGATTTTCTTTATTTATAATCTAGCTTTTTTAAGTTACAGTAATGTAGCTTGTTTTCTTTTATGTAATTCTATTTTTTTTTTATTTTATGCAATTCTAGGTTTTTCATTTTCTGTAATGTAGTTGTATTAATTTGTTTAATATAGTTTGTTATTGTTTTTTTTTTCTGTAGTTAGGTGAGTTTTTTATTTTTTTGTAATTAGTGGGGTGTTAGAGATTTTATTAGGGGTTAGGTATTGTAGTGTAGAGGTTAATAGGGTAGGGTAGGAGGGGGTTTATAGGATAAGGGTTTACTGGGTACATATGGGGTTAAATAGTCCCAGTTGGGGTTAAATAGGTACAGTTAGGGTTACATAGGCCCAGTTATGGTTAAATAGGTCCAGTTAGGGTTAAATAGGACTAGATAGGGATAACTGGGTCCGTCTAGATATTGTTAAGTGATTAGTGATAGGGTTAATTAGGTTTGGTGAGGGTTAAATAGGGTAACATAGTTAGAGGCGGTTAATTGGTTAGAGGGGGTTAATAGAATGTATAGGGTAGGCTAGGGGATAATAATGTAAGGTAGGGGTTGATAGGGTAGGGGTTTATTGGGTACAGTTATGGGTGTATAGTTAGGTTTAATGGGGTATAGTTAGGGTTAATAGTGTAGCGTAGTGCTTAGAATTTGTGTCATGAGGGTCCTGGAGGACCCTCATAGCACTTATAGTGATACTATAGTGGTTATTAGTGTCCTATAGGGGTCTATATAGGCCCATATTGGGCTGAGGGGATAAATTAGAGGCTCATGATGGTCTATATAGAACCCATGAGTGATGGGGTTAATTTTATGTGCCGGTGGGGGTACTTATAGTACTCCCGCGGAGGGGATTACTTTTTTTTTATTTAGCACAGGTAATTTAAGGACTTTCAGGAGCCCTGGTGGAAAATGTACATTTTTAAATGCAGCGGGGGTCCAGATAAGGAACCCTGCTGCAAGGGTTAATGTAGGGACAATGCGGGAGTTCCAATGGGGACCACACAGCATGGGGGTTAATGTTAGTTGCTTGGGGTAAACCATTTGTGTGCCACGGGCCCTTTAAGGCCCTGATGCAAGGAATTTGAAATGTCTAAATCCTGCAGGTGTCCCTATGCGCCCCCTGCAGCAAGGGGTTGATGTGGGTTGATCGGGACCCCTGCATCATGGGGTTGGTTTGCGGTTTGATTGCATATGGTGCCTGAATTAATGACGGGCTCCATTTTGATTAGCTGCTTCGAATTGGGGTTATGGGCTTGTGGCTCAATCATATTCAAGCCTACAAATGCTTACTGCCGATAGCATGGTTTCCGATTATTGGGACGGGGACTAACTTGCGGGCCCGGCCAATTGAATAGCTAAGCAAAAGTAGAGCTACATGAGCAGGTAGCTCAAAAGTAGCAAATATTGTGAATGGTTAGATTTGAGCTTCTTAGCTAAAAGCGAGTCTGGCTTATTTGCCTTCTGGTAAAATTTATGCTGAGTCCAACGGAGAGCTTTTTCTGTTTTTTCCGAAAGAATAATATCTATAATATCTTATCTATCCTGATCCTATTTGAGGGGATGGGGTGCTGTTGATTATTTAGCTCTAACCTCTTCAATTCTGCAGTAAGATTAGCTTCTTGCAATTTACGTTTTTTCTTATATTCTGAAGCTAGTTTTATACAGGAGCCCCTTATGTACTGTATGTTTTATGCGCTGCCCACACCCATCCTATCCCCATGTCCTGTTCAAGATTAATATCAAAATACAGTTGCAATTTTTGTAAGAATCGATCCCTCATTGATGCGTTGACCAGCAACATTTCTAGCACAGTTTTCAGAATTGAGTGGTCCGACCAGGTACAAGGGATTATCTCACTGTTTTTTGATTGCTCTAATAAGGATGAATCTAGAAAGATGTAATCTATCCTCGAGTATGAGTCATGACGATAGGAATAAAACGAATATTCCCGGTCCTTAGGGTGTTGCTCCCTCCAGATGTCTACCAAATTTAAAGTGGCACGGTAGCTCTTGATTTGTTTTAGTTTGTTGGAGAACTGAAACAATTTACCTCCTTTTGACCTATCAAGTTCTGGGTCTAAAATTAAGGTCCCCCTCTAAGATAATTTTGCCGCACTTGCGTTGTTCCAGAGTTTTGAGGAGACCGAAAAATATATTGTGGCGATTTTTGGTTGGAGCATAAATAGAGACTAAGGTTAGCTTGGTTTCTAGGATTTTCCCTGTCAATATAATATAATTACCCTTTGGATCTATCTTTTTCTCTTCTATGGTAAATGGGAAGTACTTTACACAGATTCTTGTAAGTAAAATATAATCCTTTACTCACATCCTCTGGAACACAGCTTCCTCTGTGAGCAATCTTTGAAAAAACATTCTTCTGACTGCAAACAGCTTTCTCTGCGAGCAATCTCTGGAACACAGTTTTCTCTGCGAGCAATCCCTGGAACACAGCAGTCTTCTGACTGCAATCTCTGGAACACAGCTTCAGTCTCTCAATCTAAATCACACAACAGGTTAGAGATCCAAGCAGGAACAGTCAGCAAGCTTCTCTCTGTAGCTTGCTCTTTTGCTGCTAATAGCAGCTCACCAACAGGAGCAGATTCCACACACTGCTCACACTGCTTAGGCCCAAGCCTAAGTGAGAGACTCCACCCATCTCTCTTCTGTTGTCTTAAAGGCAATCCACTCTTTCTTTCTCCAGAGAAATCTTTCAGCCTCTTTAATTAAACCCACCTCTAGGGGCACCCTTTGCTTCACTCTGTTACAATATATATATATATATATATATATATATATATATATATATATATATATATATATATATATATATTGTGACCAGGATGGCCGTGTAGAGCTGTGCTGTCTTGGGTTAGAAACGGATACCTTCTGGTGAGGCAGCAAACAGGTTTATTATGAAATAAAAAAAACAAACAGGAGCAGTAACTCTGCTTAAATAACGAAAATAAACATATATGGACTGACTGTGACACAGGAACGCCCTGACTATACCTGTGCAGCTTACCTGCAACAGGGACAAAAAGATTACACCCCGGTGTCTTCAGGACGGAGCTCCCACTCCGTTGTACTCGGTAAGGAGTAATTTCGTAGGAATAGCGCCACCTAGTGGCAAGGACAAAAACAGTCTTTTAAATAATTATAATTTGTCACCGTGTGGCCAGGTTACAAATAGTCTCTGGTTATTGAAAAATTGGCACCTTGTGGCCAGGATACAAATAGTCTCCTACTATTGCTATATTGCTACCTTGTGGCCAGGATACAAACAGTCTCTTGTATATCGGTAGTCTTTTCCACGTTTCAACATCAGTAGAGGCCGATGAAGCATAGGGCCCGCCCGTCTCTCCCGTATGCTTTACCCCAGGGACCCTTTGATACAGCAGTATTAAATTATTGCATATGTACCGGTCAAACACTCAGCAACTTCCCTGGGGCATAATAAGCCTGGTACCTTCAAACAGGGCCTCTGTCAGTTCCATACTCAGCAACTTCCCTGAGGCATAATCAGTCTGGTACCTTCAAACAGGGCCTCTGTCAGTTCCACACTAAGCAACTTCACTGAGGCATAATCAGTCTGGTACCTTTCAGCTCCAAAAAACTGCAGGATCTCACTCACCACATTGCTTCTCCAAACGATTCACCTTGGTATCTGTGTGAGAAAACTATCGCACAATCTCCTCTTATAGCAGTCCACCCAGCTGACAATGTACTCTTGTTAGCTGCAACTCCCAGACTCTTCACTGGCATAGACCTTGTCTCTTTTCAGGCTACTCTGCCTGGGAATCCTCCTCAGTCTGTCATTCACTTACTTGGTGCTTTTGTAGCTTCACCTCCTGACTGTGTAGTTGCTCTGACCGCTGATCCCCGTTAGTCCAACGACTTCAAGACAGCACACACTTCTTTCTGTCATCTAAATCTGGCAGCCACAGTAAAACAATATTTCCTCTAGGTTTGTTTTACAAAGTTCAAACGGTAGATCCACACAGGATCAGCCAGCAAACTCCTCTCTTGCGGCTTGCTCTGGCTGCTAGCAGCAGCCGTACACAACTTAGGCCAGAGCCTAATCACCCACCCCTTTCCATGTCTGCTTGCCAGGCTTTAAAGAGAAACTGCACCTGCACCAATTAGTAGGTCTTCAGGAGTTAACTCCGTCACTCCTGTCAAGAACTCTTTACTCTTCTTTACTTGGCACCATCCTCTAGGGGGCAAACGATCACAATATATATATATAATTATACATTATTAATATAATATATAATTAGTAATTGAGATTGAAAAAAGACTTTTAGCCCATCAAGTTCTCCTCTGACCTGCAATATGCAGATTAATCTTTAATTGATCCAGAGAAAGGCAAAAAGAAAAAAAACCCAAGTGAAACTTTGGCAATTGTCTCAAAAGGGAAAAAAATTATTCCTTCCTGACCCCAGATACTGGCGATCGGACTCCTCCCTGGATCAATACTCCCTCTTTAATTAACCAGGATAACCCTGAATGCCCTTTTATTTAAAAATATATATAATCACTTTTTAAAGTTATCTATTGAATCCGCTGTCACCACCTCCTTTGGTAGAGAATTCCACAGATTAACCACCCTTACTGTCTTTAAGGTGGAATCTTTTTACTTCTAACCTCAAAGGATGTCCTCTTGTCAGTTGAAAACCTCTTGGCACAAAAAGCTCCCCTGACAAATCTTTATACTGACCCTGGATGTATTTATATAAGGTAATCATACCTCCTCTTAGATGCCTTCTTTCGAGAGAAAATAAGTTTAATTTGGTTAGTCTTTCTTCATAACTTAGCCCCTCCATTCACCTTATTAGTTTTGTTGCCCTCCTCTGTACTTTTTTCAGTTCTAAAATTTCCTGTTTATGAAGTGGTGCCCGAAATTGTACTCTATATTCCAAATGAGGGCGTACTAGGGATTTGTATAGTGGCAGAATTATATTTGCTTCCCTTGCTTCCCTTCTAATACATGCTAATATTTTATTTGCCTGCAGCTGCTGCTTGACATTGAGAGCAGATACCTAAATGGTTGTCAAACACTTTTTCCTTCCCAGATGCATAACCTTACATTTATTCATATTAAATCTCATCTGCCATTTAATATATATATATATATATATATATATATATATATATATATATATATATATATATACATAATATGTTGGCACATAATTAAAACAAAGACATTTAAAAAAAGGTTTTGAGGGGCACTACAGCAGCAGGCCACCTAGAGCAAGGCCCCTCGTAGCAGAGTTGAATTATCCCCCCAGGTTTTTTCAGTAAGTAACTACAATGTGACTAATTCGTTGGTTTGATATGTCTAAAAATATTGCTATGTAGATGATATATTCATAATACAGACATAAAAAAGAAGGACTTGCGTCATTTAGCTTATCATCTATCAAATGTAAAATGGATTTTTCTCCAGATCATGTTAACTTCTGAGATACCACCATGACAAAACAGGGCACCCTCATAATGTGGTTTTCTCCAAAACTCTGGCTTCTATCCTCTGCCCCTAAACAAGCCATCTTTTATAGTCATGAATAAGCACCGATACAGAGGACGGCACCAATCATCTGAAAGCACAATGTCAATAATTCATTGAGACAGCATAAAAACCAAGGGCTACAATAAATATATTACATTTACACTGAAAACACCACATGAAAAACTGTTACAATACAGAGAGAAAGAAACCTCAGATTTCTGTATCCAGGCTGACTAACCAACAAAACAGTTTTCTTAAATACAATTATAGAAGTTTTGATCATCTGATCCCCATATAAGGAAGTGTATAAGTGTTCTGTACCAAAACTAAGATGTGGACCTTTAATTGATGATATCTTAGTAAGTGTGTGGAACAAAGGAACTTGTGTTTCCATTACCATTTTTAACATTGTTTAAATGTTATCATTATCATATGTTTTAATGGGAATCTAGTCCTCCAAATACAGTATAATGAACTTTACAAACTGATATGTGATGTATTTCAGTTCTTCAACATGTTCTTCAAAGTTAAAATGGGAACGTTCTCTGTTTTATGGGTGTAAAAGACCTAATTATTAGTGGAATTTGTCAAAATATGGATAATATGACTATGGAAATTAATAACATACATATTGAATATATAAGTATATAAGAGTATATCAATTATTTATTTAATAGTTATAATGACTGAGCATATTCTGAGTGTTTAATAATGTGTATAAAGTCTATGGGATTTTTTATTCTACAGCATTGTATTATTGCCTAGGCCATAATATGGGAAGCATATTTTCATGCGTCTGCAGGCTGCTCCAGAGCTGTATATCCATATGTACATATACGTCTATATATAGCATGAAGTGTCTGTAAATATAATAATACTTTTTGACATATGGTGTAAGTATACATAAACCCATATACACTTTCACAAACATCAAAAAGTGGATTAAAGCATAGTTAGTATGGGCCAAAATAAGAATAGAAAAGTGGAGGAAATAGGGAAGTTAATGTACACAACCAACATCCCCCTGCAAATTTTTTTTCTGATGACATTATATATGACATTAGCTGTCATAAATATATTTAAATATGAAAAATTATATACTGGTTTTTCAGTAAAAGTTCAGTTTTCTACTAATATATTTCTTACTTTAGTTGTATGTAAAATGAGAACAAAATAAAGGCAGTAATTAATCAAAACAATTCATTTTTTTTGCTTTTATTTGGAACTAATCACAAAAGCACTGGATCACTTGAGTACTCTGATAATTAATTTAGTCAATGTTACATTCATTTCTAACCAAGAAAGGTCATTAAATGATAAGAGCACTGAAGGTTTTCCTTGCTTCTCTTGTTTTAATAAGTACATTATTCAGACACTGTGCATAAGACAGTTAGTGTATCTCTGTACATCTATGTAACCCTATAAAACTATCTATTGTATGAAAGTAAAGGCCTTGGAGAATTCAATAATACCCACTCAACGCACTTTATTCCATAAATAACACTTGTTATAAGATTTTATACATTTAAAAAAATATATATCTCTCCTTTATGCCTCTCTCTCTTGCCAGCTATATATCCCACTTCCGGTCTTTTATTTGCCTCCTCCCACCTCCTCCTTCTCTTTCCATCCTCTCTCTATCTACTGTATATATTTCCCTCATCCCCCTCTTCCCCAGCTCTTTCACTCCTCCACCTCTCTTCTTAGCTCTGTCCTTTATCACCCTCTCTCCCTCCTACCTCTTGTCGCCATGTCCTTTTCTCCTCTCTCTCTTGTCCTCATTATCCTCTCTACTTCCTTTCTCTTGCACGTCTCCCCTCCCACCTATCTGTTGCCCTCATTTTCATTCATACACCTAGCTCCTTGTCCTCAATCCTCTCATCTCTCATTATACTGCCATTAACCCCATCCTATAGCCCCACACCCCATGATACCATCAAACACCCCTCATCTGCCCCAGACAGCCTTGTCAACTCACATCAAAACCACCGACCCAAAAAAGCTCCCTCGCATCTCCCTCATCTTTCCATCATATAGTACCCCTAGCACTTATCATATAACAACAAATGTCCTGATCATTCCCACAAACAGCCACATCATATACCCTATTTAACCTCAAAGTCCCTTCATATCCCAAATAGCACCCCTCATCACTCCATAATACTGGTCTTATTCCACCACACTATCCACCCAATCACCCATCATTTTCCAAGCAGTCTTGCCAATTCCCAATCAGTCACCCTTATCCCGCCATATTATCACCCAAAACCACCTCATCATCTCTTCAAAATCCCTTCAAACAGCCCCTTATATCCCCTTGGATGTAACACTTGAGACTCCCTGCCCCAGCATGGATTGGAAAGTGGTGAGGGTGGCTAGGTTTCTTGAGAAGTGTAATCCTTACATACAGTATCTCACAAAAGTGAGTACACCCCTCACATTTTTGTAAATATTTTATTATATACTTTCATGTGACAACACTGAAGAAATGACGCTCTGCTACAATGTAAAGTAGTAAGTGTACGGCCTGTATAACAGTGTAAATCTGCAGTCCCCTCAAAATAACTCAACACACAGCCATTAATGTCTAAACCGTTGGCAACAAAAGTGAGTACACCCCTAAGTGGAAATATCCAAATTGGGTGTAAAGTGTCAATATTTTGTGTGGCCACCATTATTTTCCAGCACTGCCTTAACCCTCATGGGCATGGAGTTCACCAGAGCTTCACAGGTCCTCTTCCACTCCTCCATGATGACATCACAGAGCTGGTGGATGTTAGAGACCTTGCACTCCCAACCTTTAGTTTGAGGATGCCCCACAGATGCTTAATAGGGTTTAGGTCTGGTGACATACTTGGCCAGTCCATCACCTTTACCTTCAGCCGGTCATCTTGGAGGGGTGTTTGGGGTCATTATCATGTTGGCATACTGCCTTGCGGCCCAGTCTCTGAAGGGAGGGGATCATGTTCTGCTTCAGTACGTCACAGTCCATGTTGGCATTTATGGTTCCCTCAATGAACTGTAGCTCCCCAGTGCCAGCAGCACTCATGCAGGCCTAGACCATGACACTCCCACCACCAAAAATATACATCTATACTGAGGAAAGGTAGTTGAAATATTCCCTAAATTACAGATAAAAGGAAAAGCCACAAAGAACACAAAAACACTAATATGAGAGGAAACCCTTAGTAAAGAGCAATGCAGAGAGGGTGGAGGCAGCATCTGACATCATCAGGTAATTGCATATAGGGGGAATCAACACAACATATTATAGAAAACATATATACACATATATACATATGTGTATATATGTTTGGTCTGGGCCTGCATGAGTGTTGCCGGCACTGGAGAGCTACAGTTCATTGAGGGAATCATGAATGCTAACATGTACTGTGTCATGATCTCCTCCCTTTGGAGACTGGGCCGCAGGGCAGTATTCCAACATGATAAGACCCCAGACACACCTCCAAAACAACCACTGCCTTGCTAAAGAAGCTGAAAGTAAAAGTGATGGACTGGCCAGGCATGTCACCAGACCTAAACCCTATTGAACATCTGTGGGGCATCCTCAAATGGAAGGTGGGAGAGTGCAATGTCTCAAACATCCACCAGCTTGGTGAAGTCATCATGGAGGAATGGAAGAGGTCTCCAGTAGCAACATGAACAGCTCTGGTGAACTCCATGAAAATAAATGTGGCCACACAAAATATTGACACTTTGGGCCCAATTTGGACATTAGGGGTGTATTCACATTTGTTGCCAACTGTTTAGACATTAATGGCCGTGTGTTGAGTTATTTTGAGGGGACAGCAAATCTACACTGTTATAAGGGCTATATACTTACTACTTTACATTGTAGCAGAGGGGCATTTCTTCATTGTTGTCACATGAAAATATATAATAAAATATTTACGAAAATGTGAGGGGTGTACTCACTTTTGTGAGATACTGTACATATTCTAGAAGTAGCAAATAATGAAATAATTTTAAAAACCATCCAACATACAACATGATATACTTCCAAAAGGTTGTTAGGTAATGTGTCAATTCTTATTCCTTGACTATGCCAATCTTAGATTTTTGGATTAGTTTAAGTCAAGTAGGCTGTGAAGTAATGTGTTGGTCTTTCTTTCCGGAATGGCTTGGGTCCAACATATTTGGGGTATTTATTTAATTGGATTATATTTGAGATTTATATGTTCTGGTCAATGTGGAAAAATCTTGCATCACATATATAGTTGTGAGCAAGCGGATCGTTGCTAACGCTGCGGGCTGTGGACCTCACGATGCCGTAGGCACTCATCCCTATGACCATTTGCGGGGGTGGAGACTCTACGGACTTACACAAAAAAAGACGCACCGCGGAACTGAGAAAGGAAAAATCACGGACTTACCAGAAAAAAATACGAAACGCAGGACTTTAAACGCAAGGACGATCCATCATACACAGCCGCGTAGCACATACACATTAGCCGCCATTTTGCAACACTAACTTACACAATGCAGAAGTACACATCTAACCTAACGGCTTCCCCTCGAGCACGCTGCCTATTTACACTACACACTGCACACATTGCTGACACACCTCAGCTTCACAACAGTGCAAACCTACATTATATGCTGCAGTAACATCAAAACAGATTGTCAGCTCTTCAGCACAATGCTTCCTGCATATATTACTTCCAAATAGATAAAGTATATTCATTTATTAATGTATTAATTATTTCATTAGCATACACAAAACAGCATTAGCTGCCTTACAATTTGATTGCCGTTTTTTTTTTTGACGGGCAATTCGCTAGTTTTATTATTTTTATGGTCATATGTTGAGAATTCTTCATGATTTGTATTTTATAAAGTTTACTGTATTTTCAATTTCTTTTGTATGTGATGAGCTGAATTTTAAAATTAAAATGTACTATAAATAAAAATTGGTTAACAAGGTATGGTGAACATAAAAAATTAAATTAGTGTTTGAAGCTGGTTTGCCAGGAATGGTAAATATATAAAAAGTCAAAGTATGTTTTAAATTAGTTTGCCAAGACTACGTCATGAACCACTTTGTGTCATTCAGGGGTGTGTGGATTATTACTCTTGGACTGGACCTTTAGAGTAAATGGTTCTGATACTGGCTCTAATATTGGGTACAATGCATTGGCGGAGCTACTGCTGGTGCAGCTGGTGCCATGCACCGAGGCCCTGCTATGGGGGGTCTAGTGTTGTCATGAGCTCAACCAGACATTGCCTGCCGGGCCCCAGCATGTGTCAGAAATTTACAATTTCTTTAAATATAGAAACTTTTTATAGCCCTTTGTCTATATTCGTACTCTACTGTATTTATATATAGGCCCAACAGCACAAACACAATTCTAACCCCAATCTAAACAAGTTGGACAGCACCGGTCTACATTATATTGTGCTCTGCACTTGATTTAATGCTTTGCATCAATGTGTATCCGTTTGTGCTCTTGGCAACATGCTTAGTATTAAGCCATCGTGTTATTTCAAATTACAGCTAGAGTTTCTGATTAAGCTTCAATATGCATTTTTATTGCCTATAATAATTCACTTGAAGTAACATTAATTTACTCTGGAATTATAAAATATTCAAATGTATTCCAGTATTTAATAAATAATAATAATTAATGACTGCTACTTTCATTATGATCTATAACACAACAAATAAATATTACAGGAAGTTGATTAAAGTGCACTTTTATGTTTTCAATAATGTTTTAAGTTTAGGAAATCAGTTCCTATATCCATGAATTTTAAATTAAAACATCAGTATAAATTGGAAGCAAAAAAGAGAGGAGCTGTGCACTGCCCCACTATAGATCATTATGCTACTGGAATACTGCTAAACACGGAAGGCTGCACAAGCTCGCTGGATCAGCACGTAGCGTCAGGTGACCCAGTGGAGCCTGTAAGGCAACAGCCAATCGGGAGCATCGGGGGCAGAGCAGCGCGGTCTTTAGCCTGAAATCCCACCTCCCACCCTGTTATTTTGTTGTGTATTAAATTTGTTATTGTTATTTACATAAACAATTTTTAAAAAAATAATGAAAAGTAAAAGAAATATATAAAGGAATGTTGGCGGAGAAGTGGCATTATTGTTGGATATTCTGGTATGATTGGTTGGGTGGGAGGTGAGTTGGCCTGGCCTAAGTGGGAGTGGCCCTACCTCACAGGGTATGCTTAATATAAGCATTGGGGCTTTGGGCAGGGCCCAAGGCATGAGGTCACTGTCCGTCGCCGGGCTCCTCCCACTGGCAAGTATTATGTAAATTATATACAGGAATTTATGTTTATGTTATATGGTTATTTATTAATAACGGGTCAAGGAGCGGAGGCCGGAGAACAAGCAGGTAAGTGGGAGAGACGGGGAGGTATTTAGGGGGGTTTAGGTTGAGGAGGGGGTTTCGGAGGGGGGTTGAGGTTGAGGATGGGGCGGTTGAGGATGAGGATGAGGATGGGGGGGTTGAGGATGAGGAGGGAGGATGAGGAGGGAGGTTGAGGATGAGGAGGGAGGTTGAGGAGGAGGGGTTGAGGAGGGGGGTTGAGGATGGCGGGTTGAGGAGAGAGGATGAGGAGGGGGGTTGAGGTTGAGGAGGGTTGAGGGTTGAGGTTGAGGAGGGGATTGAGGATGAGGGTTGGGGTGTTGAGGAGGGAGGATGAGGATGGGGGGGTTGAGGAGGGAGGATGAGGAGGGAGGTTGAGGATGAGGAGGAGGGGTTGAGGAGAGAGGATGAGGATGGGGGCGTTGGGGAGGAGGGGGTTTGAGGAGGGAGGATAAGGAGGAGGAGGGAGTTGTGGAGGGGGTTGAGGATGAGGAGGGAGGTTGAGAAGGGGGTTGAGGATGAGGAGGGAGGTTGAGGATGAGGTGGGAGGTTGAGGATGAGGTGGGAGGTTGAGGAGGGGGTTGAGGAAGAGGAGGGAGGTTGAGGAAGAGGAGGGAGGATAAGGAGGGAGGTTGAGGAAGGGGTTGAGGATGGGGGGTTGAGGAGGGAGTTGAGGATGAGGAGGGAGGTTGAGAAGGGGGTTGAGGATGAGGAGGGAGGTTGAGCATGAGGTGGGAGGTTGAGGAGGGGGTTGAGGATTAGGAGGGATGTTGAGGATGAGGAGGGAGGATGAGGAGGGATGTTGAGGATGAGGAGGGAGGTTGATGAGGAGGTTGAGATTGAGGAGGGAGGTTGAGGATGAGGAGGGAGGTTGAGGATGAGGAGGGAGGTTGAGGATGAGAAGGGAGGTTGAGGATGAGGAGGGAGGTTGAGGATGAGGAGGGAGGTTGAGGATGAGGAGGGAGGTTGAGGATGAGGAGGGAGGTTGAGGATGAGGAGGGAGGTTGAGGATGAGGAGGGAGGTTGAGGATGAGGAGGGAGGTTGAGGATGAGGAGGGAGGTTGAGGAGTGGGGAAGAGACACAGGGAAGGGAGAGGGGAGAAAAGACACAGGGAAGGGAGAGGGGAGAAGAGACACGGAGAGAGAGGGGGACACACGAGGGGGAAACAGATGGCACAAGAGGGACACAGGGGGCAGCACATTTCCCACCCTAGTATTTTGTGGTAAAATGGGTGCCTCTGCTTATACGCGGGTCGGCTTATACTCGAGTATATACAATAGATATAGTTATGTGGGGCTTGGTAGTAAGACAAAAAAAAACTTTTACTGCACATTTAAAGTATCAATTAATATTTTTAATGATCCCCCATCTATTTCTCTCCCATCTTTCCCCTCTCTCTCTCCTCTTCTCTCTTGCCTCCCCACCCTTGTCTCTACCCCCTTGCCTCCCCACCCTGGTCTGTCCCCTCCACCTTGCCTCTCCCCTCCCCCTTGTCTCTCCCTTGTCTCTCCCCTCCCCCTTGTCTCTCCCCTCTTATATCTCCTTGTCTCTCCCCTCTTATATCTCCTTGTCTCTCCCCTCTTATATCTCCTTGTCTCTCCCCTCTTATATCTCCTTGTCTCTCCCCTCTTATATCTCCTTGTCTCTCCCCTCGCCCCTTGTCTCTTCCCCTCGCCCCTTGTCTCTTCCCCTCGCCCCTTGTCTCTTCCCCTCGCCCCTTGTCTCTTCCCCTCGCCCCTTGTCTCTTCCCCTCGCCCCTTGTCTCTTCCCCTCGCCCCTTGTCTCTTCCCCTCGCCCCTTGTCTCTTCCCCTCGCCCCTTGTCTCTTCCCCTCACCCCTTGTCTCTTCCCCTCACCCCTTGTCTCTCCCCCTCACCCCTTGTCTCTCCCCCTCACCCCTTGTCTCTCCCCCTCACCCCTTGTCTCTTCCCCTCACCCCTTGTCTCTTCCCCTCACCCCTTGTCTCTCCCCACACCCTTTTCTTTTGCCACACCCTTTGTCTCCCCCCGCTCCCCATTGTCTCTCCCCCAGCCTTGTCTCTCTCCCCACCCTTTTCTCTCCCCTCACCCATGTCTCTCCCCTCATCCATTGTCTCCCCCCACCATTGTCTCTGCGCCTGCATTTGTCTCTTCACTCCCCCTTGTCTCCTCCCTTATCCTTGCCCCACCTTTGTCTCTCCCCTTCCCACTTGTCTCCCCCTCACTCTTGTCTCTCCCCCCTTGTCTCTCCCCTTCCCCCTTGCCTCTCCCTACATTTATTTCTCCCTCCTCCCCTTGTATCTCTCCGTTCCCTCTCCCCTTGTATCTCTCCTTCCCCATCTCTCTCCCCACCCTTGTCTCTCCCCTCCTCTCCCCTTACCTCTTCCCTTGTCTCTCCTTCTCTTGTCTCTCCCCCTGTATCTCGCCCTTCTCCCCTATCTCTCATCTCTGTGTGCCGGCATGGGTGTTGGTTCCTCCCCCTGTGGACCCCTACTCTCTCCTCTGAGTCATATGACCTGGGAGAGGAGGAGCGGGTAGGGGGAGGTGCAACCACACAGGTCAGCACACAGGAGGTGAGAGACAGATTAGAGGGGGGGGGGAGACAAGGGGAAGGGAAGAGAGAGAAGGGTGGGAGAGACTAGGGGGTAGAATGGCGCCTGGGAAAAATGCAAATACAGTTTTTTTTAAATTTTAAAAGTATTCAACATGCTTTTAGGATATATTTACAGTGATGTGGTGCTGAATTATGCACCCCTTTATCATCACTGGTAGAATCCCTCCCCCATGCTGTAATTCACATGTTATGCTCCTTTTACTTATTTTTATTTTGTTTCACTGCAACATTTATATAATAGAAATTAATGCAGACACAATGTGCACACTAAATTCCTAGAGCAACTGCATATGTTTGGATTCTTACACCAAATTTAGTTCACAATTACTGTATTGATGTGATTTTGGATATCCAACTTTTACACTGTCCTTCATGTGTCTTTTAATAAAGAATAACTAAAATAAAAGCCCTTTCCAACATGTCCTACCATTATATCCCTGCATTGAAGTACTGAGTTAGTGATACAGTTGTACTCAGCTTCTTTTTTTTAGAAAATTCATATCTGATTTTCAATGAGCATTTTTATCTCCTGATTGCATTTTAAACATTGTATTTTTGTCTCTTCGTGCTGCGACAATCACATTACTTACATTGTACTCAGTGGCTTTGTCTGACATTACCGGCCATTATTTGGAGAGTGCTGTCTTATGTGTTTCAGTGCCAGTTTTACTGTAGCATGACTTAACATTATCTGGGGCAGCATATTGAGTGTGATTAATGTTACACTCCTGGTTCCTTGTACCTGGAGTCAGAACTGACCTTTGAACAGTGAGATAAAAGGCATCTGTCCCAAAATTCATGTTTTTGTTCATGTTTCAATGAGAAGTGCAATTATTTCGATGAATCATCATGGCCTGCATTTAAATGAACTGTTAAAAGCTTGAACTTTTTAAAAGTACAATGTATGAGCTCATATCTTCTGTTTGCATAGACATCAAGCTATTCCTGCATTTTTATGATCCAAGACATATAAAAATATATATACCACACATAAGGAATTAAGGATTGAATTGCTTGAATTTAGGTGGCTCATTTACTTGCATATTACACCTATACCCTTATATCGATATTCATAAAGGGACACTAAATGTCCATATATGCAGTTTGTTTTTGGTTTTAGAAAGTTAAAACAATATTTAATATTTTATTTAGTATATGCATCAATTTATATTATTGGTTTCCACCATTGATGAGTTTGTTTACCTGCCTAGGCAAAGAAGAAACTTTAGAAAAAGGATTTCAGTTGCTAGCATTGAAAGTTTGCACAAGGGACTGAAACTATACGAGTTAGGGCCTCATTCAATTGCGATTTGGCCAATTGAAAAGGACTCTATATAAGCACACAGCATCTTTTTTTTACAGAAGTTTTTAGTTGGTGAACTTCTATACAAAAGCAAGGTCTTCACTAACTAAAATCTACTGTAAAAAAAAAAAAGCTCTGTGCTTATATCGAGCTCTATTCAATTGGCCAAATTGCGATTGAATGAGGCCCTTAGTGATAAACTATGTGCTCCATTCTTTGGCTCAAAAAAAAATAATAAAAAAAACAAGCACTTTAGAGAAACCAGTAAAGTAGCCAATTCATACCCCACAAGTACCTGATCCATTGGTAGTGTAATCTATGACTACTCATAACTTCTTACAAGTGCTGAGATTTTTACAAAATTCTTAACAGACCCCAGTGGCATTTAACCCACCTACCAGTTAAAAAAAAACAACAAAAAAAAAAACCTATATCATTAACCCCATAACATGGTGTTCTCTCAACAGACCCTCATGTTACCATTAAACAAAACTCCTGTGCCATGATGGTCCTGCACAATTCTTAAACATGGTGAAATTAAATACTTGATTCTGAAACAGGACGAAAACAAGGCTCAGCAAGGCCAGACACGCAGAACTTAGAAAATACATGACGCAAAAGACAGTAACACTTACACGAACAATGACCAGCAGAGCGCAGAGGAGAAAGATACAGGGACAGGGGGGAGATGGTGGAAATAGACACATGGCATTACAAAGCACAGAAGTTACATGTTGCCAAGGCCTGTAATGAGCTCATCGCGAGGACTGTAAAGTAAATGGGAGGAGAGGCTCGCAATGAGCGCCAAAAGCAATATATGGACCTCGTCAGAACCCCACTTGGGGATTTCTCTCAGATTCTGCCTCAAATGCTGAGAAGCACAGTTCCTGTTTATCTGCATTTTCACAGGAAAATGGATTGAAAGCCTCTAGTTTCTGCAAAGTGTTTAATATTGTATTTATTAAAAAAAAAAATAATAGTACTATTAAAGGACTGGATTCTACTGGGGAAGCTACTTTAGTAGCTCTGCGTGGCATCTACTCAGCCTAGAAAAACAGGACATAGTCCTGGATAGAATTGAGGCCCCCTCATTTGATTGGAATAAAATGGAGGCAACATGTGCTAACGGTTTGCATGCTGGAGAGCATAGGATCACCACTGGATGCCCATCCGGGCAGACACCAACAGCATTGCACTTGGTGTAGAATCATCATAGCTCCTGATAACAGCATTGGTCCAGGAAGACAGACCCAAGGAATTAAAAAAAACTAGCCTGAAACTAGAACTGAACATTTATTGAATCATAGAACCAACATATGTATACTCTATCTCCCATATCACACCCTTGTGTACTTCTGTGTATGTGTGTGATGTCAGCACTGAGCCCATGAGTAAGCCCTAATTATGGCGAGACAGATCGTCTCAGTCTGTTTTTATCCATTCAGCAATCTTTTTCCTAATTATCAATAGTATAATGTCAGCACTAAGTTACATCTGCCTTGCAGCCTTGGTTGCTATAGAAGCTCCTTAGATAAAAGTCACCAGAGGTCTAAACTACATGACAGGTGTCTATAGCTGGCTAGTGCCACAACCTTGATGTTAATATCCAGTGTTTGCTTAAGACTCCTGTAGTGCAGACATCTGTCTTGGCTGCTGTTTATAACTAGTATACATGATAACAATGTACATATAACCAAACATCGCTAATAAGTAATCACAATGCAAAAATATCATGCGCCCTTGGCCATATCCATAATTACTGGTTATATTACAGTCACTAAACAATGTAGACAGCACACTGCTATACTTCCAGTTTCATAGATGTCATAGGTCAAGTGCTGGGTAAAGCACCAATTGACACATTCCTAGCTTCTACCCAGAAATCTCTTGGAATCCTTTGAAAAACACATAGAGGATGCATTGATGGACAAAGAATAAGCAAAGAACAATGTGTTCCGGCACAAAAAAAAAAATGCTGTTTTCCAGTGCCAATTCATATTACCAGAGGAAAGAAAGACAGTTACTGTGTACAGTCCAGCAACTATTACACGTTACAGAGTACAAGAGGAAATAACTCAAACGTCTTCACAGCAGATACCATCTCAAATGATCCCCCTTTAAAAACACAGAGCATAATCTCAAGCCTCCCAGCCTAGCCTGTCAGAGGTGTATTATGCAATGACAGGTCCAGCCATTATTGCAGACCAATGGAATCATTGTGTTTAGCATGTATCAAACTTGTCTAGATGAAACGCAGCACCCATCATATCACAGTATTAGTTTATTCACTGTCCACAACATGAGAGGAGGAGGAGTGGTAATATTCTTTAAGACATTTGTGAACTTAAAGGAACATAGACAGTTTCTGGATTTCACTAGGGATATAATATAACTATGTACCTTTCAAGGACCACTTTTTTCAGTTCCTGGAACTTAGCCCATTAAAAGGACAGACGGCCTCCATTGTATTGTAATCTGCTCTGGACCATTGTTAGCAAATTAAGTTAATGCCATCTGCCATGTACTCTATCTAAGGTCTGGAACACTCAGACACAGAGACAGCATGAGGTTTATTAGAAGGTAGCCCTATTGTTCTCAGGTGCCAGCTATCAAGGTACTGCTAGACCCCATGTGGTATAATGTCCTGTAATGGTCTGCCATACAGTCTCATTGTTACATTGTGTATACCCCTGCTGTATCTAACTGCTATAAATATTGTTTGACTTTTCAAAATAAATAATTTCCCTTTTGAGGCATATAGAAATCGTATGTCTCTTATTTTGCTCCTGTTCTCCTGGATGACTGCAGGGAGGTACTGAGAGACTCTGTAGAGTCCTGCTGGGGTAGGTTTGACTGTACCAAGTCTTATCAAGCCCCCTAAGAAGAAGCAGATCTGAAGTCTCTTGGTAGCCTGGAAGTGCTGATTTCTGATGCAAGGACCCTGACCGATACAGAAGCCAGATATCAGGGTGCTGGTGCCAAGATTTCCAAGAACCCTACGATCCTTGTGGGTAGTTAACCTGTAGACTATAGCAGTTGGCCCTGGGCTTGTAAATTTCCCACCCCCAGATCATCACAGTATTTATTTACTTTTATAAAATTATTTTAATTAAGAAGTGCTTAAAAGCTTGTTTTTATTCCTAGAATTGTTAAATGAGTATCTGCAGCTCATGAATACACAGACTGTGAAAAACAGTGTTTTGAATTAGTCGGTCAGTGACCTTTCTCAAGTAGCATGTTGTATAATGTTACCATTGATTGGATAATATGAGACAGTGCAACCCCTGTACTTAGAAATACATTGTCTTCATGAGCTGCAGAAGGGAGAACCCAGTTAGGAACTATTTGCAAGAAACAGTTTTTAAGAACTTCTTAATAAAATAAAGTACACAAAACAAAAGATAGGTAGGTATATTATTTTCCTAGTGAAATACAGAATTGTTCCAAGTCCCTTTAAGAACAACCTCTGTATGTACAACTGAGTAATGTGAGTGTAAGGTCTTGGGCTGATAATTATTTTAGTTTATCACCCTTCTTTAGATGAAAAGAAGTTTGTGCAAGAAATCACAGATCTTGTTGGAAGTTCTGGAACACCCTGAGTGTCTTATTTTGAGAGACTTCAATGCTTGGGTTGATGACAACCTATCCCAATTTGGACAATATCCTACTTGCACAATGGATGGCCACATGCAGATAATTCAACATTCCACTCATAAAAGCAGTAATTCCTAGAATGGCTTGGAAACCTATTGCATAAGAATAGACCTTGTAATCTAGTCTGACCATCATTTAATTAGGTTTGTAATTGAGGCACCTTCATGTATGTCTTCTCCAATATATAACACCTACTGAGAGGACCATTCACCCCATGGTCTAAGAGAGAAACTTGATCTGATGCAATGAGTCACAGTCCTGTGTGCTCTTGACAACTATTATAATAAAGCTATGGCAGCTGTAATGGATAACATTGCCTGAGTCTGCCTATAACCATCCACTTTGCACAAATACTTCCTGACATTCCAAAATTGATGGCATATACAGGCCAAAAGCAAAGGCAGAAGAAAGTGAACTATCTGGACTCATGGTCTGAATTTGCTCAAGTAGATATAGAACACATGGTGCCGATAATCAAGGAGCTGCGCTCCACCAGCTTTGTCTAGGATCCAGGTGCAACTTGCCTTCTCAAACATTGCCCTGATCAGTCCAGCATTCATAAAAATAGTGTTTTGGGTTGTTCTAGATTGGGGTCTGACACTAAAACTTCATGTGTTAGCTGGGATTGAATCCTTGTTTTTCCATATGAAAAACATAGACAGAATAAAGCACTTGATACCAGCAGAAGATCTCCATATTCTGGTTCATGTCTTTATATCATCACAACTGGACTACTTACAATTTGTACAGAACTCTGCTGTGTGTATATTAGCAAATCAACTTTATTTCTGCCACATAACACCTGTCCTACACTCAAGACTGGATAAATGTTAAAGCTTGGCATGTTGACATACAACGCTCTACACAATGAAGGACCAAGCTACCTGAAGGAGCTTCTTTCTCCTTATGTTCCAGCTCACGCTTTGAGATGTGTAGGTGAAAATCTATTAACCATCCCCAGAATCTTTTCAAAGATCTCAGCGTACTGAGCATTTTCAAAAAGAGACAGAAGACCATTATTTTCACCCAGACTTTACAATAAGTTACAACTCTCTCTTTTTTTTCTCTATAAAGCGCTTCAAGTCCCTTCCAGGAGAAAAACAATATATAATTAAATTATTCACATTTTCTCTCCCCCTGTTTCCAATTCCCCAAACTGTTCTGCAGTGCAGATGGTAAAATATTCAATTTTTTATTAAAGTAAAATTCTCCAAATTATACTTTTCAGTTAATAGACTCAAATAATAATTTGGTTAGACAAGCCTTACAATATATTGTGCACTTTAAGGATTCTCGATCTCCACTACAATTCACATTGTTAGTACAGTATGAAATGTGGTATGTCTGGAATTAAAGATATTGCAGTGTATTTATAAAAAGGTATACAAAATAGGAATAAAGGGAAATTGAAAGCATTTTTTCTTTGTTCCATATGAAAGAGGGTATTTTCAAATTATACTCTCAAAGCAGAAAAAAATAATTTAAATGTTTAACTGACCTGGGGTCTTGACACTCTTAGCCAGTGAGCAGTAATTGTCATAATTATGTGTGTGCTGTGATAGTTTCAATGAGGCTTAAACAGATTTTACGTAATATTTTTTCATGCAAAACATTCAGGTATGTAAATGGTTAAAACCTTTTCTTTAAAAACAGGAAAATAAATATTGTGCTTTATGTTCCTATAAAGGCATACCTACATTTGCTGGATTATGAATGGAGAATCAGTAGTGTATGAAAACATTTTACATGATAAACACTTACCTTGAAGTTATCAAGATGTCTTGTAATTTCTGACAGTTGAAAATCAGAGTTAACACCCTTTTTAAACCCAGGCTAAATTAGCATTCATTTAAAAAAATGCCCAATCAGGAGAAAGCAGAGGCTGAAACATTTGGGGTTGCTGTCTGTATTGCAAAGCAGCCTGGGGTATGTAGTGTGGTAGATTAGCGTGTTACCTTATAAATTAACAACCGGGAATTCAGGTATACTTGTAATATTTTATTAAAAGTCCAATATTTGCACCAAAATAATACACAGTTCTTTTAAATATCTTCATCTGTGGAAAAAGGGGAGCATTCAGCCCACCCGTCTCTCTGAAATGCTCCAACCTTCAGGGACCCTTTAAATAGTCTTTGGAAAAAACTCTATCACACTTGCAGTTATACTGCTGCCTTCTCCCTGGGGTTAATGTCCACAGTTTCTAAACAGGAAAACTGTTTTCTCTCAGCAGATTGACTTGCCTTGACTTGCAGACAGCTCTGCTCTGGATACTAATGCTGCTTTGCACTCCAGACTGCCTCTCCTTGCAGACAAACAATCTTTACTCTCACTCCAAAAGCCACACCCTTGGTTCTGTCTGTAGGGCTTTTAAATCACCCTGATGAGGATCAGGTGCATTGGCTTGATTGAGCTGCAGTTCCAATTAACCCTTGCTTATCGCGCCTGGATATATAGCTCTGCTCAATCTCAGGCTTATATACACTCCTTGCTTGACTCTGTTATAGTAGTCAGACTCATATAAAAATAAATAGTACTTTCTAACAGGTGCCAATCTGTGCAGCACATTCACATTAGTTTATACCTGCAGTTGTCTGTGCCCTGCATCACTGCTGCTGGTGTTTAAATTTCCCACAAGGAGATAGGCAGAGAGAAACAAGCAGTCACTCCAGCAACCATGTGTCTGGCAGCACTTCCTCTGGAAGTCACAAACTGTACCCAGATGCTGTGGAACCTGTCCCCACTGTAATTTAACAGGGGTATGCAATTCCACAAAGCAGTACCCAGCATATAAATATGTTGCGAGACTCTCCCCCGTGTACTTCAACTTTCCTGAATTAAACTGATCACCATCTGCGCTTATTACAAGCCCCACGCTGAGAGCCTTTGGCTCTCAACGCTGGGTTTGCTATGAGCGCCTTTGACGCTTATTGTAAGCCTCTCCCACTAGCAGAGCTCATGGCGAGCAAAGCGATAAGCTCCTTCGGCACTCATCACAGGGCTCACATTGAGCGCCAAAGACGCTCATTGCGAGCCTTTCCACCCGCCTACTGTACGAGCCTCTCATTGCAGCTTTTGTTAACCTGCAAGTTTTGTGCTTGGGAAAGCCATGTGTCTCTTTCCAGCATCTCCCACCTGTACCTTCCCTGTGTATTTCTCCTCTGTGTGTCTGCTGAATGTTTGCGTGTTACGCGCTGACTGCCTGGTGTTGTCGGTGTAAGTGTTACTGTCTTTGCCATCGTGTATATTCCCGTGTAAAAATATGGCTTATATAAAGACAACTTTTAACAAGACTTCAATGTGAACTTATTATATACAACTGTAAGAAATCTAGTGTTAATCATTTGTTATTACAATTGTGTGTTTGTATCAAGGGATTTGGTCTTTTTATTATTACCACAAATATATATATATATATATATATATATGTATATATATATATATATATATATATATATATATATATATTATAGATGTGTATAAATTAGCTAGCTATATGTGTATGTAATTAGCTAAAATCCAAGTCTGTGTGTGGGAAAGGACAACAGGTGTGAGTAGCCCTGCTCAAAATAACTCAGAGAATCACAAATGCTCCATTTATTCCATATCATGTTCTGAAATCTCAAAATGAATTGCTCAAGGCTGAGAATTTTACACTAAAACAGGAAAGAGATGTGTTCAAGAAAAATTTAGAAGCTCTAAGATTAGAACTGAATTAGTGTAAATCAAACTATAGTACAGAAAATGATTTACTTATCAATCTTTCCTAAACTAACTGATTACCAAGTTTTATTTTTACAGGAAAACAGAAATGGGCAAATGAAAAAGGAAGGAAAGGAGATCCAGTAAATGACCTTTCCTAATTTCTTCTACAGGTTTTTTATTTTTAAATATATAATAGAGGACCTTCGCTTTTATTTTTTATTTTTAAGGACAAGCCTCTATAAATATATTTATTTATTTATTTTTTACATTTTTTTTATACAGTGTGGGTGGGACAAATTCTAAATTATAGTTTTTGTGTATTATTTTTACACAGATTTTAAAATGCCTGCACTGTCAGCTAACATATTTTTTTGTTGAATAAATCTTTTTTTTTTTTAACTGTTGCCACGAGGACTGTACATGGAAGTGAGCATTTTAACTGTGATTTTTGAGAAGCAGTTATACACGCTCTTATTTTGTTTTTTTTTAAGCCTCATTCATTTTTTTTTTGTAATGGCAGCAAGTGTTTAAAATATTTTTATACAGATTGCATGGTATCCTTTCTTTTGATGGTACTTTCAATCTGTCATCATAATAATGGGACTTATTTAAGAGAGCTCATTATTTGAAAATGAATTCGCTCTCTAAGTGGGGAATAAGAAATGGGACAGACAGTTTTTAAACTATAAAGGAATCATTCAATCTGGATTATTTTTTTATTATTATTATTTTTTAAAACATTGTGTTTTTTCTGAAGGAGGTGTGGCACACAATGGAACCTCACCAAGTATTCATATAGTTTCAGAACTAGAAAATTCTGGAGCTACATGAATATAAATGTAAATATACAATACTGATATGAATACTAATTTAGTACTGAAAATAATATGTTTAGTAGGATACACCATTGGTCAATCATTTGTTTAGCTCTTGCTTTAATTTGTTTATCTTTGTTAGGGACACAGACCAATTTAGAATTAGTTCACCCTAATTTAGGAATGGTTGATAGGTTGGGTTATTATGATTTGTTATTTTTATTATCTTGTATCTCTTCCTATAGAAAGCCAGACTTGGGAGTAATATGGAGGTATTGAGACACGAGTGAGATGAACAACCATAGTGATTCCATTGAGATCCTGCTGCATGCTTTACGTGTAGTTGTGGGTCTTATAATTTCCTGAAGCTACAGAGTGATCCCGGTTTATCACACACATTTTCCATTTCCTAAGTGAATACCGAGTCACATTTAATGTTTTTACTAAAGTACCTAATAAGGTGCTACAATTACCTACACACTTTTTCTTTCCACACGTGCTAACAATAGAGTGTCCTTTGAGTGGTTTCTTCAATACACACAATTAAAGACAACATAAGTCTTAAGCAAGCTAGCATGCCAGCTAGGTGTAACATGAAGCTCTCAATAAGATCCAGCAAGGGTCACATATAGGACATAATTGTGGAAGTAGGAAAGTGGCACACAGAAGTTGGTATGGATGTGTAAAACAGACTTGTGTCTTGTGAATGAAGCTACAGTAGTTATGGGAGGGTGATGTGATTTTTACACAAAGTAGCCAGTGGAGTATAACTATTATAAAATGCATACTGTGAGTGCATAAATAATTAGTCCAAATTTGCCTCACAGAACCCTAAATTTAGTAGAAAGTATTGGTTGTTATGAGATCATTCCTGTCTCAGTGAACTGTATGACTTTGAAATATCATACACACAGTGGGTCTACACACAATAAGCCATATTTGTTTGTATTATTTGAGAGAGCTCAATTTTTTTACAAAATAATTTCACTCTCTAAGTGGGGACTGTAAAAATATGGCTTATATAAAGACAACTTTTAACAAGACTTCAATGTGAACTTATTATATACAACTGTAAGAAATCTAGTGTTAATCATTTGTTATTACAATTGTGTGTTTGTATTAAGGCATTTGGTCTTTTTATTATTACCACAAATATATATATATATATATATATATATGTATATATATATATATATATATATATATATATATATATATATTATAGATGTGTATAAATTAGCTAGCTATATGTGTATGTAATTAGCTAAAATCCAAGTCTGTGTGTGGGAAAGGACAACAGGTGTGAGTAGCCCTGCTCAAAATAACTCAGAGAATCACAAATGTCTATACAGTAAAAACAGCAAGTCTTAAGTGTACATTTGTAGACAGCTGAATACAAGACTCTATGTGGGTGCATATGAGTGTAATGTTACCACCTGTATAGACACCAACAGTCTAATTTCAACTTATAGCCATGTATGACTTATAGAGAGGATGGGTCATGAGCTACAATACGATATAAAAAGCCAAGAATCTATGGAAGACAGGGCAACCAGTTGGAAACCAGTAGGCAACCAGTGGGCAACCAGCAGGCAACTAGCAGACAACCAGCAGAGGTACCGGTTGGCCCAGGTTGAAGGAGCTTTCATGCAGTCCAGAGAGAAGAGTGCCAGATGAGCCCAGCTGAGCAGATCCTGGTCCTGACCAAAGAGAAACCTGATGGAGGCTGAACTTCCAAAACTGACCACAAGTGGTATTATCCTGTATCTTTATATTACATAATGTAGAATTCATATCAGTATTATATTTGTAAATATCGTCTTAATACTTCTTGTCTGTTATCTGTTTTGTCTAAAACCCATTGTGTAACTGTATATTAATTTATGTAAAATATATCTTTTAATTATAAACTTATTCATATGTTCGTTTATTGATTTGTCCAAAAGAACTTATTACTTGTAGAAATTATACATTAATTATTTAGTTATTAGTTAATTTCTTACACCCGCGTGCCTGCATTTGTTCAGCCTCGTTTTTATCTAGTTTCCGAATATTTACGTTTTTTTGGCCGCCATTTTTTTCCTCGCCTAGCCGATTTTGGATTGACGAAAAACACAAACATGGCTTAAAATCGCTTGCAACCTCACTCCCCGGCTTCCTGGCTCTCCCCCTGTGCTGTCTGTGAGTTTGTTATTATTTTTGCTAAATTATTTTGCTGTTTTTTTTGTTTTTTTAGTGTTACGAGCTTGGCTCGCAGTTGCGACCCTCACAGCTTAAGTGCCTCGGGCTTCTACGGCTTGCCTCGCTTTGCGAGGCTCACAGTGCAATGAGTTCCTTTTGCACTCATTGCAGACTTAGTCACGCATGCTTCAACTACTCGTCTAGTTTCACGAGGGTCGCAGTGCAATGAGCGCCTAAGTCCCGCGTGCCTCAACGGCTCGCCTCTCCAAGCGAGGGTCACAGTTGACTGCCGCAAGTGTGTGACCAACATCGCAAACGTCACCAATATCGCAAGATCCACAACTATATATGTGATAACACTTTTTTTGCTTCCTGATGCTGGCAGCTTTAATAAAGCAAAGATAATTCTGTACAGAGCGGTACGTCTTTGATTTAACAAAATATTCTGTAACCCATTTTTTTAATTAGCTTTTAACTTTATACAGCACATATATATTTTTTTTTCAAAGCTCTTTCTCGTTTTGTGTACAAATGAAAAAAAACACATCACAGCATTGAAGATGCTGATGATGAACCATGGAATATGAAAAATCTTAAAATATATAAAAATGTAGCCATTATCAGTGGTATAATTTCCCCAGATAACTAATGTTGAGCTCACTGTGAAACATTCCATCAGCCAAGGCGAAAGTGCGTTAATAGCATTCAGTGTGAAATATACGTATAATTATACTGGTCTGCTTTTTAATACATCCTGTTAGCTCAGGCATCAGATGGGAATACAGAAAGCAAATATATCTGTGAGAAATAGATTGTGTTGGAGGAGCCTTCCTTGTTTGGTCCACTTAGCTGGGCTGCATAAATTCAGCACCAGTCTGCTGGGACACTATATCTACAGCCTAACAAGGAAGCAACGCTCCTCCGGCTTCAGATAAGTGACCTGACCATTCAATAATTTAAATGGGTATCATCATTTACATTAAAAATGTACAATTAATTTATAACCTGAGATTCTGTGTTCGTGTTGGCAGTAATTTGTATCCTATGAAGTGGAAAATCAAAGAATGATAGTGCTAGGAGTTTTAAATATTGTAACAAATTTGAATAAAATGCCACAGTGCTACAATTTAAATTGATTTTATCACCTCAACATCGAGATGTTTTTTTTATTGTTATTCTCAAAAAGTGAGCAAAGCTGTTGCATTATCCATTTTTTTCTAAAGTGAACCTTTTCTGAGATATTAGACATGTTTGTGCTACATTAGTATGCAAATGAATGGATCCTGTTACTAGGTACTTACTTTGTTGTACTAGTTTGTATAGCACTCTTCTTGTCTCGGTGGTTGCTATCATGCCTTGAGATTCCACACACTTACCAAGTCCTCTTAGCATAGTGAGCCGTTCATCATATCTATCTATCTATCTATCTATCTATCTATCTATCTATCTATCTATCTATCTATCTATCTATCTATCTTTCAATCAATCTATCTATCTATCTATCTATCTATCTATCTATCTAAGTTTGCATACCCTTGGCAAATTGGTAATATATGAGTGAGCAGGCAAAACACATTTATTTTATTTCTTATGGGATTCGTATTCAACTGTAGGTTGTAACAGAATGGCACAATCATAAAAAAAACATGGCAACAAGGAAAAAAATGAAATGAACCTGTTCGAAAGATCTTAATACTGTGTATTGCCCCCTTTAGTACCAATGACAGTGTGCAGTCTTTTGTAATAGTTGTCTATGAGGCCCCTAATTCTTGCAGGTGGTATAGCTTCCCGTTCGTCTTGGCAAAATGCATCCAGGTCATGCAATGTCTTTGGTCGTCTTGCATGAAGTGCACGTTTGAGATCTCCCAAGAGTGGCTCAATGATATTGAGGACAGGAGAATGTGATGGCCTCTCCACAACCTTTACCTTTTTTCTGCTATAACCACTGGAGGGTCAACTTATCCTTGTGCTTAGGGTCATTGTCATGCTTGAAAGTCCAAGAGCTTCCCATGCCCAGCCTTCATGCAGAAGAAAGCAAATTGTCTGCCAGTATTTTCTGACAACATGCTGCATTCATCTTATTATCAACTTTCACAAGATTCCCCGTGCCTTTAGAGCTCACACACACCAAAACATCAGGGAGCCACCACCATGCTTCAAGTGGGGATGGTATTCTTTTCACTATAGGCCTTGTTGACTCTTGACTTTTTGGTCTCATCACTCCAAATTACAGTGTGCCAGAAGCTGTGAGGCGTGTCACGGTGTTGTTGGGCATATTGTAACCATTTTTTTTTAGCATTGGTGCAGTAAAGGCTTCTTTCTGGCAAAACGACCATTCAGCTCATTTTTGTTCAAGTATCGTCGTATTGTGCTCCTTGAAACAACCACACCATCTTTTTTCCAGAGCAGCCTGTATTTCTCCTGAGGTTACCAGTGGGATTTTCTTTTTATTACAAAAAATTCTTCTGGCAGTTGTGGCTGAACTCTTTCTTGGTCTGCCTGACCTTGGCTTGGTAACAAGAGATCCCCAAATGGTCCAATTCTTTCCTTTTTTAATCTTTATGAAGTTCCATTACCTTGTTACACAGATCTTTTGACAGTTATTTTCTGCTCGCCATGGCTCAGTATCTACCCTGCTCAGCTAACAAACTCATTGACTATTTATACACAGACACTAATTGCAATTTAAACCTTTAATTGTCATTTTTACCTGTGTGTGTCACCTTGTGTGTCTTTAACAAGTCCAAACATTCAAGGGTATGTAAACTTTTGATTAGGTCCATTTGGGTGATTTCTGTTATCATTATAATTTAAAAAGGAGCCAAACAACTATGTGATAATAAATGTCTTCATATGATCACTATCCTTCAATAAAATAATATTTTTTGCATGACCAGTCATATTTTTAAAAATTTCACAATTTCTGCCAGGGTATGCAAACTTTTGAGCACAACTGTAGCTTCTGCATTTTTGACTATAAATTATATATTCATCTAGTGATGTTCATGTTTAGAGGGTGTTTGTTACTACTGGGTATACCATAGTTCTAAATATCGGGGACCTTTGACTCATATCAGATAGAAATCATGTCCTGATCTCATGTGTTAAGAGTTAATGCATATGGTCCCAAATATGATGGATAGTTGTTCCGATTTGAGTCTTTGTTTTAAGAGGTAGGTTTGGAAGCAGTAGCCTGTGTAGTATAGACACACAGTTATGTTGGTTTACAAAGCAGGTAGCTGAGACAAGGAAAATCTTTTCAGTTTGGTTTGTATAAAACTCAATATTGTCTCCATAACTTGTCTCTATATTTTCAACCAACAAACAAATAATGCATAAAATGTTGTCGTTTAACATAATAATCAAACACAATAAACAGATTTCATAGTGCTGACAGCTTGATGGAAGTCATTACACACTCAGGTGAAATTGTTTTGACTAAAGTCTTTCTCATCAGTACTTCATTTAGTTGCCATTTAATTTGTCAGATTAGATGGGACTACACACTAAAGTGCTGTAGGCATTATCCATAATTAATGTTCATATAGTTCAATATCCGTAATAATACCTCAGTTTAAAAGATCTGAGAGCTTCACTGATTTTATACATCAATGGTTTAGTAAATCATTTCACGTGATCCATTCAGGACTTTCAGTAAAGACTACATGTTAGAATAAATGTAAATATATATTGTATTATGTGCTAACTGAGCAAATAAGACTTTAGTTGAATTATGCGCTGCAGACAGTTCCAGTAAAAGGACTTTACTTGAAGTTAAGGTAATCAGTACTGTTGTGTAACTATCTCAACTTCATATATATATATATACACATGCACGCTCTGATCTCTCTACTGCTGATAGACATCACAGATAAGGTACCTACAGTGGATATAAAACCCCTGTTAAAATGTCAGGTTTCTGTGCTGTAAAAAAATTAGACAAAGATAAATCATTTCAGAACTTTTTCCACCTTTAATGTGACCTATAAACTGTACAACTCAATTGAAAAACAAACTGAAATCTTTTAGGTGGAGGAAAGAAGAAAAAAAAGAAAAATAATGTGGTTGCATAAGTCTGCACACTCTCTTAAAACTGGGGATGTAGCTGTGTTCAGAATTAAGCAATCACATTCAAATCGTGTTAAATAGGAGTCAGCATACACCTGCCATCATTTAAAGTGCCTCTGAATAACCCCAAATAAAGTTCAGCTGCTCTAGTTGGTCTTTCCTGAAATTTTCTTAGTCACATCCCACAGCAAAAGCCATGGTCCACAGAGAGCTTCCAAAGCATCAGAGGGATTTCATTGCTAAAATGTATCAGTCAGGAGAAGGGTACAAAAGAATTTCCAAGGCATTAGATATACCATGGAACACAGTGAAGACAGTCATCATCAAGCGGAGAAAATATGGCACAACAGTGACATTACCAAGAACTGGAGCTTTCTCCTAAATTGATGAAAAGACGAAAGGAAAACTGTTCTAGGAAGCTACCAAGAGGCCTACAGCAACATTAAAGGAGCTGCAGGAATATCTAGCAAGTACTGGCTGTGTGGTACATGTGACATGTCTGGGCTATGGGGTAAAGTGGCAAGACGAAAGCCTTTTCTTACGAAGAAAAACATCCAAGCCAGGCTACATTTTGCAAAACACATCTGAAGTCTCCCAAAAGCATGTGGGAAAAGGTGTTATGGTCTGATGAAACCAAAGTTGAACTTTTTGGCCATAATACTAAAAGATATGTTTGGCGCAAAAACAACACTGCACATCACCAAAAGAACATGCTTTGGGGCTTTTTTTCTTCAGCTGGAACTGGGGCCTTAGTTAAGATAGAGGGAATTATGAACAGTTCCAAATTCCAGTCAATATTGGCACAAAACCTTCAGGCTTCTGCTAGAAAGCTGAACATGAAGAGGAACTTCATCTTTCAGCATGACAACGACCCAAAGCATACATCCAAATCAACAAAGGAATGGCTTCACCAGAAGAAGATTAAAGTTTTGGAATGGACCAGCCAGAGCCCAGACCTGAATCCGATTGAAAATCTGTGGCGTGATCTGAAGAGGGCTGTGCACAGGAGATGCCCTCGCAATCTGACAGATTTGGAGTGTTTTTGCAAAGAAGAGTGGGCAAATCTTGTACATACAGTACCATGCCAAATGTATGATGTATTGTTAAAAAACTAAAATATAAGAATAAGAGATCATAACAAAGATGGATATATAAATTCATTGGCAATTTCTCAAGGTGTTGCTTTACAGAAAGGGCTGCAGATAACAGGCTTTATGTGAGAATGTTAAGGACGGGGATCTATTCTGTGGATTTTAAAAGAAAGATTAAGGTAGATAAAACCAAGCTAGATAGATCTATAATTTATGTTGTCAAATCTATGACTTTGTACAGGTGTCAACTTGAAAAAATGCTGAGACCCACGGGCGTAGGAACTGGGCGTAGGAACTGGGCGGGGGGGAGGATGGGGGGGGGGGGGCAAATCCCCACAGATTAAAATGAATAGGGTACACAAAAAATAACAAGATTAAACTTAATTGTGCATTACCAGATTTGTGTAGATGGAGCAGCATGTCTTTCCCGTGAAAGTTTATGAAGGGTACTGCAGCAATTGGTCCCCCAGAGCAGGGCCCCAGTTTATTGCACAGTGTCCACTGGCGGTAGATCCTCCCCTGCTCCCTCTCCTGGGAGTAGAATTGCCCCCAGATTTTTTTTGGCACCTACACCCATTCTGAGACCTCTCACAAAACTTGGCCCCTCTTTCTCAATTGATGAAATGTACTATCCATGCCTTAAAGGCATATCTAAGTCCCTGGTTTGACCTTTATTGAATCTAACACATGCTGCTTATGTCAGAAACACAAATTACATTGATTCATTGTATACATACACAGATATATTTTATTTAAAAATAAAACTTGTTTTCCACACCCCCAGAGCTGCTTACAGTGTACCTACCAATAGAAAAAAACTGCATTCAGGTATGGATTGTAACCCTTTACTAACCTTCAAGCCAGCAGTAGCCCAATGCAGAGATCCACACAGCAGTGACTGACTTTTCCTTACTTTCTGTTCCCGGGTGAAAACAAGACTACAGATCCCATGATTCTTTGCTGCTCCAACTGGCTTTACAGATTGATACAACTGTATTAGCTGCCTGTGATTGGCCAAAACATATTATGAATTTTATTCTAATTTAAGCAGGGATATCAAGAGGCGTTAACTCAAAAAAGCAACTGCTTGAAAACTCAAGAGATTTAGCAAACATCAGGGGGAGTTTGTTAATATTTATTTTGGTATTTTTTTATACACTACTGATTCTCCTCTATTAGATGCATTCATAATCTAGGAAACTTAAATATGCCTTTAATGAAAAAAAAATGTTTTTGGAAAAGCTTTCTCTAAAAAAAAAATAGGTGTAATATATTTTACTAGCCACTTGCCCGTCAAAAATGACGGCAATACAATTTGAAGTCTGGCAATGCTGTTTGCCACACAATGCGAGCCTCTCCCCCCTCTACTTTGTGTGCCTCGCGATGAGCACCTTCAGCGCTCATTGCTGGCCGAGGCATGCGCTGTGCGCATGCTCAAGACCGTAACTCCCCTGCGTCTCTTTCCCCCCACACTCTCCCATGTCTCGGTGCCCCCTCTCCCTGCCCTGAGTTTTTTTCCCCTTATTTCCCTTCCCTGTGTCTCTTTCCCCCCCTCTCCCTCCCCTGTGTCTCTTACCCACCATTACCCTCCCCTATCTCTCTGGCCCCCTCTCATGGCTTTGGAAACATTTGCTGCCTTGTTGGTGGTTAAACCTGTAAAGTATTTCAAGTCCGCAAGGCTTGAATCATAAATTGCTATTGCTCCAAGCCTTGCGGGCTTGACATTTTTTTACAGTTTAATGCCACCATTTGTTTTCAAGGCTGTAACTTGGCTTCTGTTGGGAGGCCGCCAAAAGATGCCAATTGAATAGCAAATTAGTTTTCAACCACACTTATGGACTCCCTGCCTCCCTGGAGCCCTTAAGTGAAGTTGGTAGCTAATTTTCTATTCAATTGGTTTCTTTTGGCAGCTTCCCAACGTCATTCGGGTTACAAGCTCGAAAAAAAAATTCCAGCATTTTTTTTCAAGCCCGTAACTCGGAAGCCATTGGGAGCCTCTCTTGCGGTCTTCGGCCCTCATTACGGGCCTTGCAATGAGCACCCTCTGCGCTCATTGTGAGCTTATCCCCCCTCTAAGTTGCTGCCTTGGTGCTGATTTGCTGCCTTTGCTTAGTGCAAACCTCTTCCCCCCCCTCTACTTTACAGGCCTCGCAATGAGCGCCTTCAGCTCATTGCGCAGGCGCAAGCCCATAACTTTTAACATAGCGTTACCAACAAACTCACAATTCCAAGAACTGTATATGTGATGACATGAACAAACACATTAGCAGCCAATCCTATCCAACATATGTTAAAAATGGGCTTGAAACATTAGGCGCAGAGGTGATCTTCATTAGCTTAAAGAGACTAAATTGTTGATAAACAAAATTAAGAAACAAAGATTATCTCAAAGAATACATAGCATATGAGATAAAAATCTGCTGAAATTTTCACATCTAGAAGATATTTGGAAGATCTTTGAATTATACTATAGGTCTTTATATAATCTGGAATTGGAAAATGGATTCCTTTAAAACCTCTAAATTAGAAATAGATAATTTCTTATCAAAAATGAATCTCCTTAAGTTAAGTTTAGACAATGTGAACGAACTCAAGCAAGAGATAACAAACAAAGAAATTGAGAACGTTATTTCAAACTTGAAATTAAATTTATCTCCTGGAATAGACTGATATATAAACCTTTAAGATAAGACGTTCAGTTCAGAACAGAGCCCTTACGTGTGCAATATGTTCAATGAAATGAAAGACTTTGGTAGTATTCCTTCAGAAGCCAGTATTATCAATATTTTGAAACAGGATAAAGATCCTGAACAATTTAAAAACTATGGACCTATATCCTTGTTAAATGTTGATACCAAGATATATGCAAAAGTCAACTAGATTAAATAGGTTTATTCCTAAATTGATTAATTTTGACCCTGTGGGGTTTGTCAACAACAGACAAGGCTCATATATACGAGAAGACTGATAGACCTGATTACTTACTCTATTAAATCAGTATTGCACATGTATGGGCTTGACGATTTTGGGACAAAAGCCATTATGACCTTGTATAATAATACCAAAGCCTTAGTATCGAGCTTCGGCTTTGAAACAAAAAGATTTCACATCACAAATGGAACAAGGAAAGGTTGGCCGTTATCACCCTTAATATTCATTTTGACAATGGAGCCTTTAGTGGAGTTAATAAGATCTAACACTAATATTAAATGAGTTAATGTTGGGAACAATCAAAATAAAATAATGCTGTCCGCGTTGTCCTTCCTTTAACTGATCCTGAAAAATCTTTGGAACATCTTTATGGACTATTAAATGTATATCATAGACTATTGTATTTAAAGGTTAATAATACCAAATTTCAAATACTCTTTCATGGATTACAATCAAGGCAAAATTAAAACATCAGACAATTATATCATTTTAATTGGAACAATAATCAAATAAAACAAAATATATTAAAACACAATCTTGAAATAATATATGACCATATAAGAGGATTACTTACAGGATATAAACCAATACAAATGTCATGGTCTGGTAGGATATCCCTAATTAAAAATGATGATAATACCTAAGATATCCTATATTTTGAGATGCATTCCTCAGAGTATTCCCAGATACTTACTGAACAGGTTTCATAGTCTATTGAATAATTTTATTAATAATGACAGGCAACCAAGGAGATGTTTGAATATAACCAAAAGAAAATCAAATGGCTTATGCTGGAGAAAGAGTTATTTGGGAATATCCCTGTTAATCTTCTACTTTGGCTTCCGAATTTAAATAATTCCCAATTAGTTAATGTATCGTTTGGGATTTTGTCTTAATTGAAATTTTGGTACGATAAACTGAATTGGAGTAAATACCCCTCTCTTTTGATTCCTATAGATATCTTCCAATTTTACAATCCATAATACCCAATAATAAAATGGAAATTATGCGTATATAAAACAATAAGGGACTTCTATAGGAATAAAACATTTGTCTTGTGTCAAACTGTCCTATATAATTGTCAAGATCTGGGGATTACCTGGTTAGACTATTTTTCGCTTAAAACTGAACTGAAAAAGTTTATTAGATCATTTCAAAGATTACCCCCCCCCCATAGAACAGCTTACCGTATATACTCGAGTATAAGCCTGAGTTTTTCAGAGGTTCAGGAGCGTTAAGTTGAGGAGGGTTGAGGTTAAGGAGGGTTGAGGTTGAGGAGTGGGTTGAGGATGAGGATGGGGGTTGAGGAGGGAGGATGAGGATGGGGGCTTGAGGAGGGGGTTGAGGATGGGGGGGTTGAGGAGGGAGGTTGGGGAAGGGGTTGAGGATGGGGGGGTTGAGGAGGGAGGTTGAGGATGAGGAGGGAGGTTGAGGATGAGGAGGAGGGGTTGAGGAGGGGGTTTGAGGTATGGGGTTGAGGATGGGGGGTTGAGGAGAGAGGATGAGGATGGGGGGGTTGAGTAGGGGTGTTGAGGATGGGGGGTTGAGGAGGGAGGATGAGGAGGGAGGTTGAGGAGGGGGTTGAGGATGAGAAAGGGAGGTTGAGGATGAGGAGGGAGGTTGAGGATGAGGAGGGAGGTTGAGGAGGGAGGTTGAGGATGAGGAGGGAGGTTGAGGAGGGAGGTTGAGGATGAGGAGGGAGGTTGAGGATGAGGAGGAAGGTTGAGCATGAGGAGGGAGGTTAAGGATGAGGAGGGAGGTTGAGGAGTGGGGTTGAGGAGGGTGATAAGGGAGGGGGGAAGAGACACAGGGAAGGGAGAGGGGAGAAGAGACACAGGGAAGGGAGAGGGGAGAAGAGACACGGAGAGAGAGGGGGACACAGAGGGCACAAGAGGGACACAGGGGGAAGCACATTTCCCACCCTCGGCTTATACTCGAGTCACTTATTTTACCCAGTATTTTGTGGTAAAATGGATGCCTCGGCTTATACTCGGGTGAGCTTATACTCGAGTATATACGATATATTGGAAAAACACAGGTAAACATACTATCAAAATGTAGCGATATTTTTAAAAACAACTAATGAAAATAATTAGACCAAAATGATGATTATTTGGGAAAAGTCATGGCTGATAGAAGATTGGTTTAAAGCTTTTGGATTAATTAAAAAAACCTCTTTATGCTCATCTTATAGAGAGCTTTATTTTAAGTTAATTCAAAGATGGCATTGGGTGCTGGCCACATTGAATAAACTTGATTCAAAGAATTCTGAGGAGTGTTGGAGGGGTTGCAAAAAAAAAGGGTCTCATTTTCATGTCTGGTGGCAGTGTAATGTTTTTTGAAAATTCCTTTTGAACCAGAACTTTTGCTCTTCCACATGGCGATGGATCAGATACCATCAGGCCGTAAACTTTTGAGTTCCCATATTCTATTATCTGTATAGAGAATACTACATAAATATAGAAATTTAGAAAAAGATATTAAATGTTTTAATTGGTTGGAGAGAAACATTGCAACCAAATGGAAATCATGGGATAAATAATTTTAAGTTGACTATTTTTTTATTTTTTTATTCTTATGATTCCTTCTTTGCTTCCTTATGTATCATATTGTATAATGAACAATATTGTATAAATCAACATATACCTAAAGGAATGAATGATTTGAAAATGTTTTTTCTGTTTTTGCAATTTTGTACTTTGAAAAAACAAAATAAAAAAAAAAACAGAATGTGCATGTCAGGATAGACTTCTGTTAGTCTGTGCTTGGTGCAATCCGGGAATTTTAAGTAGTTATTGTATCAATCAGGCTATAAGTTTATATGGGGAATTGAAAGCTCTATGTTTATCTCTTAACTACATATTGATTCTTGCCTTGCATCACTTTATTTAGTTGTGGTACAGATTGTGTTTCTCGAGACGTGTGAAGACAATATGTGACTGTGAATATAAACAGGAGGCTTTCTATAATTATGCTAAATTGACATTTTAATTATGCACAGACAGAAAACATATATCACCTCCAAGTTACTGGATAAAAAGGAAACATAAGCATCACATTTCTCAGAAGTAAAAATAGAGAAACTGTGAATATTAGGTATAATTTGCTCAAGTTTAAGCAGAAACATATGAAATGATAGAAATAACGATAATTTCAAAACATTTGGAAAATAAATAAAAAATGTAAAAAACAGACCTGGAACTCTAAACTCTATAATTTTCCAGTCTCACCATGAAGCATATTGACAGTGCTGCCTCCCCTACCTGGTCATACTAAAGAAAGGAAATCCTGAGTGATGTTATACTCCCACTATGTTCTAGATTATAGCACATTATGTTCTAGATTCACATATCACTGAAGTTGGATTTGAAAGGCAAAGTTGAGTCTAGTGAGCGTTGTTTCATCATATTCACTAAATCCTTCAGGAGGGAACATCCTGCCAAGAGGGTTTTCTTCTCCTGTATGAGTAAATATATTATGATCAAATATACTTTTAATTGGTTGGGAAGAAAAACAATTCCAATCATTGCTACCACACATTATTCATAAAACTATAAACTATTTTAATACTTGTTTTTAATTAAAAAAATGATGACAGTGGCCCTAAAGTGAATGTATCCTGGAACTTATGCAATGCTGTTTCTTTTCCTACAGATTCAACAGCTTTTATTAATATTACTCTGTCACTGTTGACTAGCACTGTTGTTGTTTAGTCATCCGGTCATGTCTGACTTTCTGCGATCTTATGGACTTCAGCACGCCAGGCACATCCACTCCCCTTCTGAGCTCCCTCCAGCTCATGTTCATTGATTCAATTACCTAATCTATCCATCTCAGCCTTTACAGTCCCATTCTGCATGTGACTTCAATCTTTCCCATTATCATACTCTTTTTAGTGTGCCATGTCTTCTCATCATATGACCAAAATATTTGATCTTGATTTCCTATAGTATTGATTGATTGGATTTTCTTGCTGTCCAATGGACTCTAAGCAGTTTTCTCCAACACTTCAATTCAAAGGCATCAATTCTACAGCGCTTAGCCATCTTTATGATCCATCTCTCACATCTGTATGTTACTACTGGGAATACCATAGTTCTGACTATGCAGCACTTTGTTGATATTGAGTGATATTGCCATAGCTTTCCTCCCTAGAAGCAAACATCTTTTAATTTCATGTCTGCATTCACCATCTGAAGAGATCTTGGAGTCCAAAAAATAAAATCTGCCACTGCCTCCACTTCCTCCCTATCTATTTCCCAGAATCTTTTGCTAAATTCATCATCAAGCAATTGAACAAAGACTATTCATTCAGATACATTAGAATAAAGTGACTATGGACCCTATTAAATTGTGAAAATCACAATGTCTGTAGCCCGTAATGTAGCCTGCAAACGATACTGCTATTAAATTAGCCTCTTTTAGCTATCCGTAATTGATCTGCGGGTTACAGGCTGAAAATCCATAAAGTTGTCAATATCGTAACTCTGATCCAGCTAAGCCTTTGATCTGTCAAGCCCGCAATTGCTAAAATAGGAAATCATTTTTAAATTGCTACAATTCACCAAGCCCGCAATTGTTCTCACACCCATAAATGTCATATGTATTCAAAAATCCTACGTGTACTAGAGAGGACTCGCAAGGGGATTAAACACCTGTTTGTAGCACTGTAAATGCAAATAAAAAATCAATACTGCACTGTAAATGACAGGGAAGCAATGAAAGACGTTATAATTAATTGCACAACAGTCTCAAGTCCGCAAAACTGCAATAAAAAAAAAAAATTATGTGTGATTTCTGTGTTATATCGATCCCAGCAATCAATGTGTTAATAAATATCATTGAACTCGCATGGACTAGAATAGTAGAATTATTGTTTTTTTCAGATTGCAAATCAGACTTCTAAACGCTAATTGATTTACTTGTAACCTCCCTGTCGTAATGATGATGTCTTAATTACTATTGGCTCTTTCTAAATCAGTAGTTTTTTATCTTAAATGCTTAATTTATCATGATCATGTCCTGAAATGCTACTTACGAGTACATGGTTTACGGTTTTGGCTTTTGGCTATGAAGTTGCGGGCTTGTTCAATTGAATCGCTCTGTAACTGTTAGAAATTGCAAGCGGACTTATGGGCTGTATGAAGGCTTGGAATATAATAAGGCCTATATTGCGGAAGCAGAGTAAAGGTAATAAAATGTAGCATTTTAAGAATCAAATTTTTTACGTGCACAGTGCTTTCTTTTTTAAAATTGTTTTATCATCAGCAGAGGAATCTTCCTTTGTTTTGCATGTTGTGAAAAACTTGAAACATGCAAAACTTTCTGTAGTGCTATTGTTTGCTGTTTGGTCGTTCAGTTGTGTCCGACTCTCTGTGAGCCCAATTGACCCATTCTATTTACTTGAGTTTCTGTCTGATCCACCGAGATCAAATGTGCATCATCAATCACTACAGCCATTAATTGTATGACACTGTAGTAACATTAACCATTGCATTGTATTATAGTAAATAGAAAAATAATCTGTATGAACATTCTTCAAGGGAATTGATATAACTTCCTCTGCTTGTCTAAAATATGCTACAGCTAAAATTAAAAACAGTAATACAGGTGATCCACGGGTTAAGGACAGATACGTTCGTGAGAATGTCTTTAAAACAAATTTGTATTTAAGTCAGATTCCTGATTTAATAATAATAATAATAATAATAATAATAATAATAATAATAAGAAGAAGAATCAGAAGAAAAAGAAGAAGAAGAAGAAGAAGAAGAAGAAGAAGAAGAAGAAGAAGAAGAAGAAGAAGAAGAAGAATACTATAATGGCTCATATGTGGTAATAATACAGGGTAATACTGTAATAATAATAATAATAATACTCCTGTACTATAATAATATGTTACATAATCTATTGTGCTCTTTCAAACAAACAGAACATCAAAATAAACTCATACAAAAAGCCTTTGGAGCCCATTCTTAAGTACTGTTCGTCTGTAAGTCGGGTCATCTGTAAGCCTGGGACCACTATTATATAGACTCTAATTTAAACTGATAAAATAAAATGTTTAAGAAATAACATTGCAGGAACATGCCAACAGTAGAGCCTTGAATTAACATATATAAATACAAAACTTTAGAAATTGGTTTTCATAATTGGAAATGTAGGAAGCAGTTGCAATATTTCAGCGTAATTGATGAACTGAAGGTCCATGCAAACTGCTGGCATTTCAATGTGTCATTGATAATTGACCACTGTTCAGTTCAGCTGTTTGGTTGAAGCACACAATAATGAAATAGCTTGTTGGGCATGGTCTTGGGTCATAGCTGTAGAAGATGCCAGCATGCATAAGTGGGAACAGGAAGAAAAGGTAAGGTTCTATGTTAGTCTGGGGGCTTCTTAAAACTAAGTGAAGTAAACACTTTATATCAACATTGATAATGAAATTATTTAAAAAAAATAATTAACTTGGTTAAAACATTTATACAAAATGAGTCCATTTAGCTGAAAAGAACAGTTGGGAGATTTCAAGATTGGCAGTAGAAGGAATTTAGAAGTTAGAGAGATGACTGAAGCTAAAATGAATATAGATCGTAGGGGGTCAGATGATTGGTAGGAATGTGTTTTAGTCATACCAAATTACCCTTTTTTAGCTTGTTGATTACTTTGTACATTTTACTAGTGTTGTTGAAAAAGTCTCAGTCATAGTGTTTAGCTTCCTCATCCAGATCACGAGTGGACAGATAAATCATAGAGTGCAATGACATAAACATTTTAACCAAAAGACATAAAGACATATGTATAAGAACAAAATAAAAAATAATGTCAGAGTTACATAGTTACATAGTTACATAGTAATTGAGGTTGAAAAAATACATTTAGTCCATCAAGTTTAACCTTTTTAGATCTCCTCTGATCTGCAATATGCTGATTAATTGTCAATTGATCCAGAGGAAGGCAAACAGAAAAGAAAAACAGTGAAACTTTGCCAATTGTCTTAAAAGGGGGAAAAAATATAAAATTCCTTCTTGACCCCAGATACTGGCGATTCTAGAGAAAATAAGTTTAATTTGGTTAGACTATCTTCATAACTTAGGCCCTCCATTCCCCTTATTAGTTTTGTTGCCCTGTACTTTTCCCAGCTCTAAAATGTCCTTTTTATGTAGTGGTGCCCTCTTAATACATGCTAATATTGTATTTGCCCTTACAGCTGTTGCTTGGCATTGAGCACTGTTACCTAGGCGGTTGTCCACAAGTACTCTAAAAATCCCTTTCAATAACTGATACCCCTAGATTTGCTCCATTAAGAATATAAATTGCATGGCTATTTTTCCTTCCCAAATGTATAACTTTACATTTATTTGTATTAAATCTCATCTGCCAATTAGTCAACCGGTTCTCTAATTTATGCAAATCCCTTTGGAGGGAAAGTGCATCATTATCTCATTTAATTGCCTTGTAAAACTTAGTGTCATCAGCAAAAATTGAGACAATACTTTCCAGTCCTACTTCTAAGTCATTATTAAATATGTCAAAAAGGAGAAGACCTAATACTGAACCCTGAGGAACTCCACTTACCACATTAGTCCAATATGAGTATGTTCCATTTACAACAACCCTTTGCGTCCAGTTCTCAATCTATGAGCAGATATTTCAGGCAATTTCTGTATCCCTTAGTTTGCACAATAGTCTTTCATGTGGCACTGTATCAAAAGCCTTTGCAAAATCCAAAAAGACTACATCCACTGAGTTGCCTTGTTCCTACTAACCTCTTCATAAAAACTAATTAGATTTGTTTGACATGACCTATCCATCATAACTCCATTTTGGCTTCTACTTATAATCCTGTTTGAATAGACATATTATTGTATACTATCCCTTATTAACCCTTTTAAAAGCTTTCAGACTACAGAAGTAAGACTTACAGGTCTATAATTCCCCGGAGTTGCACTTGCTCCCTTCTTAAATATAGGTATCACCTCTGCTTTTCTCCAGTCATCTGGTAGAGAACCTGTGTTGAGTGAATTAGATATAATGGTTTGACTATTGCAGAGCCCAGTTACCTTAGTACCCTTGGATGTTTTCCATCAGGACCTGGAACTTTATTAACATTTATTTTTTCCATCCTCTTTTCAATTTCTTTCTGCGTTAACCAATTATTTGGTGAAGGTAGTGTAGCCCCAACCACTGGTACCTCCCTTGTGTATACAGAAGAAAATAAACTATTTAGCTCATCTGCCTTTTCCTGGTCACTAATTATCAGAAGGCCTGTGTCACATTGTAATGTTCCTATAGCTTCCTTCCTCGCCATCTTCCCATTAATATATTTTAAAAAATATTTTAGGGTTAGTCTTACTCGCTTTTGCAACTAACTTTTCATTTTCTATTTTAGCCAGTCTAACAGCCCTTTTGCTGCCTTGTTGACTTCCTTGTACTTGCGTAAAGCAGTCTCTGTCCCCTCTTGTTTGTATACTTTAAATGCTTTTTTTTACTCCTTTTCTTCATCTTTAAGTCATTATTAAGCAACATGGGTTGTGATTTACTTCGTTTATTCCCACACGGTATATGCCGATGTGTATGTATGTGCATTTCCCTTTCCATGAGTATTAGGGGCGTGATAATCTACAGCATTGTATATGCAAAGGGACCATTTAAGTCGCTAGATGTATCACTGTATAAAGTGTATAATTTATTTATGATATTAATTATTATATGGTATACTTGGACACCAGATATTGGGAAATAAGATAACTATATTGCCGATTATGGCAACTGGCTTCATATATACAACCTAAACTCCTTGAGAGTACTTTCGACTCAGTTATGTATGATCCCCTTACCCATATTTATTGCCCTCCTTTATAATTCATAAAGTATGTATACAAAAGGCATACCAATTATTACATGGGAGTAGCATAACCCATGTAGTATGTATATCACTCATTGTTTGCTGATATTTGATACATTATAATAAAGTGATCAAAGCTTAATGGTCTTTGTATTTAGTGTGTGTATTCAAAATGATGTAATTGTGCTGTTTGGCGATATACTATCTCTTACTAACCCTTTTAATAGCTTTCAGACTACAGAAGTAAAACTTACTGGTCTATAATTTCCTGGATTTGCTCTTGCTCCCCTCTTAAATATAGGTATCACCTCTGCTTTTCTCCAGTCATCTGGCAGCGACCCTGTGTTGAGTGCATCTTGAGACATTAGATATAATGGTTTGGCTATTACAGAACCCAGTTCCCTCAGTACCCTTGGATGTATTCCATCAGGACCCCGGGCTTTATTAACATTTAATTTTTTCCAAACTCTTCTGGATTTCTTCCTGCGTTAACCAATTATTTAGTGAAGGTAGTGTAGCCCCATTATGTTGCAGTGTCCTAACCACTGGTACCTCCCTTGTGTATACCGAAGAAAAGACCTGTTTTACCTCATCTGCCTTTTCCTGGTCACTAATTATCAGATGGCCTGTTTCACATTGTAATGTTCCTATAGCTTCCTTCCTGGCCTTCTTCCCATTAACATATTTAAAAAAATATTTTATGGTTAGACTTACTCTCCTTTGCAACTAACTTTTCATTTTCTATTTTAGCCAGTCTAATAGCCCTTTTGCAAGCCTTGTTGATTTCCTTGTACTCCCGTAAAGCAGTCTCTGTCCCCTCTTTTAGATGCCAGATTTTTACTCCTCATCTTCATCTTTAAGGCCTTATTAAGCCACATGGGTTGTGATTTACTCCTTCTACTTTTATTTCCACATGGTATATGCCAATGTGTATGTATAATTAGTAAGGATTTGAACGTTGTCCATTTATGTTCAGTATTTTTACCTGTCAGTTCTGCTGCCCCTAGACCATTAAAATCTGCCCTTTTAAAATTAAGAGTTTTTGTTGGCTTTTTACAGTTTTGTTTTTTTAATTCAATCTCAAATGACACTGTGTTGTGATCACTGTTTCCCAAAGGCTGCCCTATTTCAACATTTGATACTATATCAATATTATTTGTGATGAGTAAATCTAAGATAGCTTAATTTCTAGCAGATTCTTGCAAAACCTGGGCCAGATCATGATCCCTGAGTGTACTCAAGAACCTGCTCCCCTTAGCTGAACTGCTGGTATTATTCATCCAGTTTATTTCATGGTAGTTAAAATCTCCCATTATTAGAACTTGCCCATGCTTAGCTGCATTTCCAATCTGTAAAAATAATTGCATTTCCTCGCTTTCAATTATATCTAGGGGTTTATAGCATACTCCTACTAATGCTCCTCTGCTCTACCCACAAACATTCAGCATTATTGCTAGTTCCACCATAAATATATTTTTCCCTATCTTTCCTAAATAGGTTATAACCATCCAGATTAACAGTCCAGTCATGAGATTCATCCCACCACATTTCAGTAATGCCTGTTAAATCACATTTCTCATTAATTGCTAATCATTCTAACTCTCCTTTTTTCCTGGCAAGCTTCTGGCATTAGCAAACATACACTTAATGTTATGAGTCTGTAGTTCTGAAGTGCCTGCCACTGTTCTTGAGTTACATAACAATACCTCCCTATTGACTATACTAACCTTCCCCCATCTCCTCCTGCTTGACTAGTTAATTAGATTCTTACCCCCTCTACACTTTCTACCCCATTACTTCTATCTATTCCCCCCACCACACCTACTAGTTTAAAAACTCCCCCAATGTTCTGCCATCCTTTCCCCTAGCACACCAGCTCCCTCTTCATTAAGGTGCAATCATCCATGCTATAGAGATTGTACTCAAGTGAGAAGTCAGCCCAGTGCTCTAAAAACCCAAACCCTTACTTAATGCACCACTTTTTTAGCCACTCATTAACCTCCCTAAGCTGTTTGTGTCTCGCTGGACTAGCACATGGCACTGGTAGTATCTCGGAAAATACTACCTTGGAGGCCCTTGCCTTCAGCTTATTACCAAGTCCTATAAAACCATTCTTTAGGACTATCCATCTTCCACTAACTTTGTCATTGGTACCAATATGTACCAAGACCGCCATTCATTTCCAGACCCTCCTAATAAGTTATGGAAACAATCCACAACATGCCGAACCCGAGCACCCACCCAGAAGAAAGCAAACTGTTCGATTGCTGGGATCTGAGTGACAAATCACCCTGTCTACCTTCCTAATAATAGAGTCCCCTACCACCAAAACCTTTCTCTTGTTCTGCCTATGCTGCCCTCCCTCTCCTCCAGTAGAACTGATCTCCCGGCTGTTAGAGGAAACAGCTCAAACTGGCGTTGCCATTCCTGAATGGACATCCCCAACAGTTTCACTCAATTTGGAAAATCTGTTGGTGTATGCCAACTCAGAACTGGCCCACCTCCTCCTACTGTTCCCCCTGCTCCCCCTTGTAACTGTAACCCAGCTACCTCCCTCAACATCCTCACTAGCCGCATCTCCACCCTCCATGCTAGGCCCAGCTAAAATGTGCTCAGAGAGTACCAACTCCCTTTCCAGTGGAGCAATATCACTAACTGCTTTAATTCTCCTCTGCAGTTCTCCAATTTGAGCTTCAAGATAGGCAACATGCTCACACCTCTCACAGTGGTATGGATTCTGGATCATCTGTTCCAACAGTTCATACATGTGGCAGGATGTACACTGAGTGAGGTTGTCACTGGACTGACTCATAATTACTAATTACAATGGGGGATAAATGTATAAAGCCCTATAATGTGCTCCCCCTTTCTTTGAACTCCCTCCTTTTATTTAAACTCCTACACTTATACAAGAACTGCACTTATCCTAGAAGTGTTTGCAAGCTCACAAGTTCACTCCTACCCCTGCTTCTATTAGGTTCTTACTACTCACCTGCCCACTAATCACTGCACAAGTACCCAAACTCACTTTACTGTTCAGGAGAAATCAAAGAACAGAGGCAAACAGACCACAAACAGCCACACACTGATAAAGCTTCACACAGGCAACCCCCCTCCCCTCTCAGCTGCCACTAATCACTGCACAAGTACACAACACACTTACTGCTCAGGAGAAATCCCAGAACAGAGGCAGAGTTATATGAGGATCTATGATTACTAAAGCTTTACTTTTTGTGCTTTGCCATTCAGTTCACCGACTGCTTGAAGTTCAAACATTCTCATGAGAAATACTTTTAATAATTTAGTAAAATGACAAATGTTATTTAAAACCAAAGCCGGTCTGATTCATACTCTGATTGTTTTGTTACTATGGCAACCCGTCTTCTCATATGTCATTGAGTTGGACATGTTTACGGTAAACCAAATAAACTCAATAACTTTATAATAAATACAAATATTGAATTTATTGCAGAAGCCAAACAATGGCTATGTTTTCTAGAATATGATATGAGCATAACAGATAATACAGAGATTTTTATTACAATAAAAAGCAAAGTCAAATCAAAGACAATTTAAACTACACTCACATACAGTGTCATGTTAAACATATTTCCCTATCGACCATTCGGCTACACAGAAAAGAAGGCTGTGTTAAAGAGCTATTAAGTCCCACCATGCCGCGAGTTACAGGCCAGAGACGCAAGCCGGTAAACCATTTTTCGCACGTTGGATGTGCGGCCGTGAACATGATCAATTAGTCAAACCCGTAGTTACGGGTTTAGACAGAGCCAATGGCAAATGAGATCGTCATCATTACATCACTGAAAAATGGAGGTTAGATTTCAAAGCCTTACGGGTTTCAATTACGAGTTGCGATCGGACCCGCATTCCAGAAATAATGCAATATTGATAAAGCCGTATATATGATATTCTAGTCCATGCGAGTTCCATTATATCTATTAACATATTGATTGCTGGGATCGATATAACACGGAATTTAAACATTAAAAAAAAGGATTTTATATTGCAGATTTGAGAGCTTGAGAATTGTTATACCTAACATCACTTTCCCTTCAATTATAAGTACAACATTGTGTTGATATTTGCATTTACAGTGCTAAGGATAGGACTTTAACCCGCTAGCGAATCCTCTCTGGTACCCGTTGGCTTTTTGTTCCATTTGTGGGTTAAGGGCTTGAACACCAGTGAATTTGTTGCAATTTAATAGCATGATTGGAACTTAACAGTTACAGGCTTGACAGCTCAAAGGATTTGTGGCCGTGCAGTTTAGATTTCGACATCCTGTAGGATTTTTTTCGCCCTTACCCTGCAAGTCATTAGGTGGTTGCTTTATGGGGCCAATTTAATAGCCGTAAGGCTTATGGGCTATGTACGGGCTACAGTTTTACACGCTGAGGGAATTTAATAGGGCTGTATGAGTAGTAAGATGCCAACGCAAACTTGGATCCAGGTTCAAATATTATATGTATTCTTTTTTGAACTTGAAATAGTTTTTTTTTGTAATAATGACCCAATTTATTCACACAGGGTATTGATATGTGAGAATATTGCTCGACTGAATTATATATTGTTGTCTAATTGGCACAATGTAGATTCTAAATTATCACTATTATTAATTTAGAATATTATCATCATAGATGAAAAAAATCACTAATAGAGATTATTAAGTAACACTCTTATTCTGTTTCCCTAATTCAGAAATATTTATTAAAATATAAAGCAAAGTCAAATCAGTGACAATTTAAACTACATTGAAAAACAGTATCATATTAAACATATCCCCATAAGGATCACTTGACTATATAGAAGATGACCCGTTCATCTTGGCTCCTTCCCTGGTCCTCTTAGGTATATAGTTACATAGTAATTGAGGTTGAAAAAATACTTTCAGTGCATCAAGTTCAACCTTTCAAGATCTCCTCTGATCTGCAATAAATGTGATAAATATGATAAACTGGTGGATGCTCAGGACTATGGTAGAATAGTAAGATGCCCATCAAACCTGGGTTCAGGTTCAGTTGGCACTAGAGTGATCTGTAATATATCCGAGGTAGATGGCAATCATAGTGATCAGGATCACAGGCAGAAGTTTGGGACAGATGTCCTATTGTCCATGTATTTTTCCTCTATCTAGTGATGTTGGTACTTTTAAAGTTAAGAATAATAGTGATCGGTATGTGAATGTAAGGATGTCCTCAAACTTTGATCTAATAGTTTGTGCCAAAGTTGCTAACATCCGAAGAAAGAGATTATGGATATCTGCGTGCAGTTGAAATACTGTTGTGATTTTACCTGTCCAAGGCTAGACTGGACTTTCTATAAAAGCAACATGGCAACAAGTAAAACGACTTTCACTGTTCCTATGCATTTCCTGTCTTTCTTCCTCCACTTTTCCCTTTTTTTCTTTGTTGTCTTCATTTCGAGGTCCCCTCTTTCTCTTCTCTTTTTGCCCAGTTTCACTTGCTTTGCTCATTCTCTTTTTTGTGCTCTGTTTGTCCTCTTCTGCCCTCCATTTATCATCTCTATCTCATGACCCTTACATGCTTACATGCTCATATACCTCCCGGCAAACACACCAAAACAACACATTTCTCATGCCTCTGCTCACTCGCTATGCGGTCTACCTGTATTTTTCAAATTCAAAAATGACAGTCCCTATGATTAATTTAGGCCTCAGTTCAATATTATTTTTACCTAACCTTTTCTATTTCTGTAAGAATGAATCATCTATTTAAAGCAACGGAATTTCCCTTACAGCTACTGACCAAATGAACCTTATGTGCCGCACAGTATCTGAACAATCAGAGGCTAAGACACTGATATGGCAATCTATAACCTCCCCTCGCAGGACATACAATCTGTTATAAGTGGTTGAAACATTCACTTGTGTTTTTATGAGTTATCTCTTTGTTTTAGAATGTATTTTCTTTGGCTGGTTATTATAAAAGTTATTTTATAAATGTAGCTCCTTTTAGTTGATATTATATTGTAGAATATTTATATATGAATGTCATTTGATTTGCTCATTACAAGAATCCCATAGCCACCCTAGTGATCCATATCTGGTGACTCTGGCTTTCTTGGAAGCTGCTTATGGTAAATTTTTCTGTAAGATCGTAGTGTGGCCCAGACTGGGTTCTTAAGATTAGTTTTCCTAGAAGCTTTGCGTACATGAATCCCTCCTTGTTATGTGTATCTGGTAAATGTTGTATTTCTGACACTCTGGGAAGTCACAGTTCCTTTTGCCAAGTTAATAAAATAAAAAAAAAGTTAATAAAGCATTTTATTAGATGGGTTGTGGCTCTTAAATATTGTTCTCAATTGTATTTATCATATCTCATTGATTTTAGCATGGATTTTTTTATAAAGCATGTGTTCTGACCTATTCTAGGTGATATTATGGGTTAATTAATTGTAATATCATATGGATTTTGGTTGTTAAATCTCATTTATTTAACACATCCCAGTGATATTAGCATAAATGTATTTTATAAAGGGCCTATTCCACCCATTCCGTTCTGTTCTGGCTCTTAAACTGTCCGGCTAACCACACTCCGTCACACAAAGCTACAGCTCATCAGAAGGACCCAATTCACCCTGATGTCTGAATTATCCATTATAATCTCTCCCTAATTTACTAATAGTAAAAAAATGCTTAAAGTGCATTTATTTGTTAAATGTTCTTATATGTTGTTTACACTTGTAATCTCAAACAGGTTACCATTTTGGGCAAAGGTGGCTGCACTTTTGGCCTTCTCTGCTCCATTGTAATTACAAAGCTCATACTCTTATATATATCTTTATGTTAGCTAATGCATGTATCTAGGTCTAGTGTGTCTGTTTGCAACCATTGTTCCTGCTTTATATATAATGTCGTGTCTCATAACACCGTGGTGCAATCCATATATATTCTGGCACTCTATTGAAGAGTTTATATATATGACCTCTGTACAAGAATAATTCCTAGTTAAAATATATTATTTTATGAAGTTTTTTTCCTTTCCCTCATCCAACCCTTTCTCATCCTACTTTCTCATCCTTTACTTTTCTAGGCTTCCAGGGGTGTTTACTTAATGCTTGAAACAATCTACTGTCTAATACACACCATATTTTTATTTACTCCAAGGTAACAATGATTACATACTCACACAAATGTACTTTTCTTGCTGCAAACAGGGTGTTATGAATAAGCTACAGCACTCCCATAACCTTTTAGCAGTGTCCTTGTATGTTGTACAGCAACCCTAAACAGTTTACTATAAATCTTGTATACATACATGTTCCTGTATGCATGTATACAAAGAAAGCTTTCATAAAAATAAGTTTAAAAAAAATTCAAATGGGAGTTGGTCAAATCCATAATGGCCAAGGTTCACTAAACTGTGAATGGGATGTTAAGTGGACATCCAAGATTATGATATATAATATATGCAGGAAGCATTGTGTTGAAGAGCTGACAATCTGTTTTGATGTTGCTGCAGCATACAATGTCGGTTTTCAGTGTTGTGGAGCTGATGTGTAAGTGTCAGCAATGTGTGCAGTGTGTAGTGTAAATAGGCTGCGTGCGCGAGGAAAATCCGTTAGGGTAGCTATGTACTTCCGCATTGCAGAAGTTAGTGTTGTAAAATGGCGGCTAATGTGTGTGGTACGCGTCTGTGGATGATTTAGAGTCCTTGTTAATAGTGTATCTTGGACCTCATAGGTGTTTTTCGGGAAAAACCGTATGTGCTTTGTGGTGTTTTGCGTGCTTAGGGTCCTGTAGCCTCATTTTCGTTTTTTTCGGCAGCCATTTTTTCTCTCAATTTTCGTGTGTCTAAAGTCTTGAATTTGGAATTAAATTGAGGTGTAACTTCAGCTGCAGAGGTCCTGGGTGCCCCTCCTTGGTGTGTGTGTAAGGTTTTTATGTATTTGGTGTGTGTATTTATTGTGTTTCTATTGTTTTTATGTCGCGCGGGTCGGGCGTTAAGGTCGTATTTTTGCATCCTTGTTAATAGTGAAGTTTGGACCTTGTACGGCTTTTTCGGAAAATCTGTATGTGTTTTGTGGTGTTTTGCGTCTTTAGGGTCCTGTAGCCTCGTTTTAGTTTTTTTCGGCAGCCATTTTTGCTCTCGCTTAGGGGATTTTCGTGTATCTAAACGCTTTAATTTGGACTTAAATTGAGATGTAACTCCACTTGCAGAGGTCAAGGGTGTCCCCCATTGCTGTGGGTAAGCTTTGTATGCGTTTATTGTGTGTATTTATAGTGTTTATAATGTTTTCATGTGCGCTGGGTTCGGGCGGTAAGGTCGTAAAGTCCTGCGGCTCGTATTTGTGGATGCTAAGTCTGTAAATTTTGCGGTCGACGTGGGAGCCTCCACCTCCGCAAATGCTTTGCGAGTTCCTCAGTTGCAGGCAAGGAGCGACTTTGGCGCTCTTTGACAGCAACTGTGGCCCTCGCTTCGCGTTAGCAACGACCCACATGCTCACAACTATATATGTGATAATCACATGTTTTTTTTTTATGAATCTTCTCTGAAGTTATATCCTGAACAAGAAAAAAAAAAGAATTAAGTCAAATCTGAAATTAAATAACAAAATTTTACTTTTGTTATTTCATTTCAGATTTGACTTCATTCTTTTTTTTTTTCTTTCTTTTAGCTTTTTTATCTTTTTCAATTTAATTAAATCCACATTACAGTTTTGTTGTTTGAGTGGGCCAACTTGCTAGATGTTTTAGCTGAAAAAGTACATAAAATTGTTATGTAATTCTACCTCAAATGGATTTTCAATGGCTCTCCAATTCCAGCTTTATCTCAGCAGGGGTATCTGGGAAAAACAACTTATTTTTTAGATCAGGCTATATAAAAAAACACTGTAGCCCTAAATCACTTTTTGCAATATTATATTTTAGAAGTTATAAATAACCAGAATACATAGCTGATTCTACATTAAATACTACTGTAACAGTGCAACTTTCATGACTTTTAAGTGATATGAATAATTTTCAGTTTATTATGATTAAAAATAGATAGTGATACCCTAAACAATATATGCTTTTGTATAATTGTTTGCTTAGAATATCTGGTAATTGACTTCCTTTAGGATGTTTAATATTTATTTAATGTCATTTACTCCTGATGCTGGGCAACCATAATGTATTTGTGAGGAGGCTGAGCATCACCTCTAGGAGCCACTCAAGAGTCATGGGGAGAGTATTGGCTGCAGATACTGAATTTAATATATTTGGGAGGGGTAGCAACTGAAGTTAGTTATTGATATACAAGTGGGTAGAAATGGATAAAGTCTTGGGAGGATAGATTCAAGAAGTGACCGAATTACATATCTATCTATCTATCTATCTAATAATTACTGGATTGTGATAGATAGATTATATATATATATATATATATATATATATATATATATATATATATATATAGTAAATAAAAAGTACATCTGTGTTCACATTTGAATGTCTAAAGCAAGTTAAAAAACCTGCTTCCAGCTCAGAGTTCCAAGAAAAACAGTTATTACACTGCATTCTGGGAAGTTGAGCTGGGACACACAAACATGGCCACAAATGCCTCACTCTTCATTCCTTAGCCATTATCAATCATGGCTTCCTTTAAGCTTATGCATGCTGTATTACACAGCTTTAATGCAAAGCCAAGGTTGGAATAAACACAGGCTGAGTATCCAATCCATGTACAGCTGTTTCAAGCTTACTGGCTATCATCAGCATGGAGCGGGATCTCAGCCTGTGTTGTGGAAATTATGAGTAGGTAGTTCACCACAACAATCATTTATAATATGGTGGGCAAAAGAGTGATAGAAGCCCTCCACCGTACAGTAGTACAGTAAATAAAAAGTACATCTGTGTTCACATTTGAATGTCTAAAGCAAGTTAAAAAACCTGCTTCCAGCTCAGAGTTCCAAGAAAAACAGTTATTACACTGCATTCTGGGAAGTTGAGCTGGGACACACAAACATGGCCACAAATGCCTCACTCTTCATTCCTTAGCCATTATCAATCATGGCTTCCTTTAAGCTTATATATATTTAAATATTAATAATGAGTATTGCAGGATATTGTAATACCTTTTGTATTGGACAAACGCCTTATTTATATTGATGCGGTTCAACCTCTCTTTATCAAGTCTGAAGCAACACTAACATGAGATGGAACCCTCAGTTTGAATGTTAACAGTGATGCAGAGAGAGTGGAGACAGCATCTGACATCATCAGGTAAATACATATACAGTAGGGGGAATAAACACAACATAGTATAGGAAACATACATAAACATATTATATACACTAAGGATGAATTTACATAGACATTCAATAAGAAAGCACAATGAAGACAATTGTACCCCAGTTGGACACCATTTTTGCCAGAATGATCACTCCATCCAACACCAAAAAATCTAAAAATTCAGAGGAAATGTTAAAAACATCAAAGAGAGAAAGGCATTTAAAATCACATTCTTCAATACTAGAAATACAAGACTTAATATTGACTTGGGTTTTCTAACACATTATGACAATTTCATTTGAGTTTTTCCTATTTTACTACAATAGGCTTGTCATTTTTAGTAAGATGTTTGTTCAATAAAATGGATTTAGCTGTGAGCTAAAGTGCTCTGTTTTTTCCATGTATATATTGATGTATATGTATATATAGTATGTGTATATATGTTTTCTAAACAATGGGCCTTATTCAATTGCAGTTGCCTTCATAATTTGCAACAGTTACAGAGCAATTCAATTGAACAAGCCCGCAGCTACATGGCCAAAAGCCAAAACCGTAAACCATGCACACGCAAGTAGCATTTCAGAACATGATCATGATCAGGTTAAGCAAGGCCATAACTACTGATTTAGAAACAGCCAATAGTAAGTGAGACTGTCATCATGACATCAGTAAAACACAGAGGTTAAAGTCAATCAATTAGTGTTGAAACGTCCGATATTAGATCGGAATCGCAATCCGGCAATGTACAAATAAATAAAAATGAATGAAGGAAATGTTCTAGTCCATGTGGGTGGCCTGATATGTATTAACTCCTTGATTTTCAAGATTGATATAACACGGAAATATACAGTGAGAAAAAAAAATGTAATTGCAGATTTGCGAGCTTGAGACTGTTGTGCAATTAATTCCAATGTCTTTCATCGCTTTCCCTGTTTTCAAAGTGCTGTATTGATTTTTTTATTTGCATTTACAGTGCTACGATCAGGTGTTTAGCCCCCTTGTGAGTCCTATCTGGTTCTCATTGGATTTTCCTCTACATTTGCCATTTACAGGTGTGAAAACAATTGCGGGCTTGAGGAATTGTAGCAATTGAATAGCGGTTTCTGATTGTAACATTTAAGGGCTTGAAAGATCAAAGGCTCAGCTGGGTTTGAGTTACGATTTCGACAAGTCTGTAACCCGCAAATTGTTTTTTGTAGCCAAAAGACGCCAAATGAATAGCAAATTAGTTTACGGGCTCCAGTAACTTACAATTGCTCAATTCAATAAGTCCCTAAGTTGTGTTGATTCCCCCTATATGTATTTACCTTATGATATTAAATGTTGTCTCCACTCTCTTTGCATCGCTGTTTATATTCAAACGGTGGGCTCCATCTTATGTCAGTATTGCTTCAGACTTGATAAAGAGAGGTCAAAGCTTCCAATATAAAAGGCATCGGAATATACTGCAATACTCATCATATATATTGTGACAAAGATGGCCGTTTGCCACAGGAATCCTTTATGACAAAAGGTTCAGCAATACAGATTTCAGATGCAGAAGACTTGTTTATTAGTATGGCTCATAAACAAGGATTAGAAATAATGAAAATAAAAATCTACATATACGTTTCTTACTAAACGTGCAGGAACACCCTGACTATACCCGGGCAGCCTCTCTGCTCCGGAGAAATTATAACTCATGAAGAAAACACACAGTCTCTTATAGTGCCACCTTGTGGCCAGGATCCAGATAGTCTTTTGCAGTGCCACCTTGTGGCCAGGATACAAATATTCCTCTTCTAGTTGGTGTAGTGCCACCTTGTGGCCAGGAAACAAACAGTCTCTGTTTTATTAGAAGTCTTTACTCTGTAGATTGTCGTCTTTAAACTTCATACCACAGGATGGGGTTCTGGCCCGCCCTACTCTCCAGATACCCCAACCTCCAGGGACCCTTAGCACCCTCTTCTGGTGAAGGCTACAAATCTGTTCAACGACACAGACTTCTCCCTGGGGTTATCAGACTCTGCAATAGTACCTTTACATCCAGGATTTCACAATTAGCCTGCAGGGCTGGTTTTGCTCCAACAGCAGCTTTACTTTGTTATCTGTGTGAGCAAACTTTCACACAAGCTTCTCTTATAGCAGTCCAAACAGCTAACAACGTTCTCTTGTTAGCTGCAACTCCCAGACTCCTCACTGGCATAGACCTGGTCTCTTTTTAGGCTACTCTGCCTGGGAATCCTCCTCAGTCTGTCATTCACTTACTTGGTGCTTTTGTAGCTTCACCTCCTGACGGTGTAGTTGCTCTGACCGCTCTGTTAGTCCAACGACTTCAAGACAGCACACACTTCTTTCTGTCATCCAAATCTGGCAGCCACAGTAAAACAAGATTTCCTCCAGGTTCTTTTTCCAAAGTTCAAACGGTAGATCCACACAGGATCAGCCAGCAAGCTCTTCTCTTGTGGCTTGCTCTGGCTGCTAGCAGCAGCAGTACACAACTTAGGCCAGAGCCTAATTATTATCGTTTATTTATAACTCGCCAACATATTCCGTAGCGCTGTACATAAGATACGTTCAAGACAAAGATACATACAAATTAACACATAGTAAAACAAGGAGGGCCCTGTCTTTGAGTTTGGAATCCAGTGTCCATGGTGCTTTCCCTAAAACACCTTGTGGGATTGAAACTCGCAGACTTACCCCTTTCCATGTCTGCTTTCCAGGCTTTAAAGAGAAACTGCACCTGCACCAAAGTAGGTCTTCAGGAGTTAACTTCGTCACTCCTGTCAAGAACTCTTTACTCTTTACTTGGCACCATCCTCTAGGGGGCAAACGATAACAATATATATATATATGCGAGGGTCACAGTTGCTGACATGGAGCACCGAAGGCACTCATTGCCAACAACTGCGGACCTCGCAAAATTTACGGACTTACAAAAAAAAAATACGAGACGCGGAACTTAGAAAAAAAACCATTACGACCACGTAAAAATACGACCTTACAGCACGAAACCCGCACAAATGAAAACATTAAAAACACAATAAATACACACAACAAATACATAAAAAGCTTACCTATAGAAAGGGGGGCACCGAGGACCTCGAAAAGTGAAGTTACAGCTCAATTAAAATCGAAATAAAAGAGTTTAGACACTCGAAAATCACCTAAACGAGGGAAAAATGGCCGCCGAAACAAACAAAAATGAGGCTAAGGACGCAAAACTACTACACTTACTGGCAAAACGGAACAAATGCTCCAGACCAGTTCACGAGGCACGTAACACACACTATGTGGCACGTACCACACTCTTATTACCCACCATTTTACATGAAACACACAACTATTAGCCGCAAAATGGCGGCTGGAACTCAAATTTAACGCTGGAATGCAAATAGCGCATGCATATTGCGTTCTAACGGTTTCAAGCACCTAAAAGTTTATAAATACTGCCCACTTTCCAGAAAATTCTACATTTCTTCTCAGGTGATGAACGGAGTGACTGGACATGTCACTGCTGCTGTTACTACAGAAGAGAATTACTTCCTAATTTACAACTTCACAATCTGCAAATTCCAACTGAGAGGTAAGCTATAATATATTTCATTTATTAAGAAAGACCCCCAAAAAAACACTTAAAAAAAAAAAATACATTTCAAACATTTACAACCAAAACGTCATTCATGTATAGTGACATGTGAAATGCACATATATGTGTATAGGCCCTACAACAAGCTAATCTTAACTCAAACTAATCAAAGAAGTATATTCAACTGACATTAATTCAGAGGAAATAATGCTACAAAAAAAATTACACCCATACATATTTAACCTGCAGCTGAATCTTTCCCATTTTTTCACTATTCAGACTCTGCTTTAACAGTGTCACTCAAGAATTTGCAGCGCGGACTGTGAAAGTGGATTACTTTTAAAGAACAGAAAGAAAGAAGAAGAGGTAAGATAGAAAAATACATTACATGCAGAAAAAGACCATGCTTTGCAAAACCAAAACAAAGAATATACAATAACCATTTCCCTTTCTCTTTCAAACAGACACTACAAGAAGACTGGCGGATTAGACATATTACAAAGTTCATGTTAAGAGTACAAGCACGTTTTCAGACACAATGTAAATGTTGTATTTCATGTTAAAGACTAATCCAGGGAGTAATCCGATCGCCAGTTAATGGGGTCAGGAAGGAATCATTTTTGTCCCCACTTTGATACAATTGGCTAAGCTTCAAAGAGGGTTTTTACTGTTTGCCTTCCTCTGGATTCAATGTATATTTCAGTTAATAGTTCTTGATCTACAAGTTTCATGGTAAAAAAAATTAGCTCAAGTTTACAATACTGATTAATCTAAAGTTCAACTGCTCTTACATTCAAATGTTAACACTTTTACTACAAAACTCTAACAGTTACTCAACAAGAAAAGAAAATGTTCAGAAAATAAACATGTTTAATATAATAATTGTACTTATTTTGACATAACAAAAAGGTTACAAGTGTAAAATACGTATATTACTAACCAAACAAATTTACAAACATACACATCTCATTGCCGTCATTTTTTGACAGGCAAGTCGCTAGTATCTATATAATCTGCAGGGATTGCTGTCCCCCTCACCCCCCTTAGTTCCTACACTACTGTAGATTTATTCTATGAGAAAATTGCTGTCCCAGCCTCAGTAAAGACTGTGAAGTCTAGAGTGAAAGTACTATGTTAAAGAAAGAATTGTAGATAACTGGAACAGACTTAAAGTGAAAGTAATAGTAACAAACACATTTAAGGAATTTAAGATTGCCTGTGATAAGCATAATGCTATCCTGAGGCTTAATTAAGTCAAACGTTTAGGTAACTACAAAAGTTTTGTTGTTGTTCTTATCTGCTGTCAAATCAATGTTTCTATTGAATAACTAGAGGTTGATATCAAATAAGAATTGATAGGCCTATCTAGTTTTCCTATTATGTCTGCTTAAAATATTAGCTTAATTAGGAAAGCTTTATATATACCCTAGTCTTGTATGAATTATTTTGCTGTACTCATCCCCACTATTTGCTGTCATTGCTATTTTACTCCTCTCCCTTTATATAAAGTAATATTTGTCCACATCACCACTAATTTTATCATCCCCTGTTTCTAATTGTGTCCTTTTGTTCTAGTATCCCCCTTTTTCTGAAACATGCTTCCTTGAATCTTCCTCAATTTTGTAATATGTGTGAAGGTTTCTATCATAACACCCCTCTTCCTTCTCTCCTAAAAGCTTTGACTGAGCATGCCCAGCCTTTTTTTGTGTAGATTACAACACTCAATACAATGTAACCAAAAGCCTCAGGGCTGACCAGTAATTAATAACAATGATCTGTTTGAGATTGGATCAGAACCCCTGACTACTGACAGCTCAAAATGGCAAAATTGAAATATAATTTTAAATACAATCCAATTGATAAAGTATCTATTACCTATAGTTTTACATTATACCATATTTGGAACAACTTTAAGGGCATTATACCTTTCCTTATAAATTCAGAGCACCTGGTTTTAAAATGAATTCTAAGTATGTATAAACATCGATCTATTTTTTTTTTTTTATTCATACATTTCCAGTGTTTATCTGAAATTCCAATCATATAATATTTCCGTTTGTTGCATCCTATTAGTTGCTATGATAAGTCCATATGTGCCCGGCTGTAATATAGAGAAATCTCGCCTGAAGTTCTGAAAGTTGTAAAAGAAAAGCTCTTTGATCAGCATTTTCTGTAAATGTATAAAATGGTCTTATTTTTAACTTGCATTTCTCTCTTTTTATTCAAGATTTGAGGAATAAACTGTTTCTCACTGTATAAACTAGGCTAATGCAAATCCTCACTTGCACATGCTTAAATTTGCTGTTGCCTATAATTATATTGAACAATTACACTTTTGAAATAAAGTTTATCTTTGCTAAATCGCCATAATCAAGACAAGTGACCTTCTTGGCTCTGTAAAATCATAAATGAAAGGCAGGGGGCAGTTGGAGGAGAGGCAATTCTATATATCATAAAAGGAAACAGCTGGACCGGACAATGAATGGATCCCACCGTTTAGGTCTTCTCCTCTGCGTTTTTTTTTGTGTTAGGTATTCCCCTGGAAGGAGCTTTGCTTCAGGATCTGTGGAGAGCAGGAATGCTGTTCTGTAACATAGATGCTGGATTCCCTGGTAGCTGGACTGGAGCAAAGTGATTAAAATAACTATTTCCTACCTGTCAGAAATACAAGTGACATAAAACAATATATAATAAACATACACCAATATCAGGCATATTCGACATGGACACAATCAGTATAACAAGAGGGTAGTAACGCAATACCCCCAAAAAACAAAAACAAGGGATACTCCCCGGGGATAAGGATCTCCAGACGTTAGACAGTCCACACAGGGTAAACTATAGTTATCAAAGGTGTAGACCTGCACTGAAAACAACAAAGTACAGGGGTGTCATGTTTATCCTGTGCTTACCCAGGAGGGGATTCCATTTGGGAATACTGGACTCGGCTCATTTGGGGAAGAAAGAGAAGCAGGTACCACCGTACTTTATTACATGCTTCTCCCCCATCAGGACTGTCTTCACAGTAATAATAATAGTACTGGACCAATGTTCATTATTGACCCTGGGTACTTTCTCTGCAATCTTGAACGTCCTTTTCTATAACCTGTATTCCACAAAACATAGCCACCAGATGCGGACGTAATCAAAATACGTCCAAAAGTACCACTGGTATGATTGTGATCCGTCCCTCCATATTACCTCACCTCCATGCTGCTTGCCTGAATACACGGCCTGTATCCCACCCAAAAACATAACTCTACAATAATTGCCAATGTCTGATAACTGCAACCTTTGAATCTACATTGATTTTTTTTCCATAAATCCAGTCCCTGTAAATCTTTGTTGATGGCCCCATTTGTTCTTTGTGATATGCGTATACAGCTGTGTCCTTGGTCTAGTCAAAATTGCACTGAAATGAAGCAGCAGAGAGAAATAAACTAAAGCAAAGATGTCCTGTTTTTGACATGTAATTGTACTGAAATAGCTTTGCTATATTAATATTTTTAATATAATTTATTTTCAGTATTGTACAGGCAGAATTATTTAATATTTAAGTAAGCTTAATGTTTAAGCATTTCTTTAATAATACATTTACAAAAATCTATTTTAAGATATCATGGTTATCAAATATTTAAGAACACACTCCTTTGAAGAACTACACTTGAAAATACACAATTTCCTTTTTGATTTAAAAAAAATAATACCGTCTTCAGTGTATTACCATTCATGTACATTATGCTGAAGTGGAAGCTGCCATTTTAGTTTTTACTCACCAACTTAAGGTGGGAGGTAACAATGGCAATGTTCAGCTAAAACTACTGAGGACACATCCTCCTCAGACAGAGACTGCAAGAAGCAGCCCAGTAAAGAAAAAATCTGCAGTAGAATTAATTGAACATAACAATGAAAATGTTAAATGCTGGGTTTATTATTCAATTTTCTTAATATGATTTGCCTGTTATTTTACTTATTTAAAAACATTTTTTTTATCAATGTGGTTTGAATAAAATTAAAAATAAATGTAAAACATGTTTTGTGTTAATCCGTCTTTCACTCATAAGAACTGATTTGTGTTCTATCTTCTTGTATGCCTTTCAATACACCTGAAGAAGTTCTGTATGGAGGAAACGCTTAGAAGCCTGTTATGTTGTCTTGCCGATACCTCTGTGTTTGTGAGTATATTTTTTAAAGCACATAATATTGTTTTCATGCTACACTAGTTGGTATTTTTGCTCTCTTTCCACTTTCTTCTATATTATTTGTGTAGCATTATTTTTCCACATACTGTGGCCAGAAACTAGACTGAAACACATCTAGTATGGAACAGCTGTCTGTGTGTATATTTGCTTCAATATATCTAACCGAAATTATGTTTCAAAAGCTATCCAGAACTGAGGTGTGTATGTTCAAGAGATCCACGTTTATAGTGGATATAGGCAATATACTGTCAGCCTAATTAGCATGAAATTACCCAGAATCCTTAGAGGAGCCCTGTACACTGAGCTAAATCTGTGGGAAAACTGATTTTCTTTTGGGATATATATTTTCATGTACATTAGATCAAAAAAGTATTGCTTGAAAAATCAGATAAATACCATAAAATGCATTCCCTTGATAGTTACATATTCCCCATTTTATGCATTTTTAGCAAATAACTTTATTACATGTTAAACTTATACAATTCAGTAAAATATTCTAGTTTTTCTCAGCAAAATGTCATCTAATTGGAATTCCTATTACTTTCAGGTCCAGTCTGCAGAGATTATATTTGTAAAATATCTTCACCATCTCTGTTTTCAATACATTTGTCCTTTTAGGAACATTATAATTTTGTTGATTTGGCATTTTCCACTCACATTATTTGCTCAGCAGTTAATATTAAAACATGCTTGCGAAGCATAAACTTCAAAACTGTTAGAGCGCATTAAAATGAGCTGCAGATGCCTTTTGGGATATAAATGCATTTAAATGTGTTATGTATTGTAAATCTTATTTGTTGGTTAAAATTAACAACATTTTAGAGTTGGTGTAGTTTATATAAAAATGACAGCATGGAATTTTATAAGGCCAACTTTTTTTACTGTCTAGCTATAATTTAAATGATGAGTCAAAAAATATAATTTGCTAAATTATTCTATTAAAGGACCACTGTATTAGGGAATAGCTTCCATGTTTGTAGGGTATGTTACAAACAAACATATTATCACGCCATGAGCATAAATTAATTATTAAAGAAAGTCGTATTTTTCCCACTTGGCAGTGATTTTATTCTTTTTTATACTGCCCTAGACCAGTTTCATTTTCTGTTCCACCATCTGATCTAATATTCACTGTAAAACATACTCTTCTCCCTCTCTGCACTAAAACTAACTATAAGAGGCCCCCGGGGTACATACAGTCAGGTCCATAAATATTGGGACATTGACATAATTCTAATCTTTTTGGCTCTATACACCACCACAATGGATATAAAATTAAACGAACAAGATGTGCTTTAACTGCAGACTTTCAGCTTTAATTTGAGGGTATTTACATCCATATCAGGTGACGGGGTAGGACTTACAACAGTTTGTATATGTGCCTCCCACTTTTTAAGGGACCAAAAGTAATGGGACAATTGGCTGCTCAGCTGTTCCATGGCCAGATGTGTGTTATTCCCTCATTATCCCATTTACAAAGAGCAGATAAAAGGTCCAGAGTTAATTTCAAGTGTGCTATTTGCATTTGTTGCTGTTAACTCTCAATATGAGATCCAAAGAGCTGTCACTATCAGTGAAGCAAGCCATCATTAGGCTGAAAAAACAAAACAAACCCATCAGAGAGATAGCAAAAACAGTTTGTGTGAATATTTTTATTATTAACGTTTTTATTAACATAATTTAGATATTAGGTCTTCTTTTATATGTCTGGAGATATTAGTGGTCTTCTATCTAAAATACCATCTACCGTATTTTTCGCCGTATAAGACGCACTTTTTCTTCCCCAAAACTGGGGGAGGAAAGTTGGTGCGTCTTATACGGCGAATATACCTTTTCAAACTGCCTCTGTCCTCTTGATCTCACCCCAGTGCTTCCTACCAGCATCGCGTCGGCCGGTGCGTCCTAGTGATGTCACACACGCAACGCTGCAGTACACGAGGAGTGCTGGTAGGAAGCGCTGGGGTGAGATCAAGATGGCAGAGATCAGAAGAAAGGTGAGGATCAGGAGGGTCAGGGAGGGTCAAGGGCTCCCAAATGCTCCCAAATGCTGCAGTATATGTATATGTATGTGTGTATGTGTGCATGTATGTGCATGTATGTGTGTGTATGTATGTGTGTGTATGTGTATGTGTGTATGTATGTGTGTGTATATATGTATGTATGTGTATGTATATTTATGTGTGTATGTATATGTATGTATGTGTATCTATATATATATATATATATATATATATATATATATATGTGTGTGTAATGTAGGTGTGTATCTGTGTGTAAAGTGTATTTGTGTTTGATTCAGATTTGTTTTTCTTGTTTTCCTCCTCTAAAAACTAGGTGCGTCTTATCTGCCGGTGCGTCTTATAGGGCGAAAAATACGGGTAAGTTAAAATGTTAGCTGTCCCACAGTTTCAAAATAATGTTAAAGATGAACCTTGGATTGGAATCACAGTGAGAATATAACATGTCTTCCTGACCTGGGGCTCTATTCCATGGATCCTGTAAGAACTGCTGACTCTCAGCTAAGGGAATTTTGAAAAGCTAATTGCAGAGGTAATCTATGGATGGCACAAAAAAAAGAATCTTATAAAACTTCCTGACTCACACCCATGGGGATTTATCTGTAGCTTGTAATCTCTAATATGTGCTTGCAGGAGACTCAAAGTCTGATGTCAGTAGTCTCCACAGCAACGTTAAAGAATGGTACCCACTAACTAACGTGAAAACACTACACTATTATCCTCCCAGATCCCTATCTATCTATCTATCTATCTATCTATCTATCTATCTATCTATCTATGATACTTAAATCTACCTGTCAGCACCAGAACTATCCCCGTCTTTTCGCGAGCAAATTGCCAATCGCCTCTCTAGCATATGCTCCTGGATGCCTGCCCGTCAAACTCAACATATCAAAGACTAAGTTCCTTCTCTTCCCATCGTCTATCCCAGCTTCCACTCCTCAATTATCTCTCACTGATGACAGTGCCATCATCACACCCACCTCTCAGGCCCATTGTCTTATGGTTCTTCTGGATCCTGCCCTCTCTTTCACTCTGCTTATGACCTTATTCTGTCCTCTTCTCTTACCACCTCCTCTCACTCCCTCATTCAGGACTTTTTACAAGCTGCCCCTATGCTATGGGACTCCTTGCCTCGCTCCACAAGACTATCTTCCTGCCTCAAATCCTTCAAAGCCTCACTAAAAAACTTAATACGCACAATGCATCTATCAACCTTTTATATCCAGACCATATCTGTTAAATTGTAAGTCTGATAGTTTTTAATTTTGATACGGAAATAAGCATTTTGATTTTAAGCTCAGACTGGCCCCCCCCGTTATTTTGCAATGTGTTAAACCCCAGTATTTAACCCCAGTATAGCGTTATGGAATATGTTGTCATGTTACAAAAAAAGATAATAATAATAAAAACTAATTTTGGTCTTGTTTTTATTATATTTTATTTTTTTATATTTTTCATACAACTCTTTTTTTTTGTTTTAGCTTTTTTGTCGTTATTTTTATTTTATGTAATATTTATTAGTTATTTCTCTTTTATAATTATTTTTAAGATGATAGTTTTATGGACTATGGGGGTCCTTGCGGACTCTCATGGGGGAAAGGGTATGGTAGACTCCTATGGTGGAAGATAGTGTGCAATTACAATTACATAGGGCCTCATTCTATTAGCGGCCGTAAATCGGCCGTAAGGCTGCGATTCCTTGCGGGGGTTCAGTTAACTCGCGATTCTATTATACGGCCCCGCAAGGATCTCATCTTACGGCCGGCCGCATATCTTGGAACCGGCCGTAAGCTGTGAAATATAAAAACGCAAAAATAAATTCAAGCCTGCACTGTACAGCTCTGTAAATGCTAGGGATCATATTGGGGGACATGAGGATTAAAAGAAACCCACTCTCAAGCTTGCACATCAGCCCAAACCCGAGTTCAAATTAACTGTTTATTTTCCGGCTGCGGCGTGGGCGTGTCTGAGGTGCTCCAAGCACTCTGGACTTTTTACATGGATATTTTACGGATATTAAAAATAAAATATTTTACGGATTTGAGTACAGGATAATTATGTGCTATTTTTTCTAACACCTAAAATCCCTTTATAGTCTTCGCAAAGTGCAGGATGGCTTTATTTAAGCTATTTTATGTGCTTAATTGGTGCTAGCGGGACCTCTTTCCTGCAAGTAAGCTGCGGCTCGCTTTTAGCCTTGCAGAGAGGTTTCCCGGAGGAATTGAATTGCAAAACTCTTGCGGACGTTTTAGATCAAAGGCTTTCCTCTGGCGCGAGCGGCCGCAAGAGATAGCAAGGCACCGGCCGCAAGCCTGCCGGAGCCTCCGGCCGTAAGGGAATAGAATAGCCGAATAGCTTGCGGCCGGTCCTTGCGGCCCCGCAACGGCTGCGGCCGCTAATAGAATGAGGCCCATAGTGTCCATTACAACCAATTTGAATGTCTTACATTATAATCAATAAGCCTTTAGTCCTAGTCCTAATATTAATATTTTGAAGAACTACATAGGCACAATATTTTTAGAATGTAAAAATAATTATTTTACCTTTTCAATGTAATTATGCTGCTGTGAAATATACAATTCTGTTTTTTTCAACTCCCTGAGGTGGGACAAGACTTTAAATGCACAGAGTGTTTTTATCGGCTCAATGGGGACTCATCATCTAAAACTGCTAGTGATTTGAATAAAAGTGACGTAAAGCTCATTAGTTTGCAAACACACCACTAATATACATACATAATCAGCTGAGAAAATGGATAACTGTAGTGAAAAAAACAATTGTATATACCGTATTGGTCCGAATATAAGCCGCACCGTCTTATATTCGCGACCGTAAAATAAAATCATTGCCGATTTGCAAACTTTGCTTGTTATGGGTGCGGCTTCTATTCGCGAACGCAAAATTCCTGCCGATTTGCGCGATTGCGAGTTAAGGGTGCCGATTTTCGTGCTTTAGACTGCGGTATTGAATAACGATTTACGGTTTTAGTGATTCTAACATCCTGTAAGGCCTGTAGCCTGCAAAAAAAGCCACAGTGCTAATTAGAAAGCCGGTTTCTTGCAATGGCTGATCACTTTGAGAGTCTTTTTCTCTCCAATTTTACGGGTGCGGCTAATATTTGCGTACTATCTTTTTTCTATTTTTTCCCCTTGTACTTTACGGGTGCGGCTTATATGCAGGTGCGGCTTAAATTCGGACCAATACGGTACTTTATTTATTTACTTTATTATTATTGTAAAGATTTGCGTTTGGGGACAAGTTAACCCTTTACAGAAAGAGTTATGTTCTCTCTATTCTTCCCACCCGTTCACCTTTCAAGTCCAGACTAATTCCATCACCAGAGACAGGAAATTTGAACATCTTGATAGCAGCCTGCCTGGTGGGATTATCTTGCTGAGGACAGAAAATATCATAAACAGTGGGGGGGATTTGATCTCCTGCTGATTTTGAACGTTTGGCCACTGACAAAGAAATGAACAGTCTATAATTTTAATGGTAGGTGTATTTTAACAGTGAGAGACAGAATAACAAACAAACAAAAAAACGCATGTCAAAAAAGTTATAAATTGATTTGCAGGTCAATGAGGGAAATAAGTATTTGACCCCTTCGACTTAGTACTTGGTGGCAAAACCCCTGTTGGCAATCACAGTGGTCAGACGTTTCTTCTAGTCTGCCACCTGGTTTTGCACACAACTCAGGAGGGATTTTGTCCCACTCCTCTTTGTAGATCCTCTCCAAGTCAGGTTTCAAGGCTGATGTTTGGCAACTCGAACCTTCAGCTCCCTCCACAGATTTTCTTAATATGCTTCTTATTGAGCCACTCCTTTGTTGCCTTGGCTGTGTGTTTTGGGTCATTGTCATGCTGTAATACTCATCCACGACCCATTTTCAATGCCCTGGCTAAGGGAAGGAGGTTATCATCCAAGATTTGACGGTACATGGCCCCGTCCATCCTCCCTTTGATGGGGTGCAGTTGTCCTGTCCCCTTAGCAGAAAAACACCCCCAAAGCATAATGTTTCCACCTCAATGTTTGACAGTGGGGATGGTGTTCTTGGGGTTATAGGCAGCATTCTTTCTCCTCCAAACACGCTGAGTTGATTTGATACCAAAGAGCTTGGTTTTGGTCTTATCTGACCACAACACTTTCACACAGTTCTACTCTGAATCATTCAGATGTTCATTGGCAAACTGCAGACGGGCCTGTACATGTGCTTTCTTGAGCAGGGGGACCTTGCAGGAGCTGCAGGATTTCAGTCCTTCACGGGGTAGTGTGCTACCAATTGTTTTTTTGGTGACCATGGTCCCAGCTGCCTTGAGATCATTAACAAGATCCTCCCGTGTCATTCTGGGCTGATTCCTCACCCTTCTTATGATCATTGAAACTCCACGAGGTGAGATCTTGCATGGAGCATCAGACCGAGGGAGACTGGCAGTTATTTTGTGTTTCTTCCATTTGCGAATAATCGCACCAACTGTTGTCACCATCTCACCAAGCTGCTTGGCAATGGTCTTGTAGCCCATTACAGCCTTATGTAGGTCTATAATCTTGTCCCTGACATCCTTGGACAGCTGTTTGGTCTTGGCCATGGTGGAGAGTTTGGAATCTGATTGATTGCTTCTGTGAACAGGTGTCTTTTATACAGGTGACAAGCTGAGATTAGGAGCACTCCCTTTAAGAGAGAGCTCATAATCTCAGATCATTACCTGTATAAAAGCCACCTGGGAACCAGCTGATTGATAGGGATCAAATACTTTTTTCCCCTCACTGACCTGCAAATCAATTCATAACCTTTTTGACATGCGTTTTTGTTAAAAAACACCTACCATTAAATTTATAGACTGATCATATCTTTGTCAGTGGACAAACGTTCAAAATCAGCAGGGGTTTAAACAACCCCCTCCCCCTACACTGTAGTATAAATGTGTTAACTAGTTAGAATGGAACTTTGAATGTGTTTAAGGTTGTGATTTAATTACAAGCTCCCCCTATGATGGGATTAACTTCCACACCCCCACTTGGCCAGTGAGGTAATATGGAGGGCTGATTGATTTAACTGGTTAAAAGTCCCCTGGGTTGTGACAATTATAATAATTATTATTTATTTATTTAATTAATTATTTATGTATTTATTTTGCTTTCTAAAATAATTTAATTAGATATAACTACAACTATGCATTTTTTTGTGGGGTGGGTTGGCTTTAAGTATTTTCTGGCTCTTTAACACCTCTTAAAGTATCTGAAATATCTTCCTGGCCGCTCGTCATTATAAAAGACTCCAAAGGAAACTGGAACACGCAATCTCTCATCTTGATAGAAGAAAGAAAGTCACTGTTGAAATCACTCTGTATTTTGCTGCTGACTCTGCATCTGTACAACCAAAATTGTATCTAGACTAAGATTTGGAGAAACTTCAGTGATGTCATGCAAAATAAGATTGGTACATTCACCTTCCATAAACCAACAGTAAAATGTCATTATCACATATATAGTTGTGAGCGTACGAGTCGTTGCTCACGCTTGCGGGCTCGCATAGCGAGCCCGCGGGCCTCGCGAAGCGAGGGCCGCGGCTCGCGCAGCGAGCCGCGGCCCTCGCGTAGCGAGGTCACTGGGCAAGGGTCTCAGTTGCTGGCATGGAGCGCCGAAGGCGCTCCATGCCAGCAACTGAGGCCCCTCGCGAAGCGAGGGCCTCAGTTGCTGGCGAGGTCACTGGGCACGGGTCTCAGTTGCTGGCATGGAGCGCCGAAGGCGCTCCATGTCAGCAACTGAGGCCCCTCGCGAAGCGAGGGCCTCAGTTGCTGGCGAGGTCACTGGGCAAGGGCCTCAGTTGCTGGCATGGAGCGCCGAAGGCGCTCCATGCCAGCAACTGAGGCCCCTCGCGAAGCGAGGGACTCAGTTGCTGGCGAGGTCACTGGGCAAGGGCCTCAAACCCTCGCAAAATTCACGTCGCTACTCAAAAAACACGACACACAAATTACGACACTCGCTAAATTTTACGAGGCACGCAAACAACGTACGAAACACGTTACCACACATTACGACCTCGCAAACATCGGACGCAACACGCCGACATACAAACATTTAAAACACAATACATACACACAGCACATACATAAAAAACTTACCTACACCAAGAGGGAGCACCCAGGACCTCAAAAATGCAACTTACACCTCGATTTTACTCGAAATAAAACAGTTTAGAGACTAAAAAAAAATCTAAGCGAGAGAAAAAATGGCCGCCGAACAAAACGAAAACGAGGCTACAGCACTCTAAACTCGCAAAACACCACAAAACACCTGCGGATATTCCGATACAGACCTATACCACACATTACTCGCCATTTTACACCAATGCGGAAGTACACGACTACGCTAACGGTTTGGTCTCGCGCACGCACAGTGTTACACTGCACACATTCAGCATGCTTATACAGCAGCTCCACACCACTAATGCTGCAGCAACATCAACACAGATTGCCAGCTCTTCATCACAATGCTTCAAAATAGGTACACTATATTCATTTACTAATTTAGCTACCTTACAATTTCATTGCCGTCATTTTTTGACGGGCAATTCGCTAGTAAAAAATAATATCGAAACTGCAAAGCAACACAAAACAATACAAATTTCATTACAAGATAAGATTAGTTTATAAAATCTACAATATAATGAAAGTACAGGTGAACTGCAAATGTAAATTTCTCAAAATATATAAAGAAATGGAGAAAACAAAATTGAAGGACTTATAATCATATACATTTTTTTATCTTAATTATCTGTAAAAGTGGGGGATACAAGGAAGAATGTATATATATTTATATATATATATATATATATATATATATATATATATCAAGCATTTTTTGCTAAAGTGAAGAACTTCTGAGATATTCCATATTGTTTGCTATTTATATGCTAATGAGTCACTCCCTAAAATGAGTGAGTAGCTTTTCTGTGCTAATTATTATCTGTGGTGGTCAAAACAATCAGAATTGATTTACTGTATTGAAAAAAAAGCATTTTATAGATGCTTTTTATTCTCTTTAAGATAAAACCAACTTAATGTTGGGGTGACTAGTAACCGACTAGTCACATATATAGTTGTGAGCGTACGAGTCGTTGCTCACGCTTACGGGCTCGCGCAGCGAGCCGCGGCCCTCGCGTAGCGAGGTCACTGGGCAAGGGTCTCAGTTGCTGACATGGAGCGCCGAAGGCGCTCCATGCCAGCAACTGAGGCCCCTCGCGAAGCGAGGGCCTCAGTTGCTGGCGAGGTCACTGGGCACGGGTCTCAGTTGCTGGCATGGAGCGCCGAAGGCGCTCCATGTCAGCAACTGAGGCCCCTCGCGAAGCGAGGGCCTCAGTTGCTGGCGAGGTCACTGGGCAAGGGCCTCAGTTGCTGGCATGGAGCGCCGAAGGCGCTCCATGCCAGCAACTGAGGCCCCTCGCGAAGCGAGGGACTCAGTTGCTGGCGAGGTCACTGGGCAAGGGCCTCAAACCCTCGCAAAATTCACGTCGCTACTCAAAAAACACGACACACAAATTACGACACTCGCTAAATTTTACGAGGCACGCAAACAACGTACGAAACACGTTACCACACATTACGACCTCGCAAACATCGGACGCAACACGCCGACATACAAACATTTAAAACACAATACATACACACAGCACATACATAAAAAACTTACCTACACCAAGAGGGAGCACCCAGGACCTCAAAAATGCAACTTACACCTCGATTTTACTCGAAATAAAACAGTTTAGAGACTAAAAAAAAATCTAAGCGAGAGAAAAAATGGCCGCCGAACAAAACGAAAACGAGGCTACAGCACTCTAAACTCGCAAAACACCACAAAACACCTACGGATATTCCGATACAGACCTATACCACACATTACTCGCCATTTTACACCAATGCGGAAGTACACGACTACGCTAACGGTTTGGTCTCGCGCACGCACAGTGTTACACTGCACACATTCAGCATGCTTATACAGCAGCTCCACACCACTAATGCTGCAGCAACATCAACACAGATTGCCAGCTCTTCATCACAATGCTTCAAAATAGGTACACTATATTCATTTACTAATTTAGCTACCTTACAATTTCATTGCCGTCATTTTTTGACGGGCAATTCGCTAGTAAAAAATAATATCGAAACTGCAAAGCAACACAAAACAATACAAATTTCATTACAAGATAAGATTAGTTTATAAAATCTACAATATAATGAAAGTACAGGTGAACTGCAAATGTAAATTTCTCAAAATATATAAAGAAATGGAGAAAACAAAATTGAAGGACTTATAATCATATACATTTTTTTATCTTAATTATCTGTAAAAGTGGGGGATACAAGGAAGAATGTATATATATTTATATATATATATATATATATATATATATATATATATCAAGCATTTTTTGCTAAAGTGAAGAACTTCTGAGATATTCCATATTGTTTGCTATTTATATGCTAATGAGTCACTCCCTAAAATGAGTGAGTAGCTTTTCTGTGCTAATTATTATCTGTGGTGGTCAAAACAATCAGAATTGATTTACTGTATTGAAAAAAAAGCATTTTATAGATGCTTTTTATTCTCTTTAAGATAAAACCAACTTAATGTTGGGGTGACTAGTAACCGACTAGTTATTTTAATAATGTATTGATCATTAATGCAATTCCTGATTAATAATTTATAATAGCAATATTCAATATTTAATTCATTTTCAAAGATTTGTATATCAGCCTCCAGCCAAGTGCTAACTTCAATTCAGATAAGGGCATTACGGGGAGGGTGGAATGGTTGTCTGAGAGACAGGTAAAAAGGGTTATAAGAACAATCTGATATGATAAAAGAATAAGAAATCATTGATAGGCAAAAAGGTTATTGTGAAACCTATAACATAAATCTCTAGCAAATAGAAATCATTGTGTCTGTGGTACTCATTGTGCCTGAAAATGTTGCAGCTTTCTGGTAAACAAAAGCACCTCTCTCCACTGACCTCATAGTAGGTGGATACCAGTAGAAGCTGAGTCTGACTTTTGATAGTAATTTTAATATTGAACATTGTTTTTCAAGTTCAATGTCCAATTAAAACAAGCCGCTTATGATGTTAGGACACTACAGTGCTACTCATTACACACTACTCATTCCTCACTATAAGTAATGACCCCCAAGGCCTAGGAGTTAATGTTAGTAGTACCATGGGGGTCTCCTGAGGACCCCCATGGTATGAGGTTAATGATCTGTGTAAAAAAGAGTATCACCTTCAGCCCTAATATATACAACACATCTATCATCCTTCTATACGTCACCCATACTCTTTAGATTGCATTTGTGCAAGTTTTCAGTCTTTAAAGAAAGCACCACCAATGTATAATTTTAAGCTCAAAGACAGAGCCCTCCATTTTTTTTTCCATTGAATTAATATTGTTTTTGACTTGAACTTACCCCTGTATAGCGCTTTATGACATGTTACAAATAAAGGAAAAAATAAATAAAACAATGAGGGTCCATTGAGGACCCCTATGGTACAGGCGTTAACATTAGTGATACAATGGAACCCATTGAGGAACCCCATTGTATGGGGTTAGTGATAGGTGGTAAGCAATGCTAGGTGACATGGGGGCCCCTGAGGACTCCCATGGCTATAGTTAGTGATACCGTGGGGGTCCCTTGAGGACTCCCATAGTATGAGATTAATGATAGCTGGCATGGGGATACATTAAAGGACCGGTGTTAAAGTCAATGAGTACCCCATGTTTACAGTTAATAATAATATTGGGAAAATAGAAATCATGCTTGAACAATCTGAAACAATCCCTTTGACATCACAATGCAATATAGGATATTTATGTGCTATACATTATACGTGTCTTGTTTTTGTTTCATTATTTACATGTTGTTTACCTCATTCCCACATTTAATTATATTTTTAATTATATTTCATATTTCAAATGTGTGAATTATTATATATGGTATATGCATTGTATTTATTAACAGGATAATATTATGTACGATGTACATTTGAGCTAGTATTTCACAACATTCAGACAGCATTGTTATCATTTCCTCCAACATGTATAGCAATAGTATATTAAGCAGCAGTAAACAGTCACTTTTTAACCCCAGGATTTCATTTCTCTCAAAGTCCAGGATCAAGAGCAGGATTCTGAAACTTTCAACTTTCATAAATAGATAAGTCAAAAATCCAGGCAGTGGAAACATTGAAGTTTATTTTCTTTCTTCGCAAATAAATACCTTACATAAAATAACATGTTACAAGGTCTTCTTGGCTGCCAGTTGCTCCCACTGTCTGCCAAGGAGAACTGGGAGTGTCTGCTGCCAATAGTATAGTGGGCAAGCTGATTGCCTAGAGGGCACTGCAACATGATGTGCTGTATTAGCTATTTGGTGATATCAATCTATATGTGACAAAACATATTTTTATTTATTTGGTATAGATTTCACTACATTGGTGTAAATGTCTCTAGATTGTAAGCTCTTTGAGCATGCAACAGAAGGCAAAATTACCTTATGTTGTATTATTAATGCAAATAATTTAAAAGTAGACAAAAGATGTAGCAAATCTGCAAGAGAACCTAAGAGGATGTTTGGTTGTAGTCAGTGGCGTAGCTGGGGGGGAGCGCCCCAGACGGCACTTCTTTGGCGGCCACCAACAGGGGATCATGTTAGGTGCCACATGGGTTCATTGAGGATCCCTGGGGTATGTAGGTTAATTTTAGTTAATTTTAGTGTCATGCTTTATTTTGACACTCGTACTGCTGAGTATTGGTACTGAACATTCTCCGCACAGAGATCCTCCATCATCTTGTGTAGCTGTGGCTTGGGTTTCTGGCCTCAACTGTGACATTATTTTTGCATATTCTACAACATGCTCCAGCAACACACGATGGTGGAGGGTCTCTGTATGGATGAATGTGAGGGGGTAACGGTCTGTCCCTATAATGACCAAAATTAGTGGCAAGATAGAGCAAGGTATCTCAAGATTTTTCATATATACACCAAATGTTTATAAAAAGTAAAGACGAGATTTGTTTTGATTCAATATAAAAACCTTTTTCCACAGTTAAGTGGTCCTTTAAGTTTCCAGACTGTTAGATTTCTACTCTACTCTGTCAATAATGACATAAAACAATAATAACCAACTCCACTAATCTCTTGCTAATTGACTTTGTGTTTTGATAGTACAAGTTACTCTATCTATGGTGCACTGCCATACCTATATTACTCAAAATTTAGATTATTGTGCAATAAATATTCTGCGAATGACACATAACTCTATTTTAATTGGAAAGACTAACCTGGACCTGAGTCGTAGTTCTAATATCCTCTCAGTATTAGAGTTTGACGCTGGTTCTTATTTCTATTGCAAAATTATGACTTTCATTTCCAGAAGAAAATGTCATTTTCATCAACACTTCATTTCTGAAGGTTTAAAGATGAATATATTAATAGAAGATCCACTTTAAGTAGATATAAGACAGAATGATTGTGTCTAGCATGATTAAATTTACATCATGCATGTGCCAAGTGTGTTATTCACATTGCTACAGAATGTAATTCAAGAAAAACGTATGAAACATTAGCAGCTCTATAAACCACACTTTTTAAGAAAATCTTTTTTTTTATATTTTATTCCATTTTGTCTGGTTTCATCGTTTCATTATAACTGAAATCTGAGGCGTTTGCTTTTTATGTATTAGTTGAGGTGGGTTGGGAGGTGGGAAGAGCGAGAGTGGAAGGGGATTTGTTATGAAGTTGACATTTGTCCTTTCTTTGCATAGAAGCAGGCAGCTTGCAGCAATAACTGAAAGCCCTGCTCCTACAGAAATGTAAATGCTCCTCACACACAACCGAACCTAAGAATCAAGGTTCCATGGACCAGCAGTGGCACTGAAACATATTTTATGTCTAATTAAAAACAAGCTGTAAGACATGCTCTTAGTCAGTGGAAATGCCCTACTTAAAGAACAATACAACTGACTATACAGTGTGCTAGTTAAGTTTTTGTAAATATTTGAGGCATATTTGAGTGATATATGCCATAACATGCCAGTTAATTAATGGCACAATGTCCTAATCATGTGGTGGTCAATGAAATCCTCACCCCCATCTTTGCCCTAACAAGCATACATTTAAAAAAAATAATTTAGTTGAGAAAAATGAAAAATGAAATGAATGGAGGCTCCCAATGCAATACTTTTGGGGAAGAAAGACACAGAGATACAGAAGCCTGGGGCTGAGAAGCTTTCTGCAGAAGAACAGTGGAAATTTAGACGCCTAAATAATGCAGGCCATGTATTGAAAACAAAGATGTCTACTTCTGGGCCAGTGAGGGGTTAGGGGTATGGTTTCAAATTTTATCTTATTCTATTATCAAATAAACAATCTGGACTTCTTCCTCTTACCTCCTCAACCTCCTCCCTTTCTCCACTGTTAGTCAAAACACATGTCCTCACTCATGATCCAGCTCTGAGGAAATAATGTAATAAACACAAACTGGATTCTATACCCATAAAAACAGCCTTAAAAAATTCAGAATTTTCCAAACAAGTGTCTTTTTTTCTTCAACTGCAATGGTTCGTTAAGCACTTCACAAGCATGTGAAATTGTTCCTAGACTACAAGGGACATTTTAGCAACTTCACCTACAAGATACTAGGACCTATAGATTTCCTGTAAAACAGTAAGCAACAGCAGGACTCCCAAAATCACCAGTAGAGAGGAGATCTCTAGCTAATCATAAGGCAGTCGGTACATAAGAAGGGGTTAATGACTACATATCCTATAAGAATATCCCCACTGAAACAATGAGATTTCCATTAAAATTCTAAGTATTAGAAACAAATCCAGAGAGTCTCAAGTTATGATATTTTGGAGTAAGTAGTCTAGTGGTAAAATTATTAATGATAAGGATCTGTCTTTGCTGTCTCAGAAACAAGCAAATGTTAAAAGGCAAGTATAAGACGCTAAAGTGTCACTTGCTTGTTCAAGAAGTGTGTGTTTATAAAATCAACAATAACCAGGTGTAAACAGAATGTTCTTAAAATTAAAATTAATCTGCATGAGTTGCGAAATCTCCAATTCCCTCCATGCACATGATTTCCATTGGTTGTCTGAGAGACATGAGGTATTTCTTTTATCTGGTAGGTTTGTTAATTAAGGGGCCACTGGACTAACTTTTAAGTGCTCTTCATAGTGTGAAAGAGCAAAAGATTGTATGTAAAAATGATCTATTTTTTTAATTACACTAATAACAGATAAAAAATCTTAAGTTTTAAATCTCTGTTTAAATACAAGTCTATCCTGTCAGATGGCTGTTGCATGAGTAATTAGCAAATTGATGAGTGCAGATGTGTTGTGTGAGGCTGTATGGGGAGAAGGATATGATGGATAGCTCACGTTACACTGCACTGACTAGTTAACCCATGGCTTTCCTGTTTACGTGAGTCCAGTATTCCATGCCTGCACAGACAGATGTGGTAAGGGTTACATTTAGTTGCTTTGACCACTGAAATGAGCTGAATAGGGCACAGTAGCATGGAGCACAGAGCACTGACCCCTCTGCATTGGTCTACATTGCTCAAATTCCAGAGAGGCAAGAGAATAGAAACCTGAATTTTCTGTCTGCAAGAAAAAAATAGAACCTGTTCCCTTCAAACTTGAAATATTAGCAGTCTGACAAAAACCTTACCATTGACTTGAATAGGGGACACACCCCTGCAACCTGATTGGTTACAATAATGAAGCAAACATGGGCAGTCATTCATACACATAAACACACATTTTTTTTCGATTTGATTTCTAAATGCACTTATTTGAAAAATTCAAAAAGTATTTCAACATGCCTTTATGAGATCTTTACAGTGATATGAATTAAATTGCCCTTTCATCATTCTTTGGAAAATCCTGCAACAAAAACACTGCTCTGACCACACATGCTCACGATACAGGGAATAGAGGAGGTAAGTAGCAACTCCCGGATAATGGCAAAACTACTAGATTAAAGGAACACGTATCTCATGGCTTCCATATAAAAAATGTGAATCATGTGATAGGAGTGAGATGGAGAAATCTCCAGTGCCTCAGATAGGCATGATTATTGGCAAAACCATTTTAATTACAGGTGGCCTTATTTATGAGTTTATAAACACATATTTGCTTGAGTAGATCCTCATAGCCCTTTGCCCAGTGCATACCATGGCCCTTTCATTACTTGACAAATGGCTTAGTGGTCCTAACTTTTACACAGCTGAATTTAAGATATCAGCTTGTTAGATCATTGAAAAATCAATGTTCTCCATCTCATCTCCTGGACTCTGGTAACAAAATTAAATTTAGAAATCTAACAAAAACTCCATTAGACGTTCTCTGAGGATTGGATGCATTGCACACACAGAGCTGATTTCTCAGTGCTACGTAAGACAGATATAATCAATACAACTTCTGCTGAGACATGTTATTTAATAAACTAGTCAATGGGCTTAAGGGCTAGAGAAGCTCCTCCAGACCTGCTGATTCTCACAAGTGTTGTAAACTTCCATTTTTGCTATATATTTATTTTTACTCTCTGGAAAGCACAGTATAAGCTTATTTCCGTAGGGCAAGAATCAATATGTGAAGCTGATGCTAGCCTGTTTTCTCTCTAAAGTCAGTAAGAATCTTTAAGGCAAATTAATTCTGCACTTCAGACCTCACTTTCTGGAAAATTACAAAATCTTGGTAAATGTTTATATTAAATCCTAAATGAAGAGAGTGTTTCTATGCCGGTATTTTTTTGTTTTTACAAATTACAAAAGAATGGAGGGCCCTTTATATATATATATATATATATATATATATATATATATATATATATATATATATATATATATATATATATATATATATATATATATATGTATATATATATTTCCTATGCTGGTACATTGCGTCATCTAGGATTAGTATTTATATCTCTGATGGAGTCTACGCAAGGCAAGATGGTAATTTCTATGTGCAAACAAAGACTTCAAAAGTTGAGATTTTCTCTAAAAATGCCTTCATGCTTATTGCTTAATATTGTTAGATTGATATATAATGTACAAATATGGGATTTCCCCCATAAACTACACTAATTATTGTATGCATTGTTAGTTGTAATTAGAAGAAGCAAAGAACTGTGGCTCCTCGTTAATTTGACAATTAATTTGCTTTAATTAATTAATTATTTAATTGCACTATTTATATATTACATTTGAAATATAATGTTAAAGTTAAGTCCCAGTAATTTACATAACTGAAAGTTGAACTTGTGAAGAGGAAAGAGAAGAGATAAACATCAACCTTCATTAACATCATCTGAAAAGGCAATACTTTCTATATGATCAGGACAAAAAGCAAACATTATCTAAACATCTCTCCCATTTGGGTGAGTCTAAAAAAATTACTAAGAGGCAAAAAAATCTTTAAAATATATCTATTTCAACAGTTTGTCACTGTAGTAACATACTTATTGCCTGATTGTCTGACACAGATCTAATTAAATACATCAAAATAGATCTGTCCTATAAACTGATTCTCTGTTTAAATTTGAGGCAGAAATCTTTATAAAGGAAAAATAATGTACCAATTTGTTTTATATATATTTTTTTAGGCTAAGGCTATGATAACAGATTATATATCACTGTATGGAGTCCATGCTGACAGTTGGAACTCATTTCCCAAGGGGCTAAAAGACTACAATTAATTTGTTTATAAACATACAAACATATATATGTCCCACTAGTTTATGTGGACTATACACATGCCTTTTACTTATTTAATTACCGTATTTTTCGCCATATAAGACGCACCGGCAGATAAGACGCACCTAGTTTTTAGAGGAGGAAAACAAGAAAAAAAAAAATCTGAATCAAACACAAATACACTCAAACACAAATACACTTTACACACAGATACACACCTACATTACACACAAATATATATATATATATATATATATATATATATATATATATATATATATAGATACACATACATACATATACATACACACATAAATATACATACACATACATACATATATACACACACATACACACACACACACACACACACACACACACACACATACATACACACATACATACACACACACATCCATATACTGCAGCATTTGGGAGCCATTGACCCTCCCTGACCCTCCTGATCCTCCCTGACCGTCCTGATCCTCCCTGACCCCCCTGATCCTCACCTTTATAGAGACACATACATACATATACATACACACATAAATATACATACACATACATACATATATACACACACACACACACACACACACACATACATACATACATACATACATACATACATACATACACACACACATCCATATACTGCAGCATTTGGGAGCCCTTGACCCTCCCTGACCCTCGCTGACCCCCCTGATCCTCACCTTCCTTCTGATCTCTGCCATCTTGATCTCACCCCAGCGCTTCCTACCAGCTTCCTACTGCAGCGTTGCGTGTGTGACGTCACTAGGACGCACCGGCCGACGCGATGCTGGTAGGAAGCGCTGGGGTGAAATCAAGGCAGTCTGAAAAGTTATATTCGCCGTATAAGACGCACCAACTTTCCTCCCCCAGTTTTGGGGAAGAAAAAGTGCGTCTTATACGGCGAAAAATACGGTACTTCCCAGATATTATATATTTTTACCAAGGAACAATATTATAAGCAAAGATACTAACTGTACAGGTCTGCTTACAAAAAGGAAGGGAATTGTATTTACAAACTAATAACCTGAGATAGAAAATGAAGGAATACATTTTACGAGCTGGAGACCGGAACCTAATATAAGTTGACTTAAATTATACTTTAAGGATGATATCTACTAAATCTATTTAATTTAAGACATTTACAAAACAATATACAGCATCATATACTACATATGTCAAACATCAACTATTACAAGTGACTATAGAGCTAGAATATTAACTGTCTATGAAAAATCATCAGACAAAAATAAACATGCTAACAATGGCATGAAATATTTCCACATACCAAAACAAACAATGCCACCAGTGGCAGAGCTAGTGCATGCAGGGCCCCAGTGTGAAAAATATTTTTGACTAGCTTTCGAGAGTTACCGCTCTTTGTCACGTTGAGTATTGCTCCTGACTTCATAAAGAGAGGTAACTCTCGAAAGCTAGTCATAATATTTATGAATATATTTGTCCAATTAAAAAGGTAGCACTATATACTGCAATACTCTGATTATTCATATAGTGTAGGAAACATACAGTATATACACATACTATATAAACATATACATCAATATATATAAAATAAGAAAAAAATCACAAGAAATTGTGATAATGTCTTAGAAAACCCAAATCCATATTAAGTCTTGTATTTTTAGTGTGGAAGAATGTGATAATGTTTTTACAAATGCTTTTCTCTCTTGAATGTTTTTAAAATTTCCTCTTAGTATTTTGATTTTTAGGTTTTGGATGGAGTGATCATTCTGGCTAAAATGGGGTCCAACTGGGGTCCAATAACTTAATTGTGCTTTCTTATTGAATGTCTCTGTAAATGCATCCTTAAGTGTATTTTTAACAGCCTGTGTCACATAAAGTACATTGTATTCTATAAATCACATAGGAGGATGTACATGTATATGATCCGTTGATGTAATAGGTCTTGTTGTTATGTGTGGCTGTGTCATTACAAATGTGTTGACATAATTTACAGGCACGTTTGTTCCAAGGTTTAGTTCCATTTTTTGTATTCAGTTGTTCATTGGCCAATCTTCTGCTGACATTTTTTTGTTTCAGGTTTGGTGGTTGTTTAAATGCAAGTGTTATGAACAGAAGGGCCCACTGGACTATTTGGGGTTCATCAGTTATTATATGTGTGGTTAGAAGGTACTAACAATTTGCTTAACATTTATATCATGGATGTAATAAGTGCATGTGGTGCTGTAATTGACTAACATTGCAAAACTGTATCTGTGTTAGAAATAGGATAGTGGAATTTATATGGCCCTGCGATAGGCCACGTGTGAAGGCTCTGGCTTTATTCATGAAAGGGGTAACTAGTTTTATGGCTCTGTAAGAGGAGAAACAAAAGGTGTCATTAGAAGAAAGTCAGATGCCTCTCTACATCAGAAAACATGTGGGTGAGGGGGAATAGCAAGCTATTTGCCTAGGAGGATGGGCTAGAACTGGGGGCAGTCTTTGGTGTTTTGTGTCATCTTTCTGTTTTTTTTTTATATATCTTTGTAACAATAAAGAAGTGGCCAGTCTGACTATGGACATACTAACCAAAGGTTGTGTCAGAGTCTGCTTGTACTAATCCAAGGTACATGGGTGTGATTCTTAGATCCTAAGAATAGGGGTCTGATGCTGCCTGTCTCTTCGGTAATGATGCTGTAATGATGATCTGAAGTGTCTTCTGGTGTCGAGATCTGAACAAAAAGTTGTGACCGTAGAGAGAGAGAGATTTGGGGTGAGCGTGGTCCCCCAAATTGGCCAGTCGTGACAGCTGGTGGCAGCGGTGGGAGATCTCAAGCATTTTTACCAGCTGCAAGGATGGCTACTTACAAAGGCAGAGAGAAAGAGAGCCAGGTGACAGAGGCAAAGGACTGCAGGGGAATGGCCCTTCTAAAGCAATGGATGGTGTTCCTGGGATTGTGGCAGGGCCATGAGCTGTCTGTCTGGCTGAAGAAACTGGTATGGAAAGAGATTGCCATGGAGAAACAGTATCATGCCAGGATAGGGACTGTTGGTGCCCTTGAAGAGGATCTCTATGTTCAATTGGAGCTAATAGATGGGCTCTGGGAGATTGTCTATGGCGATCCTGAATGTGGCATGGGGACTGTAAGGAGGAAAAATAACTTATTTCTTAAACGCTGTCATGGTCTGGGACTAGAACCATGGTCACTGGAGGCTAATTTGCTGGAACCCCTGATTCAGCAAGAGCTGCAGCTGGAGGCTGAGTATGTTGAATTGCTGGATGAGGCATCCATGGAGGGGTTTTGGCCATCCAGTTGGGAGGAACCCTGTCAGGCGGACAGGGAAGAAGAGGATTGGTTACCAGAGGTCTGGGAAGATGATATTGTGGACTCTGACCAGGACAATACCAATGTGGAGGTACAAATGGGCCAGGCCCAGTTAATTTTTGCTACAACTGGGACAGATGAGGAGGGTACCATACATTATGGGTACATCTCAAAACCAGTGGAGTCTGAGTCTCAGACAGGAAAAGCAGGCCAGATGGAGGGCCTGGGAGAGTTCTGGAAAGAACCAGAGATGGATTGTGAACCTATCATGGGGTTCCCGTGGATAACTACAGTCCAGGAACCAGCCATGGGTACAGGGGTGAACACCGAGAACGACCTTGGGACTATGTCAGACCAAGGGGGCCAGCCAGACCCAAAAGGTTGTGGCACAATTGCTAATAACAAGGCAGTTGAGAAGACAGAGAATGTCTGTAAAACTGATGGCCCAAGGGGATGTCTGGATGAGAGCTGTGAGGTCCTGCCAGGGAACACAGTGACAAAAGATCCCAAGGGAGGTGAGTGTTGTGCCCAGGCGGTGGTTCCAGAGAGAGGGGGATGTGATGGGCTGATCCGGATACAACATAGATATTTAGAGTCTTTAGACCAGACCACAACACTGGATGCTGGTTTCCAGATCCATCCAGTAAATTCCCCCTTGGAATTACTATTTTTCTGGGCATCCCAAGAGAGTGTTTTACCCATGCAGTGGGGCAGAAGAATGTATGGGCCCTGGTTATTGGGGGGTGGGCAGGCATTGGCACCCTTGAACTGCATTGATTACCCTGGCACAGAGGTCTGTTGGCAGAACCCAGGCCAAGCAAACAGTCTGGATAGGAGCAGCTATGTTCACTGTGCCCTGGGAATGGACTTTGGACCTAGCATGGAGCTCCCGTTGATAAAAAATGTCAGAGAGCTAGCCACAGACAAGGGGGCAGGGGAGGTTATGATCCCTGAGATCCTGCCAAACAGAGACACTGCAAATCATTTAAAGAGGGACTACATTCCTTATTGTGTGCCCAATCCATGCAAGATGGAATACAGCGCACCAACTGTGGTCCAAGGAGATGGAGAAATGGAGTCCCATGCCCAGACCATTGCTGCAGGTGAGAGGGGTTACTGTGCCCAGACTGCGGTGCAGGTGAAAGTGAAACCTCCATTCCAGACCACCATCATGGATGCTGGGTTCAGTATCAGACTTGTATGTTCCTCCCTGGAGGTGTTAGTTTATGGGACTCCCAAGGAAAATGTTTACCCTCAGACATTGGGAAGAGGAGGGCACTGGCACTGGTTTTTGGGAAGGGGGCGAGCCATGTCACCTTGGGAACTGTCACCTGGACTTTGTACCACCCAGGGACCCTTTGGACTGGGTGAACTAATAGGCCCAAGGACTGTTTTAGATGCAGCTGCCCAATTAAATTGTTTTCCCCAATGGATGGGGAGGAAGGGGGCATGTGCCATGGCCCAAGGAAGGCGGTTGGCAATTGAGCCATGGAGGCTATGCCCAAAATTGTGTGCCCATTGGAATTGGAAGAAATGTGGACTGTGAGGCAATTACAATCACCATCACTTGCACAAGTGAGATCATTGTGGCTAGAAATTTGTCCGTCAGGACGAATTCCTAGGCCACACTAGGATGGGGGAAACTAGCTGTTATGAACAGAAGGGCCCACTGGACTATTTGGGGTTCATCAGTTATTATATGTGTGGTTAGAAGGTACTAACAATTTGCTTAACATTTATATCATGGATGTAATAAGTGCATGTGGTGCTGTAATTGACTAACATTGCAAAACTGTATCTGTGTTAGAAATAGGATAGTGGAATTTATATGGCCCTGCGATCGGCCACGTGTGAAGGCTCTGGCTTTATTCATGAAAGGGGTAACTAGTTTTATGGCTCTGTAAGAGGAGAAACAAAAGGTGTAATTAGAAGAAAGTCAGATGCCTCTCTACATCAGGAAATCATGTGGGTGAGGGGGAATAGCAAGCTATTTGCCTAGGAGGATGGGCTAGAACTGGGTGCAGTCTTTGGTGTTTTGTGTCATCTTTTTGTTTTTTTTTATATATCTTTGTAACAATAAAGAAGTGGCCAGTCTGACTATGGACATACTAACCAAAGGTTGTGTCAGAGTCTGCTTGTACTAATCCAAGGTACATGGGTGTGATTCTTAGATCCTAAGAATAGGGGTCTGATGCTGCCTGTCTCTTCGGTAATGATGGTGTAATGATGATCTGAAGTGTCTTCTGGTGTCGAGATCTGAACAAAAAGTTGTGACCGTAGAGAGAGAGAGATTTGGGGTGAGCGTGGTCCCCCAAATTGGCCGGTTGTGACAGCAAGTATGGGAGGTTTGGGGAATATATCTATTAATTCAGTATCTTCAGTTAGTAATGGTTGTAAATATTTGATTATTTTCCATATTTTCTCTAAAACTGTATGGTTTATGTCACTAGATGTATATGTGAAGTAGTTTCTTTTGTTTGGTATTTTAACAGGTGTTCACAGGGTATTTTGATGGCAGTGGTTATTTTGTGGGTTATAATACAGGGTTTGTAACCCTTTTGTTTGAAAGATTCAGACAATGTTTTAAAAATGTTATCACGGTCTCCAGTGTTTGAGCAAATCCAATGGTATCTAATATCTTGACTATGGATGATGGCTTGTTTGGTGTGGGAGGGATGGAAACTGGAGCTGTGTAGATAGCTGCATCTGCCTGTGGGTTTCCTATAAACAGTTGAGAGGAGAGTGCCATTGGTGATGGATATGGTAGTGTTTAGAAAGTTCACCTGTTCTGTAAATAAATCCATTTTAAGTATTATAGATGGGTTGAAAGCGTTGAGTGAACTGTGAAAGTCTCTGAGTTTGCTTTCTCTTTCTGTCCATATGATGAACAGATCATCTATATAACGGTAGTATCTGTATGGTTTGTAAATGGATACAGATAAGAATATTTCTTCCAGATCAGCCATAAATAGATTGGTGTATTGTGGAACCATTTTGGTACCCATGGCAGTCCCCATCATCGGTAGGTAAGTATATTTGTTAAAAGTGAAATAATTGTGGATAAGGGTGTATTCTATTAGTTTAGCAATAACATCAGGGCCATACAAATACAAAATCTCAACAAACCATAAAATGTTTTAATTTTAGTACAGAATCCCAATAATAATTGTAAATAAATACCATCCATCAACATGTTTTAGAGGATTGTCCTGCTTCTGTTTTAAAATGCTGTATCAGTGCATTCAAAATTAGGGAAAATTTATAATTTGCTATGCAAGTTTTTTAACTAAAAATATTTTTTCACTGATTGCGTATTTTTTCTTCATTTTGTGTTGGTCAGTAGTAAGGTACAGGATGCATTATAGGCTTCCAATTTTCTGATAAAGGTTGAAATAATATTCAGTAGTAGTAATGATATTGAACATGAAGGAGCTGTTCAAGGTCCTGAAACTCACTTTGAAAAAAAATGATAAAAACATATGTATTGGGAAAACAGAAATAGAAATGTATTATAAAACAAGACACATCAGACCATGGTACAGGCAACATATTTACATGATATAAAAATATCTAAAAGTGAAGAGCAATAAATGTTGTGCTAATATCCCTTTACCCGGTTGCTTATGATGGGATAGTGATTCTGACTGCCTTTAAGACAATTGAACTTAAGATATCAGCTTCTTTGAGTATCTCCCAAAACTCATCTCTCAGACACTGGTATCAACATTAGAGCTTAGCAACTAAAGTTCACTGTATTGAAATATTTAATAAAAATAAATTCTATGAACAATATCAGTAAAAAATGTATTATAGGAAAATTAGCCACAATGATTATGCAAATAAAGTTGAAGGCTAAAGAAAGCCACTGAGAATGAGACTTAGAATTAGTGAAATGTCAAGGATTGTCTGATATGAGGTCCTAACTAATATCATTAGTCATGTGATATGTGTTGTCATGAATTATCACATCACAAAATACAATGGAGTTGAAAGGGATTGTTAAGGTTGTGTGAATCCTTAACTCTCATAGTTTTTGTGTTTGGTGCTTTTGATCATGTCTTTCTGATTCGGGGCACCCTGTTTTTGCAGTAAAAATGTTGTCAAAACATTGCCAGAAATGTGAGTGCATTGGGTGGGAATAGTAAAGCTTCTCTCTGATTGGCTGATTTGTGCTGTCAATCTATGAACATCTCTTCTCTACAATGCATGCTGGGAGATGTAGTCTTTTTTATATCAGTTATATCAAATACTGGCAAAAGAACCACAAGACACAACATTCCATGGGTCAAAGGTTTGAGATGTTCCAAATGTGTTGGTGGGGGCATACATCTATTGTATGTGTACATCTGTGTGTAACTTTATACATGTGAGTGCTGACATGCACATGGGTATATAATTATAAACACACTGGCACTATCATTTATATATATACATGTCTTGTCAAATATACACTGCCTACTCATTTCTTCTTTTCTGCTTTAATTTTAAAAATATAAATATGCTAGCGACTTGCCCGTCAAAAAATGACGGAAATAAGATTGTAAGGCAGGTAATGTTGTTTGCGTGCAAAATTAATTTTGTTGGTGTTTTAAGATCCTTCGGCGCTCATTGCGAGGCTCTTGGTTGTTTGTGTGCTATGAGCAGCGTTGGTGTTTTTTTTGGTATGGCAATGAATAATTAATAAAATAAGAAATTAATATACTTTACCTATTATGAAGTTATATATGCAGGAAGCATTGTGTTGAAGAGCTGGCAATCTGTTTTCATGTTGCTGCAGCATTAGCGCTGTGGAGCTGCTGTGTAAGTGTCAGTAATGTGTGCAGTGTGTAGTGTAATAGTGTGCGTGCGCGAGGAAAATCCGTTAGGGTAGCTGTGTACTTCCGGATTGTATAAGTTATTGTTCTAAAATGGCGCCTAATGTGTGGTATGCGGCTGTGGCTGATTTAGCGTCCTTGTTTTCGGATCTCGTACGTCTTTTTCGGAAAATCCGTAGGTGTTTGGTGGTGTTTTGCGTCTTTAGAGTGCTGTAGCCTCATTTTCGTTTTTTTCGGTTGCCATTTTTTCTCTTGCTTACGGTATTTTTGGGTGTCTAAACTCTTTTATTTGGAGTTAAATTGAGGTGTAACTTCAGTTTTCGAGGTCCTGGGTGCCCCCCTTGCTGTAGGTAAGCTTTTTATGTATGTGTTGTGTGTATTTATTGTGTTTTTTATGTTTTCATGAGCGCGGGTTTCGGGTGGTTTTTGCGAGGTCGTAATGGGTCGTAACGCGTCTCGTATTTTTGTTTCGTAACTCCGTAAATTTTGCGAGGTCCGCAGTTGCTGGCAAGGAGCGCCTTTGGTGCTCCATGTCAGCAACTAAGGCACTCGCTGGTTCATTGCTGTGTAGAATCTTATATATGCAGGGGATAATCCAAACTTTCTGGTATATCCTGGCATGTATCGTCCCATTAGCAGATCACCATTTTAGAGTCTCTTTCACATATGTTAAGTGGTCAATGTGTCACAATGATGATGCATGTCCAAGAGCAGGGCTAAATATACTGAGGCCACTACGCGTTTCACATGACATTTGCATCACCTGGAGTCATGCATATGAAAAGTAAGAAATTAAAGACAGTCTTTATTTATTAACTTTCAAAAAAATTTTTTTTTTTTGGCTCAGCTTCATAATCAGGAGCCTTTGGTTAGTTCTCCCATTACAAATTCCCAATGGCTAACATTAAAGACAAGATAAAGAGAACTGTTTTTGAAACCTACTAGATAAACAGTAGAGAAATAGCGTTAAATAAATAAATCAAATACCAGACTTATAAAAGGGAACTTCCCCACTGATCTCATTGTACAGTAGCTGTGGGTAATTATATGCTCAGCTCTATAAACAGCTCGAGCTCGGGGTTCTTGCTTTATAGATATATTGAATTCTACAAAAACTCAGTACTTTCAGTTATACTTGTATTATGTTGTATTTATAAGTGTACCATTTATCAAATGATGGTAATAAGCACTGTATTATATTTATATATATTTTAACAGTTTTTATATTGGAATCATTTCATCTTATTATTATTGCTCCAAAGAAAAATGATGGCATTCACTGACATTTTATAGGTTTCCAGTCTTACATTATATATACCGTATATATATTATTATTATTTTTTTAACTCCATCAGTGAAAAGCTTGTTGCAGAGATAATGACAAATATTACTTACCTGAATAAAATAATTATTGGAACAATAAGACCTGTTTATAATTACATCTTATGATATAAATATCTTTAAGAATTGTTAACTGTCTTATAAAAATCAGAAACAATTTGTCAAAAATTATACTTGCAAAAGTTATTTTTACTAAATTATCCTTTACTGCAGCCATCACATCATTTAACTTGTGGATATATCTGTAGGGTAACAGATTTTATATTTGAGTGGACTATATTTGGTTTTGTAACAATTTTGAAGAATAGGTAGTAAAAGTTATATTTTACTTTAAAAGTGATGTTCTAAGTAATGCTATAAGCAATTTAATGGAATGGGGCTTCTACTCTATACTTAAAGGATATAATGTTGGTTTACTGTTTTTCTGAACTTAATTAATGATTAATGCCTTTATTTATAAACTATAGTTTAATGAGAATATAAGTGCAATTTACATAATTACACCATATGGGTTACAGTCTAGTTATATGGGGGCAACATGCAGACACATTAAGGTAAGTGGATATTATTATTATTATTATTATTATTATTATTATTATTATTATTATTATTATTATTATTATCTTTATTTGTAACCAGGCTACATATTCCATAGTGCTTTTCAGGGGTTAAGTATATGAGAAATGATGAGAGAGTGTATTCAAATTTTAGCTGTGTCTTCTGTAAGATAGTGATGAATTTTGGAGATGTTTTTTAGGTGAAACTAACAAGATTTTGTTATTGATTGTAAGTGAGGAATAAAAGCGAGGGCAGGGTCCAGAAGACCTTCAAGACAACTATTTAGTTGGATAATTTCACTTTTAATCTTATAGAGATAGTCATGACATTTACTATAATGTGCATATATTTTATCAGAGTACAAACAAGATGGTATATAAAAAGAAACTACATATGGTGCCAAGGAGTCTAGTTCTGACCCTGATAATATCATACAAGAAACGAACAAAGCGTATGATTATTGAATAGATGTAAAATATTATTATATTGACTCTGATGCTGGGAAAGGTTTAAGGCAGATAGATACATGAGGTAATTGAAGCGATGAACATGAGTTTGAAGGTTCTCAGAGGGGCAGTGCCTGGTGTGCTGCAGTGCATAGGTTCATGGAGAGTCAGGTAACGACTAATCAATAACATTATTATATGGCGTATATTAATGTTTTTAATGTATCAGTAGCTCTCATGTGTACCCCCATCATCTCCAGACCCTTTTCCTTTCTTTAAACATCACATGATACAGGTGATTTGAGGCCGATTGATGCAGAGTCAGAAGCACATGTATGCAGTCAGCGAGACACATGCCGTACACAGGCGAGACAGAGAATACACAAGAGTTTGTGTAAGAGTGCAAATGGGTGTGTGTGAACACTTGTGTGTAAGGAAGCATATAACATAGTAATAGTTACATAGTAATTGAGGTTAAAAAAAGTATTTCAGTCCATCAAGTTCAACCTTTTAAGATCTCCTCTGATCTGCAATATGTGGGTTAGTTGTTAATTGATCCAGAGGAAGAAAACAGAAAAAAAACAAGTGAAACTTTGTCAATTGTCTCAAAAGGGAAAAAAAGAATTCCTTCCTGACCCCAGATACTGGAGATCGGATTCCTTCCTGTATCAATGCTACCTCTCTAATTATCCATGATAACTGGGAATAGTTATAGAGTGAGTGTCAAATACAAACACACCTCTGCGGAAAGGCATACATCTGGGTGGGAACTGTATTTCTAGTGTGACGTCCCCTGCAGGACTTATTTGCTGTTACTAAGTAATGGTTCTCGAGAGGTTAAATGTAATAGGTTAAAATAAAAAAATAGCTAAAATAAAGATAAGTGTCCCTTCCTTTAAATATACAGTTGATTACACTCATAACCCTAGATTTATTAAAGGGATATGGAAGGTGTGTATCTGTGTATCCATTTATTTTTATGAATTTTATTTTTTTAAGAAGTGCTGATAAGCTCTGTTTTTACTGTCTAAAATAAAAAAAAAAGTCCTTGTATGGGTCTGCCCACAGCAGCTTATGCAGACGCAGACTACGTAGGGCTTGACGTGTAGTGTAGAGTCCTAGGCTATCAGGGACCAAGTCTTAGCAGTATGTTGTAGAATGTTGTTGAGATATGGCCACTGATTGGTTAGTATGAGACACCGCACACCCAGTACCAAAGAGTCTGTGTCGTCATGAGCTGCAGAGGGCAGACCCATAGAGGGACTGTTTGTTTGATTTTAGGCTGTAAAAAAAAAAGAGCTTATAAAAATTTAAAAAAATTGATTACCGATTTGTGGCTGTTGTGCAATTAATTCTAATGTCTTTCATCACTTTCCCCGTCATTTACAGTGCAGTATTGATTTTATATTTGCATTTATAGTGCTCCGGGCATGTCTTTAAGCCCTTTGCAAGTCCTCCTTGGAACTTGTGGACCGACTTTTGCAATTTGCGGCCTTGGCGGGGTGGTTAGTGATAGGGGTTCAGAGAAATTGAATGGCAATTTGCGATTTTAGCGATCGTAACTCTTGCAGTGGTGAAGGATCAAAGGCTTGGGGAGGCCTTAACTTGCGATGTTAACCATCGCATCGAATCGGAGGCCAGAGCACGTAATCCGATCGGAGCCCGCAAAAAGAAGCCAATTGAATAGCAAAATGAATTACGGCCTCCCTTACAGACACCCGGATCTCCCAATGCCTCAATTGAATGAGGCTCAATGTTTGCAGACTCAAGGGATTAATTAGCAAATATGAGCTACCATTACAACAAGAAGAGCCCATTTTGGTGGGTGGATAAAAACAAGATGACTGAAAGGCACACTTTATAATGTAATGTAAGTTTACTGTAAAAAGTATTTTAAATGTAATTGATTAATTTGTCATGATCCAACTTCTGACACCAGTTGTGGTGATCTGCTTTTTTCAGTTAGGCTTGATAAGGCTGTTATGGCGAAACCTACCCAGGAGATCTACCAGGTTCTCTTATTTACTTCACCAAGGCAGCTGATGTCTCTTGGGACCGTTACTGAGGTGCAGCATTTAAAAATACGAACGCAGGCTCCGGAACTGCTTTTATTGCTGTTGAAATTCATAACATGTCTAATAAATGTATGTTTAAACTTGAACTGATAACATTCTGCAAAAGTCTGTGAGTCTTCTGGGTTTTGTATAAATTGCTAATAGTTATTGACTATGTTTCATGTGCAAGGCATCATCACATCTTTATATCCACTTCAGTAGTTGTGCAGGACCAGGGCAGCTATAATCTTTACTATGGACTCTGACGCATAAATATATCTTACAGATATCTTATTCCATATATATATTAATCCAGTCACATAGTGAGAATTGTTATCTCACTCTTTTACATTGCAACCTGCATACACACTTCAGTCCAAGCAGACTTTGCCTCACACCCGACTTTACTTCAGAGCAGGATTACATAACATATTAAATAACAATAAAACATACTGTAAAACTATATATATGAGCCCAGTCCCACAACCACATATTCCACGGAGGAAGTCCTTTATGCAGCCAGCGGACTGGTGGTCAAGGGGATCATGACAATAAGGTACTTGTTTTAAATTTAAACTGTATTTGTAATCTCCACTGTGTCCATTTAATATTAAAGGACCAATGTAATATACCTTAAGAAGATGAGCTAGATGTTTGAATCATTAATACAAGTCCTATCTCACATCCCTTTTCATGCTAACTAACCTAATTATCCCTGGGTTCTGCACATGCACCTTCTTCTTAATAATTGTTAATAATTGTTTAGGTTAAAAACAATGCATGTAGACTCAAGGGAATAGTTAGCAAATATGAGCAACCATTACACTGATAACAACCAATAAAAAGTCTGACTGAAAGGTACACTTTACAAATTTAAAAGTACAATTACTCTAAATGTAAAAAGTAATTTGAATAGCTTTTAATTGTTAAAGTACTTGTTTCAAGGCGTAACCATATTTGGAACCTCTACTGCATCCTTCTAAATTAAAAGATTAATGTAATGCTTTAATAAGAAGAGATCGATTTCTGAACATTAATACAATTTCTATTCAATGATTTATAAAAGTCATTATTAATCTTACTTGTAAATATCCACTTTTAAGCCTCCAGTTGAGCAGCTTGTCTTGACCCTTATGGGGTCATCTAGGGGTGTGGGCAACTTGCAGTCTGCGACAGTCCTAAATAACTTGACACAAGCCAAAGTAAACCAATTTGACAAGTCAAGTCTCCAGCCAACAAACAGCATCTGCTCCTTTCTCGAAACAAGCTTGTGTCTTACCATTTAAGACTGCATCCCAGTAAGACTTCATTCCACCCCATGATGATGTCGTAAGGGGGTGGAGACAAGCAGCTCAGGTGGAGCCTTAGAAGTGAATATTTGAATTCTCCTTTTCTAAACCATCGAATGAGAATTGTATTGATGATCAATGCCTAATTAAAACATCTAGCCCCTGTTGAGAAGGCACTATTTGTTGCTGTTGTTTTATCATTCAGTCGTGTCTGACTCTCCATCACCCTACAGACTGCACCACTCCTGCCACATCTGTCAGCCACTATCCCTCTAAGCTCCATCACACTCATGTTTATTGCTTCAATTACATCTACCAATCTCTGCCTCTGTCATCTCCTTCTTCATGTGCCTTCAATCTTTCCCAGCATCAGAGTCTTCTCTAGGGAATCATGTTATGGCCAAAATGTTTGAGATTCTACCTCATGATCAAAACTTCCAGTGAACAGTTTCACTTGATTTTCTGAAGTATTGATTGAGTGGATCTTCTTGCAATCCAAGGGACTCTAAGCTGTTTTCTCCAACACCACAATTCAAAGTCATCAATTCTATGGCGCTCAGACTTCTTTATGGTCCAGCTCTCACATCCGTATGTTACTACTGGGAATACCATAGCTCTAACTCTGCGGACCTTTTCTGACAATGTAATATCTTTACTTTTTAACAGATTTTCCAGACTTGCCATAGCTTCCCTCCCAGAAGCAAACATATTTTACTCTCACGGTTGCAGTCATCATCTAAAGAGATCTTGGAGCCCAGGAAAATAAAATCTGTCACTGCCTCCACTTGTATTTGCCAGGAACTGAGATTGCTGTTTGCCATGATCTTCATCTTTATAACGCTGAGCAGCAGGCTCCTTCTTGTACCCTCATCAATAGGTCATTTAGTTCCTCCTCTCTTTCAGCCACCGGCGTCTCTGAGGTTGTTGATATTTCTTCCACCAATATTGGTGGATTCATCCCGTCCGGTCTTACGTGTATAAGTTAAATAAATAAGGTGACAATATTCAGCCTTGTCGCACTCTAGTGTTCCTTTAACTTGAAAAATCAATAATATTTATAACCTAGCACTGCAGAACAATTACCCCAAATCTGTCTCGTTCAATAAATATCAACACACTGACCCTCATTTCAGAGCAATATATTTTTAAATATAACTATGTAATCTATCACACCTGAATTAATTTAAGATGAAAACTAAGGACATTATCTCATTGACTATGTATTTGTTATGTTATTTATAAGTGCAATTATTTTACTGCGATGTCTGTGTTAAAAACATTCCTTAAATAAATAGTGCTCTAAATCTCCTCTCATGTAATTAAATCCAGCCGTTATGGCCAGGATAAGATCGACACACTGATTGTCTTTATTTATTGTGTGTTCTATTTTATATCTAATTTAATTTCAGTTTTACATCCAATCCCTCACCCACGGCTAATCTATCGCAGAGGGAATACAATAGATGCTGCAGATTATATGCGTTTTGGGGACACACAATAAAATGTGTTGGCTGTTTGGCTCCTTTTCCTTTGTCTTGGAGAATACGCTCTGAATAGCTCTGTGTTTCCTGTACGAGGCATTTTCCTGAATGTAGAATATGCCACAGCAGCAGTATTGTTTCAGCTTGGGCTCATTTTGCAGAGTTATCAGGATTTCTGTGTTGGATAAAACATCTCAGATCTGTAGAGAGGTTTAAGCCGTATTCCAATTCTCAGCTATCAAAGAGAATTTTAAATGTTGCATATGGCAGGCCGTCTAAATGCACGCACTGTTGGAAAGTGATTACTTTGCAATGAGGGTTTTGCATTGTACTGATCTCGAAAAATAAAATTATGAATTGTGTCGGGTGCTTGCAAACTTTCTGATTGGCGCCATCGCTGCTCGATCTGTAAGTGCTAATGTAGCTTATGGGGCTGACATCTTGAAAAGAAGACTTTTGAGCCCTCCATAAATATAATGTTAAGTACAAAGAACAAGACTACTCTAAAGCTTTTAATGCCAAGTTGAGTTGGCTTAGCTCAATATTTTCTGATTGCAGTAAATAATGTTTCATACATAGGCAGCACGATAAAATGAGCAAGTCTTATTTAATATGTTTTCATGGAAAGTGATATATATTTAATGGGCTGTGAAGTTGTCATTTTTTATGTCCCAGACCGAGATATAGCTTCTCATTCTCAAAGAGAAATAGACAGCAGAGAAAAATAAGTATAATTCCTGCAAATCAGAGACAAAAGTATGTACTGGTTTGATTGACAACTGAAAACTGACAATTATAGGTAAGGTGTCTTGAATAAATAAACTTGAAAACGGACATCTTTTTAGGTTTATAAAGTAAATAATAATAATAATAATAATAATAATAATAATAAACACAGGTAATGGGAACAGCCATATTTTGTTATTGTTATTGTTTAGTCATTCAGTCGTGTCTGACTCTCTGTGACCATATGGACCACAAAATACCAGACACATATCTCAACCACTGCCCTTCTGAGTTCCATCACTGCTTCAATGACCTCATCTATCCATCTCCACCTCAGCCATCCCCTTTTTGGAGTGACTTCAATCTCTCTAGGGAATCCTGTCTTCTTATGATATGGACAAAAGATTAAGCTTTAGTCTCATGATCAAACCTTCCAGTGAAAAGATCATCTTCATTTCCTGTAGTATTGATTTATTGGATCTTCTTGCAGTCAAAGAAACTAAGCAGTTTTCACCAACACCTCAATTCAAAGGCATCAATTCTACAGCGCTCAGACTTCTTTATGGTCCAGCTCTCAGAATACCATAGTTCAAACTATGCGGACCGTTGCTGGTAGTGTAATATCTTTGCTTTTTAATAGTTTGTCCAGACTAGCCATAAATACCTCTATTGTGGATCTGGCCTTAGGTCACAGATGTAAAAGGTGGCATCAGTTATGAGAGTGAACAGGAAAAAGGGGGAGGCTACAGAAGCCTGTGGGTTTCTTAGAAGTAAGTAAAGTATACATTTTATATGTGAATATATTGAGGATGATAAAATTAATTTAGTAAACTAATTCAAATATTTATATAAAGCAAAAACACTTGCCTAAAGAGTCCCTTTAAGCCCAAAATGTACAATATCCAAATCTATATCTGTGAGATTGATAAATTATGTATTACACTATGTTTGGCAGTGCAGATCCGCTTGACTGATGTGAGGATTCTCCAAAGACTTGACCTGCAGGGAAGAGAATCAATGAAATTTCTACACTGCCTGTTTCTCATCCTATCTGTTATAGGGAGAGTGCTGCTGCGGAATAGTCATACATTTTAATATCTCTCTGCTGGCTCATGGGTTTACTGTCATATACCTGGAATATGAACTTTAGTTCTTGTTCTATATTCCTTGGTAGATTCTATTATTGACCACCCTTATAACCTTGTACTTTCTGTAATATCCCTCTTATAATGAGAACTTTTCTCATACAGGCTATATAATGTTCTGTAATATTTTACATATCACCATGTTATATATATATATATATATATATATATATATATATATATATATATATATATATATATAATATTATATAAATAGTACATTTGAGTTAACATTTGAACGTCTAAAACAAGTTAGAAAAACGGTTTCCTGCTCAGAAGTCCGGGAAATACAGTTATTACACTGCATTATGGGAAGCTGAGTAGGGACATGCAAATGTGCCCACAAATGCCTAGCTCTTTAATCCATGAACCATTTTAAACAGATAGATAGATAGATAGATAGATAGATAGATAGATAGATAGATAGATAGATAGATAGATAGATAGATAGATTTTTGCTTTACTTTTGCTTACTCCAGACTAAATAAATTGTGGTATATATATATATCATGCTCCATGCTGATGGTAGCCAGTAAGCTTGAAACAGCTGTAAATGGATTGGATACTCAACCTGTGTTTAATCCAACCTTGGCTTTGCATTAAAGCTGTGTAATACAGCATGCATAAGCTTAAAGGAAGCCATGTTTTATAATGGCTACGGAATAAAGAGCGAGGCATTTGTGGGCACATTTACATGTCCCATCTCGGCATCCCAGAATGCAGTGTAATAACTGTTTAAATACTAAAAGGAACCAGGTATTAAATGGTATCGGATCAAAGAGTGAAAATGCATTGTGGCCTCATAAGCGTGATCCCGTCCAGTTTCCCATGGAGCAGTGCAAGTATTTATTGAGATTCTGAGCAGGAAATAAGTTTATCTTATTTCTAGAAGTCCATCTTTTGCAATGTGTTAATATTGCTATTATTTTTGCCTCGATCATTACCTCTGTATATGATGGCACTTTACAAATAATTTACAATAATAATAGGAGGTCCAAATGTCCATACAACGGTAGTATCTTTTTAATGTACTCTGTACAGTGGGGGGCTTCTATCAGTCTTTTTCCCACCATAAGTTAAATTATCATATATACTATATACTATTATTTTTTTAGGTCAAACTGCATATTTAATGGCATATAGTTATCTCGGAGTCCTCTTCAAAAAAGCTGATCAAATGTTTACTTTAAAAAAAGTGCCCCTCACAGGTGCCAACTCACACAGTGCCACCTTCTCCCCCACACCTGTACCATTTGCAAAATACTCATTCCTAAAATAGCTCTTGTCCCCCCAAGACCTCCAGCCTGCAGCAACTGTTTTTTCTCAATGATCTTTACCCCCAAACCCCCTCCAAAGCAGCACCCTTCCTCCCAACACCCCCTCCTCTAGTCACTGCCTTTCTCAATGTTCTAACAGGCCAAGACCCCTTTCTAAAGAAGCTCAGATCCCTTCCCTCAGGCAATGGCCCCTCTGGCACAACATCTGAATCCAGCACCGACTCACACATTCCCCCTCAATTGCAAACTCCACCCTGAAAACAAAGTAAAACAAAAGGCAGGACAGCGCAGCCCCCACCCCAGATGAGGGCCCTGATTAATTGCATCATATGTGCTGGTCATAGTTCCGCCCCTGCTTCTTCTCCCTTTAGAGTTGGGGTGAGCAACATTGATTGCACTGAGAGCCACTGGCTACACATTAATATGCTTTTACATTTCTCATGTGATATTAGTCCTTCTGCAATGTTGGTTGCCCACTGACATAATAAAGTGTTAGCCTGGGACAAGGGAAAAGGAAAGGAGGGTTTGTAATTTCACTGGAGCTTTTAGTATTTGACTCCTCCTATCCCCTCCTCCTGCTCAGAAGTTGTGGAAACTATAAAATAAACTGCTATAAGAGTAATAGTTCATTTTCAAGGTGGTACAGATTGCTTTTAAGATGACTTCTACTGGGCATGTGCAACGGAGAAGAAATATAACAAATGCTAAAAGATTATCTGAATCAAACCAAAGACTCAACAAATCCCCTTCCTCTTCTTCTTGTTCCATTTGGCTCCAAGTCAACTGGAAGTGTGAAAAATACAAACACGTCACACAATATCTGCTGAGATAAAGATTTTACCTAAATATGCTTTTATACCCCTGGCTTAAACAGTTTGTTTTTTGCAAAATATGACGTTTTTCCTCAAACTATTGTCCTCCTGGCTGTTTTTGCCTTTGTTTAAAATAATATACATGGTGATAAATAATAATTAATTAACGACTAATTAATTAATAACTAATCTGCATATTGCAGATCAGAGGAGATCTTAAAAGGTTGAACTTGATGGACTGAAAGCCTTTTTTCAACCTTAATTACTATATAACTATGTGATCCCCACACTTACCAATCTGGCATACTGTTCACACCAGCCCATTACAGTCCAAAATTGCCACGTTTCAAAATCACTGAGTTAAAAGAATGAGTATTTTTTTTCCATTTCTCCTAATTCTTGAATTTACTGACTAATACACCAGCAGTTTCCAATTACATAGAAATATTGATGTAAAATGATTAGGTTTGAGCCAGGCAGCGGTCCAGCGGGCAGGTGGTTTAAGGCCACAAAGCTCTATATTATGGAGTAGTGAGCATAACTTTTTAAATAAATTACAGTATTATAAAATATTCAATACAATAATGCATATATCCTTTTATTTTTGTAGCATAAATATAATATTCGTAATGACGAAAAAATACATGATATAACTCAATGCCTGTATATATTAAAACTTTCTTTAAAGAAATGTAGAAGCCGGGTTAGCTTTGCCTGTTCCATCCAGACCCCCCATTTATCCCAAGCACCATTGGTCTCAGACATAAATCCAGTCTCACACTTTGAGCCCTTATAATTAAACCCATTCATTCTCCCCTCTCAAGCTATAAGATGTGGTGTCATTCATCAAGAAACTCAATTTCAGACTTGTTCGGCCCCTTCTTGCTGTAGTGAAGATGTGTGCGCTGATAGGGACTAAATCCACAAGCGTAGTAGAGCTGCAAGCTAGGTCTGCCATGATGTAGAGTTTGTATCTTGCAGGTGGGTTATACAGGGTCAAGTCACATTATTATGACTACAGTCTACTTTTGACGTCAGCAGCGCGTAGCCAATAAATTACGACACATGTCGTGAGCTGGCTTGGTGGGCATATAAGGTGACATGTAGGCATTCTGCATATCAACCATCGCTGTCATGGGTTAAACACGCAATTTATGCAACTTTGAAAAGGGGATGGTCTTTGGATTTCAGGCCAAGGGTGGCAGTTTCTGAAAGAGTGCCGTTTGTACAAAATGTACAATGACTGGACAAACACCACCATTGCAAATAAAAATCCGAGAAACTGTGGAAGACCATGTGCCATTGATGTCAGAGGTGAACGTCGGCTGCAAAGGTGTGTGAGGGCCAACTGACACGCTACAGTTCTCCATCCAAATGAACCAGGGGGCTACCTGACGTGTGTCTAAAATGACAATACAGCCAACCCTGGTCACTGCACCCATGCTGACGAGGGTTCTTTGGCAGAAACGGATTAAATTCACACAACAGTACCAAAATGGACCTCTTCCGATTGCCAAAGTGTTGCCATTTCAGATGGGTCATGTTTTCTGCTCCATCGACTGGATGAACTTTGGCCTGTCAGGTGCGTAATCTCCGAGAACAAACACTCTGCAACCATTGTTGGAAAAACAGAAGCTGGTGGTGGCAGCGTTATGGTCTGGGGAAAGTTTTTTTGGTATTGTCTAGTTCCACTTTTACCTCTGGAAGGCACTCTCAACCAATTGTGTTTTCTATCCATTCATGCAACTCAAGTACACCCATACATGTTGACTTCCTGAAGAGGATGGGATCTTCCAGCAGGACAATGCAACATGTCATATGGCCAGATTATCTTGGAGTGGTTGGAGGAGCACAAGGAAGACTTCCAAGTACTCCCCTGGCCTCCAAATTTCCAGCACTTGAACCCCATTGAGCACATGTGGAACCACCTTGATTGCCATGTTCACTGTATGGCTCCTCCACCACGCACTCTTCAGCAGCTGTCGGATACACTGCAGTCTGCATGGCTCCAGATACCCTTGCCAACCTTCCAGCATATTATTGACTCACTATCAGGCCATCTAGCTGCTGTCCGTGCGGTAAACAGTGATTATTCAGGATATTAGCTGGTGGTCAAAAAATGTGACTCAACCGTGTATGTTCTAATACAATCCATATCTGGTACGGACTGGATAGTCAGGGATGGAGCTCACCCAAATACAGGCATACCAGATGTATCCTAGGAGCAGACTGAAGTATACCTAGTGGAACTCACCTCAGCACAGTTACACCAAGTGTGGCCCTCTTCCTGACTGATTGATCAGTGATAGAGCTCACCCCAGGTGAATCCTGCACAGGTGTGCCATGTGTATTCTCTAAGCTGACTTGCAGGTCAATAGTGGAGCTCATCATATCACAAGTGATCCATGAATATATGAGCAGATTGAGCAGGAGTGGATCTCAAACAAGCAAAGGTTACCATTATGCATTGTATAAACAGACAGGTGTTGTATCTGAGTCTGCACTCTCTGCCTGTCCCCTATCTTTTTTCTCCAGGGCTGCACTCTGTCTGCTTCCAGGCTCCTCTCTAGCCATGCCCTTTGTCTCTCTATCCCCAGCCTGCACTCCATGAATGCCCTCTGTCCCTAGCTTGCGCCCACTGCCTTTGCTCTGTCTCTTTGCCCCAAGCCTGCACTACCTTACAGTCCCTATGTCTCTCCATTCCCAGCGTGATCTCTATGCCTACCCTTTGTCTCTCCTCTCCCAGCCTGCTCTCTTTGCCTGCCCATTGTCTCTCTTCTCTCAGCCTGTTCTCTCCACCTACCCCTTGTCTCTTGTCTTCCATTCTGCTCTTTCTGTCTGCTCATTGTCTCTCCTCTCTCTGCCATCTCTCTAACTGCCCCTTGTATCTCCTCTCTCTACCTGCCACTTGTTTCTCCTCTCCCAGCTTGCTCTCCCTACCTGCCCCTTGTCTCTCCTCTCCCAGTCTGATCTCTCTCTACCTACCCCTTGTCTCTCCTCTCCCAGCCTGCTCTCTCTACCGGCCTCTTGTCTCTCATCTCTCTGCCTGCTCTCTACCTGCCCAATGTCTCTCATCTCTCTGCCTGCTATCTCTGTCTGCCCTTTGTCTGTTATCTCCCAGCCTGCTCTCTCCACCTGCCCTTTGCCTCTCCCCTCAAAGCCTACTCTCTCTACCTGCCCCGTGTCTCTCCTCTCTCTGCCTGCTCTCTCTACCTGCCCATTGTCTCTCGTCTCCCAGCCTGCTGTCTCTACCTGCCCCTTGTCACTCCTCTTTCTGCCTGTTTTCTCTACCTGCCCCTTGTCTCTCCTCTACCAGGTTGCTCTCCCTACCTGCCCTTTGTCTCTCCTCTCTCTGCCTGCCCTCTCTACCTGCCCCTTGTCTCTCCTCTCCCAGCCTGCTCTCTCTACCTGCCCGTGTCTGTCCTCTCTCTGCCTGCTTTCTCTACCTGCCCCTTGTCTCTCCTCTCTCTGCCTGCTTTCTCTACCTGCCCCTTGTCTCTCCTCTCTCTGCCTGCTTTCTCTACCTGCCCCTTGTCTCTCCTCTCTCTGCCTGCTTTCTCTACCTGTCCCTTGTCTCTCCTCTCCCAGCCTGCTCTCTCTACCTGCCCTTTGTCTTTCCGCTCTCAGCTTGCTCTCTCTACCTGCCCCGTGTCTCTCCTCTCTCTGCCTGCTCTCTCTAGCTGCCCCTTGTCTCTTCTCTCCGAGCCTGCTCTCTCTACTTGCTCCTTGTCTCTCCTCTCTCTGTTTGTTCTCTCTAGCTGCCCCGTCTCTCCTCTATCTGCCTGATCTCTCTACGTGCCCCCTTTCTCTCCTCTCCCAGCCTGCTCTCTCTAACTGCCCCCTGTCTCTCCTCTCCCAGCCTGCTCGCTCTACCTGCCCCTTGTCTCTCCTCTCTCTGCCTGCTCTCTCTACCTGCCCCCTGTCTCTCCTCTCGCAGCCTGCTCTCTCTACCTGCCCCTTGTCTCTTCTCCCCCAGCCTGTTCTCTCTACCTGCCCTTTGTCTCTCCTTTCCCAGCTTGCTCTCTCTACCTGCCCTGTGTCTCTCCTCTCCCAGCCTGTTCTCTCTACCTGCCCTTTGTCTCTCCTCTCCCAGCCTGCTCGCTCTACCTGCCCCTTGTGTCTTCTCTCCCAGCCTCCTCTCTCTACCTGCCCCTTTTCTCTCCTCTCTCTACCTGTTCTCTCTACCTGCCCCTTGTCTCTCCTCTCCCAGCCTGCTATCTACCCCCCCTTTTCTCTACTCTCCCATCCTGCTCTCTCTACCTGTCCCTTGTCTCTCCTCTCTCTGCCTGCTCTCTCTACCTGCCCCCTGCCTCTTTTATCCCAGCCTGCTCGCGCTACCTGCCCCTTGTCTCTCTTGTCTCTGCCTGCTTTCTCTACCTGCCCCATATCTCTTCTCTCCCAGCCTGCTCATGCTACCTGCCCCTTCTATCTTCTCTTCCAGCCTGCTCTCTCTACCTGCCCTTTGTCTTTCCTCTCTCAGCTTGCTCTCTCTACCTGCCCCGTGTCTCTCCTCTCTCTGCCTGCTCTCTCTAGCTTCCCCTTGTCTCTTCTCTCCGAGCCTGCTCTCTCTACTTGCTCCTTGTCTCTCCTCTCTCTGTTTGTTCTCTCTAGCTGCCTCGTCTCTCCTCTATCTGCCTGCTCTCTCTACATGCCCCCTTTCTCTCCTCTCCCAGCCTGCTCTCTCTAACTGCCCCCTGTCTCTCCTCTCCCAGCCTGCTCGCTCTACCTGCCCCTTGTCTCTTCTCCCCCAGCCTGTTCTCTCTACCTGCCCTTTGTCTCTCCTTTCCCAGCTTGCTCTCTCTACCTGCCCTGTGTCTCTCCTCTCTCTACCTGTTCTCTCTACCTGCCCTTTGTCTCTCCTCTCCCAGCCTGCTCTCTCTACCTGCCCCTTGTCTCTTCTCTCCCAGCCTCCTCTCTCTACCTGCCCCTTTTCTCTCCTCTCTCTACCTGTTCTCTCTACCTGCCCCTTGTCTCTCCTCTCCCAGCCTGCTATCTACCCCCCCCCCCTTTTCTTTACTCTCCCATCCTGCTCTCTCTACCTGTCCCTTGTCTCTCCTATCCAAGTTTGATCTCTCTCTACCTGCCCCTTGTCTCTACTCTACCATCCTGCTCTCTCTACCTGTCCTTTGTCTCTCCTCTCTCTGCCTGTTCTCTCTACCTGTCCCTTGTCTCTACTCTCTCTGCCTGTTCTCTCTACCTGTCCCTTGTCTCTACTCTCTCTGCCTGTTCTCTCTACCTGTCCCTTGTATCTCCTCTCCCAGTCTGATCTCTCTCTATCTACCCCTTTTCTCTCCTCTCCCATCCTGCTCTCTCTACCTGTCCCTTGTCTCTCCTCTCTCTGCCTGTTCTCTCTACCTGTCCCTTGTCTCTCCTCTCTCTGCCTGTTCTCTCTACCTGTCCCTTGTCTCTCCTCTCTCTGCCGGTTCTCTCTACCTGTCCCTTGTCTCTACTCTCTCTGCCTGTTCTCTCTACCTGTCCCTTGTCTCTCCTCTCTCTGCCTGTTCTCTCTACCTGTCCCTTGTCTCTCCTCTCTCTGCCGGTTCTCTCTACCTGCCCCTTGTCTCTTCTCTCCCAGCCTGCTCTCTCTACCTGCCCCTTGTCTCTCCACTCTCTACCTGTTCTCTCTACCTGCCCCTTGTCTCTCCTCTCCCAGCCTTCTCTCTCTACCTGCCCCTTGTCTCTCCTCTCTCTGCCCGCCCTCTCTACCTGCCCCTTGTCTCTCCTCTCCCAGCTTGCTCTCTCTACTTGCCCCTTGTCTCTCCTCTCCCAGCTTGCTCTCTCTTCCTGCCCATTGTCTCTCATCTCTCCGTCTGCCCTCTCTACCTGCCCCTTGTCTCTTCACTCCCAGCCTGCTCTCTCTACCTGCCCCTTGTCTTTCTTCTATCTGCCTGCTCTCTCTACCTGCCCCTTGTCTCTCCACTCTCTGCCTGCTCTCTCTACCTGTTCCCTGTCTCTCCTCTGCCAGCCTGCTCTCTCTACCTGCCCCTTGTCTCTTCTCTCCTAGCCTGCTATCTCTACCTATCCCTTGTCTCTCCTCTCTCTGTCTGTACTCTCTAGCTGCCCCCTGCCTCTCCTCTCTCTGTCTGCACGCTCTACCTGCCCCTTGTCTCTCCTCTCCCAGCCTGATCTCTCTTCCTGCCCCTTGTCTCTCCTCTCTCTGCCCGCTCTCTCTACCTGCCCATTGTCACTCCTCTCTCAGCCTGCTCTCTCTACCTGCCCCTTGTCTCTTCTCTCCGAGCCTGCTCTCTCTACTTGCACCTTGTCTCTCCTTTCTCTGTTTGCTCTCTCTAGCTGCCCCGTCTCTCCTCTATTTGCCTGCTCTCTCTACCTGCCCCCTGCCTCTTCTCTCCCAGCCTGCTCGCGCTACCTGCCCCTTGTCTCTCCTGTCTCTGCCTGCTCTCTCTACCTGCCCCATATCTCTTCTCTCCCAGCCTGCTCATGCTACCTGCCCCTTCTATCTTCTCTCCCAGCCTGCTCTCTCTACCTGCCCTTTGTCTTTCCGCTCTCAGCTTGCTCTCTCTACCTGCCCCGTGTCTCTCCTCTCTCTGCCTGCTCTCTCTAGCTGCCCCTTGTCTCTTCTCTCCGAGCCTGCTCTCTCTACTTGCTCCTTGTCTCTCCTCTCTCTGTTTGTTCTCTCTAGCTGCCCCGTCTCTCCTCTATCTGCCTGATCTCTCTACGTGCCCCCTTTCTCTCCTCTCCCAGCCTGCTCTCTCTAACTGCCCCCTGTCTCTCCTCTCCCAGCCTGCTCGCTCTACCTGCCCCTTGTCTCTCCTCTCTCTGCCTGCTCTCTCTACCTGCCCCCTGTCTCTCCTCTCGCAGCCTGCTCGCTCTACCTGCCCCTTGTCTCTTCTCCCCCAGCCTGTTCTCTCTACCTGCCCTTTGTCTCTCCTTTCCCAGCTTGCTCTCTCTACCTGCCCTGTGTCTCTCCTCTCCCAGCCTGTTCTCTCTACCTGCCCTTTGTCTCTCCTCTCCCAGCCTGCTCGCTCTACCTGCCCCTTGTGTCTTCTCTCCCAGCCTCCTCTCTCTACCTGCCCCTTTTCTCTCCTCTCTCTACCTGTTCTCTCTACCTGCCCCTTGTCTCTCCTCTCCCAGCCTGCTATCTACCCCCCCTTTTCTCTACTCTCCCATCCTGCTCTCTCTACCTGTCCCTTGTCTCTCCTCTCTCTGCCTGCTCTCTCTACCTGCCCCCTGCCTCTTTTATCCCAGCCTGCTCGCGCTACCTGCCCCTTGTCTCTCTTGTCTCTGCCTGCTCTCTCTACCTGCCCCATATCTCTTCTCTCCCAGCCTGCTCATGCTACCTGCCCCTTCTATCTTCTCTCCCAGCCTGCTCTCTCTACCTGCCCTTTGTCTTTCCTCTCTCAGCTTGCTCTCTCTACCTGCCCCGTGTCTCTCCTCTCTCTGCCTGCTCTCTCTAGCTTCCCCTTGTCTCTTCTCTCCGAGCCTGCTCTCTCTACTTGCTCCTTGTCTCTCCTCTCTCTGTTTGTTCTCTCTAGCTGCCTCGTCTCTCCTCTATCTGCCTGCTCTCTCTACATGCCCCCTTTCTCTCCTCTCCCAGCCTGCTCTCTCTAACTGCCCCCTGTCTCTCCTCTCCCAGCCTGCTCGCTCTACCTGCCCCTTGTCTCTTCTCCCCCAGCCTGTTCTCTCTACCTGCCCTTTGTCTCTCCTTTCCCAGCTTGCTCTCTCTACCTGCCCTGTGTCTCTCCTCTCTCTACCTGTTCTCTCTACCTGCCCTTTGTCTCTCCTCTCCCAGCCTGCTCTCTCTACCTGCCCCTTGTCTCTTCTCTCCCAGCCTCCTCTCTCTACCTGCCCCTTTTCTCTCCTCTCTCTACCTGTTCTCTCTACCTGCCCCTTGTCTCTCCTCTCCCAGCCTGCTATCTACCCCCCCCCCCTTTTCTTTACTCTCCCATCCTGCTCTCTCTACCTGTCCCTTGTCTCTCCTATCCAATTCTGATCTCTCTCTACCTGCCCCTTGTCTCTACTCTACCATCCTGCTCTCTCTACCTGTCCTTTGTCTCTCCTCTCTCTGCCTGTTCTCTCTACCTGTCCCTTGTCTCTACTCTCTCTGCCTGTTCTCTCTACCTGTCCCTTGTCTCTACTCTCTCTGCCTGTTCTCTCTACCTGTCCCTTGTATCTCCTCTACCAGTCTGATCTCTCTCTATCTACCCCTTTTCTCTCCTCTCCCATCCTGCTCTCTCTACCTGTCCCTTGTCTCTCCTCTCTCTGCCTGTTCTCTCTACCTGTCCCTTGTCTCTCCTCTCTCTGCCTGTTCTCTCTACCTGTCCCTTGTCTCTCCTCTCTCTGCCGGTTCTCTCTACCTGTCCCTTGTCTCTCCTCTCTCTGCCTGTTCTCTCTACCTGTCCCTTGTCTCTCCTCTCTCTGCCTGTTCTCTCTACCTGTCCCTTGTCTCTCCTCTCTCTGCCTGTTCTCTCTACCTGTCCCTTGTCTCTCCTCTCTCTGCCGGTTCTCTCTACCTGTCCCTTGTCTCTCCTCTCTCTGCCTGTTCTCTCTACCTGTCCCGTGTCTCTACTCTCTCTGCCTGTTCTCTCTACCTGTCCCTTGTCTCTCCTCTCTCTGCCGGTTCTCTCTACCTGTCCCTTGTCTCTCCTCTCTCTGCCTGTTCTCTCTACCTGTCCCTTGTCTCTACTCTCTCTGCCGGTTCTCTCTACCTGTCCCGTGTCTCTACTCTCTCTGCCTGTTCTCTCTACCTGTCCCTTGTCTCTCCTCTCTCTGCCTGTTCTCTCTACCTGTCCCTTGTCTCTCCTCTCTCTGCCGGTTCTCTCTACATGCCCCTTGTCTCTTCTCTCCCAGCCTGCTCTCTCTACCTGCCCCTTGTCTCTCCACTCTCTACCTGTTCTCTCTACCTGCCCCTTGTCTCTTCTCTCCCAGCCTGCTCTCTCTACCTGTCCTTTGTGTCTCCCTATCCTGCTCTCTCTACCTGCCCCTTGTCTCTCCTCTCCCATCCTGCTCTCTCTATCTGCCCTTTGTGTCTCCCTATCCTGCTCTCTCTGCCTGCCCTTTGTCTCTCCTCTCCCAGCCTGCTCTCTCTACCTGCCCCTTTGTCTCTCCTCTCCCATCCTGCTCTCTCTACCTGCCCTTTGTGTATCCCTATCCTGCTCTCTCCTTCCCCTTTGTCTCTTCCCTTACTGCTCTCCACCTGTCTCTTGTCTCTCATCCCCCAGCCTGCTCTCTCTACCTGCCCCTTGTCTCTTCTCTCTCTGCCTGCTCTCTCTACCTGCCCTTTGTCTCTCATCCCCCAGCCTGCTCTCTCTACCTGCCCTTTGTCTCTTCTCTCTCTGCCTGCTCTCTCTACCTGCCCTTTGTGTCTCCCTATCCTGCTCTCTCTACCTGCCCTTTGTCTCTTCTCTCTCTGCCTGCTCTCTCTACCTGCCCTTTGTGTCTCCCTATCCTGCTCTCTCTACCTGCCCTTTGTCTCTCCTCTCCCAGCCTGCTCTCTCTACCTGCCCCATGTCTCTTCTCTCTCTGCCTGCTCTCTCTACCTGCCCTTTGTGTCTCCCTATCCTGCTCTCTCTACCTGCCCTTTGTCTCTCCTCTCCCAGCCTGCTCTCTCTACCTGCCCCATGTCTCTTCTCTCTCTATCCTCCTCTCTCTACCTGCCCTTTGTGTCTCCCTATCCTGCTCTCTCTACCTGCCCCTTGTCTCTCCTTTCTTTTCCTGCTCCTTGTGTTGTAGAACCTGGTATTCTGCAACTTAGTTTCTTGAACTTCTGTGTATCAAAGATTCCTCCCTAAATATTACAGGTCCTTAAAGGACCATAAATGAACATGTGTTTAAATACCCATACAGATATATCTGACAAAAGTCAGTTAGTTTGCCTCTGTTATCTCCATATATACTATCCTCTACTTACCTAGGAAGGTCCTCAAAGAACCATACATCATAAAGTCATTGAAAGAATGTGATTCAACTTTAGATGTAAAATACCCCACAAATAAATCTGTCTTTTTTCTATTTGCTAATTGATCTACTTTTTCCTTTTCATATTTTATACAGTTCTGCATACACACACCTTGGAAGATTTGAGCAATTTGGATAAATAGGCCCTTGAAACCAATGATAAGCTTGAAGAACGAAACTCCATCCCGGAAATAATTCTGTCCATGTTTTATGACTGTATTTATTACTATACTGTTTTTTATTTACTAATTTGTTCTTCCTCTAACTAAATTCCATTGAACATATTTTCACTGATACATAAAATAGTTTGTTACATGAAAAAGTCTCTAACAGATACACTTCACTATATATACACTGCAAAGGGCAAATGCCACCTAAAATGAACTTCCCTAATTTTGGGACAGTGGAAGCTCCCACTTTAATTTTCATTCTTGTCCCTAACACTTAGAATGCTGAGATGAGGCAAAAGTTCAAGAGCTAAGTCCTGTGTTCTCCAGCAGCTCACACCACCTAATATACAGCATATAATATACAGCACACCCTCTATGTATCTTGTAGCAATAAAGGTAAGTGCTAGAACCTTTACACATATATTTGAACATCTTGGAGCTAACACTTTTATATAAAAGCAACTCATGTTTAGGTGAAACTTCCCCTTTAACAGAATACACGTACACAAGTCTGCAGAACTTATATACAGATTAGATGTCTGCTTTGTATCCTGCCTACCCCATACTTGTTTATTCTCTTTCTTTCACACTTTTCTCTATTTCTCTCCCCCTGTTTCAAATGACTCTACATTATATATATATATATATATATATATATATATATATATATATATATAAAAACCTTCAGTGATAAATAAATATACTGTAGAGATAGATAGATAGATAGATAGATAGATAGATAGATAGATAAAAGATAGTGAAAATGCATTATTGACTTATTTGCATGTCCCTGCCCAGTTTCCCAGAGTGCAGTGCAATAACTTCATTGTTGAGATTCTGAGCAGGAAATACGTTTTTAAATCTCTTTTTAGATGTTCACATGTGCACATAAATGTAGTATATATATATATATATATATATATATATATATATATATATATATATACTAGCGACATGCCCGTCAAAAAATGACGGTCAATACAATTTGAAGCCATGGCAATGCTGTTTGGCACACAATGTTAAGCTTTTTATACTCTAAGGACCTTCGGCGCTCATTGCGAGCCTCTCCTCGCGTGTCGTTTGGCTCCTCTCTATATTTTTTTAAATACTAATTAATTAATTGAGTAATAAATGAATATAGTTTACCTTTTTGTAATTAATATATGTAACAATCAGTAGCCTGAAGAGGTAACAATCTGTTTTTATTGTCCTGCAGCTTATAATGTCCAGTGGGACTGTTGCTGCCCTGAGGAGATAGTGATATGAATGTCCCAACTGTGCATTAGAAGTAGGCTGCGTGCGCGAGGGCAAACCATTGCTTTATTTGTGTAAAGCGCTAGTTTAGATGCGTAATGTTGTAAGTTGCCAGTTAGGGTTGTAAAACTAAAATGGCGTTGTTTGTCTATGTGCTGCGCGGTTCGCAAGCATTTGCCGTCCTTTTTAGTAGTGTATTTTGTACCTCGGGTGAAAGTGGTACGCAGTTGGCTGTGTTTTGCGCGGTCCAGGTTCGTGTGACCTCGGTTCCCTTTTTTTTTCTCACTTAGTCGATTTTCGAGTGGCGAAACTCTGGAAAATTGGAATTAAATTTGCGTTCCACCTCACTCCCAGACGTCCTGACTGTTCCCCCGTGCTGTGTGTGATGTTTTTTTTTTTTTTTTTGTGTGTTTCATTTTTTCTGCTTTCCGCGTTTCAGCCGTTAACTTCGTATTTTTCCTTTCTTATATATTTTTTTCTAAGTCCCTCGTCTCGTAATTATATTTTTCTACAAGTGCTCGCAGCCTAATGCGATCCCGCGTTTCCTAAGTGTTTGGAGGCTAAGTCTCGCGTGTTTCATTGCCTCCACTGCTCGCCTCACATCGCGAGGCTCGCAGGCAATAAGACTTCACCGTTCATTGTCGAAGTGCTGTGAGTTTTAGTGCCTTAACGGCTCATTGCCTAAGTGCTCCGATTCAACGGCTTGCCTCGCTTCGCGAGGCTCGCAAGCAATGAGCCAAAGTCATACGCACCACGCAAAGCGTGACAACGTCTCGTAGTTCGACAATTATATGTGATTATATATATATATATTTATACACACACATATAAGTACATTTAAAGGTTTAAAGGGATATTGAAATATCCTGGATGTTACTAGGTATATACCATTGCTGTGTA